>JAACJT020000062.1:1548463-1567057 GCA_009936485.2 Gymnarchus niloticus | reverse complement strand
GTTGTGTTAGAGAGAGACAGGGAGTGAGGGATAAAGATCTGAGGGGATAGTGCGTTGTGTTAGAGAGAGACAGGGAGTGAGGGATAAAGATCTGAGGGGATAGTGCGTTGTGTTAGAGAGAGACAGGGAGTGAGGGATAAAGATCTGAGGGGATAGTGTGTTGTGTTAGAGAGAGACAGGGATTGAGGGACTCAGTCATGTGAATGAGAGGGAAGGCTGTGGACTTGTGTACAGAGACAGTGATTGACAGAGAGCCAGATCTGGGATTGCTGTGTGTGTACGAGAGTGAAAAGCTGAATGTGTGACAATGGGGCACATGAGCATACTTCTGTCTGGTAGCACAAGGATGGTGTAGGATACCTGGTGTAGCTTGAAGGACTCTGCCAGTATTAGTGTGGATGCCTTTTTATCTTTAGACTGTTTAATGATGCGTTTTGTCTTTCTCACTTGGCTCATATTCTCAAGCCAGTTTGTTGTCTGCCCATATTTAATGACTCGCGTCTTCCTGTTTGAACTGAACGGGACTACAGGCACACCAGTGCTCACGCAGGGCGGTGGTTTCAGTGCTGGCACCTCAAATGCACATGAAATGGACCAGCGTTCTGTCAGGGTCCAGCCTTTTGGGTTTGGGTTTATTTTGAATTTTAATGTCATTGTCATAAGTTTTTTTGTTAATCAGTGCAAAATCACTAAGAAATAGATTTTATATTTAAAGAGGACAGCAATATCCAGTCCTTAGTAATTAAAAATTTTCTGTAGTCTTGTATTTTGAGCTTAAATAGCTTAGATTCTAATAAAGAAGATGTAATATATTACATGACACTGTATAATTTAAGATGTTTTTGACTCGGAGTTGATTTCTCTTGTGTTTCAGTTGATTTTTAGAAAAATAAATTACATTTCCATTTAAATGATGACTTTTAAAATATCATTATTGGCATCACCATCCAGCATCTGCTATAATTGCGGACAGCCCTCTGTGGCATAATTAACAGATTAATTTGTTAGTTAATCAATCTCTTTATTTTCCCAATTGGACGTACATGTTTCGGTTGCACTTTTTGCCTAATCTTGCAGTTGAGGTCAGTTTATGTACCTCAACAGGTGCACGGGCAGTTTCACCCAAAAGTTCCTCAACTACTACGCTACCCAGTGGCTGGCTGGTGAAAAGCAGTGTCTGAAGGCAGGTCGGCCGCAGTGCCGTTCAGATGATTGTGACTCATGTAGACACGAATGGTATTACAGCCGCCACAATGAGGTCAACACTCTGGGTTAACACACAGTGGGCATTGTAGACAGGATAGTGCTGCTAGGTCATGTGACTGCGATCTCATCGGGAGCCAATCCGATCACATTTACATGGATGCAATAGTGATGTCTCCAAAAGAAGAAGCCAAGCTTTCTTGCTGGCCCAGTGGCTGATTAGTGGTGTCCATGTCTTGTTTATAAGGATGCAGAGGTTATATTGATTAATATGCATATAAATACAATACTAGCCATTTATGGGGCTGAGGACAGATTTCCTTGCTTGTTAACTTCCTGCTGCTTTAAAATCCATTCACTGTTGGACACTTAGGTTACTGGAAATGATTTGATCTATTTTGATATCTTATTTGGGATTGAGGACAGTGTTCATGCTGTGTGTCTCACCAGAAGGTCTCTGAGAATGGATGGGTGGACGGACGAACGGATGGACGGATGGTATGGCATTTTATTGTTTGAAGTCCACAGGAAAAGTGAAGGAGGCTGTCCCCCAGATGGGTGTGCTGGTGTGACACAGCCCAGCCCTCCGTCTTTATTTTTGACCAAAGCATGGGCGTTCCTATTGTATGGGGGCAACGTGGGCCTTGGCATCACGATCCCTACGTCTTATCAGCTTGCAGGGAGACAATGGACAGAATAAATTGGTGAGAAAGCAGAGCTAACCGCACCCCTGGAGTCACTGGTGAAGCCATGTGGACCTCCTCCCTGGAGGTCTCAGCGACCCAGCCCTGGCGTCTGTCACCCCGCCCTAGGGCTACGCTGCAAGCCTTAACAATTGGAACCGTCTCCCGTGAATACGCCGCTTCCTTCTCTCGGCCGACTCTGGGTGGCATTGTTTCGGTCAGAGGGTCTTCTGTTGGGCCAGCTGGTGAGCTCATGGAAGGTGGCACCCCCCAGAAGCCTGGAGAGCGCCGGCTTCCTCCACCGGACACACGCCAGGACGGGGGGTGGGCGGGGTGTGTGAGATCAGGAAACCTAGGCTTGGCGTGGTGGGGGGGTGGGGGAGAATGGAATGTTTAAAAAGAAAACACACTTAGAACTTCCAGGATAAAGGTGAGGGGGTGCGGTGGGGCTCAACACGCCTGCCTGCAGGAAGTGAGAATAGCCCAATTGCAGGATATTTGGGTGGGGGTGGGTGGTGACCAAGCAGGCTGGGGTCATAGTGGACCCACAGCAGGGCCATCCTATGGATGGAGAGATGGTGGGGGGGCTCTTGCATGCATTTCTATAATTTTCAGGAAGAGGAAGGAGGGGCAAAGAAAGAGGGGGAGACATGGCGAGAGAACCGCCTTTTAAAGTCACAGTGTGGAAAAAGGTGGCATCATTAGGAAACACGGAATACCTGTCCGAAAGGGACAGAAATCAAAATAATGAACAGTGGAGTCGTTCATCTCAGCTGAGTTAATCCCCATGTTAAAATAACAAATTAATATTTTTATTGCAGTATGAATTTTTTACTCCCACCACCAAATTTTAACAGTTTTGAGATTGTAAGCTCTCCTGTATTCAAGCCAGAACATGTGTCATGTTTCGATGTGATGGGGTGACGATGACACTCAGCTCCCAAACGCTTTCACAGCCACACATTCTGTAACAATTTATATGTTTCACAGCTCATAAGAGACAGAACATTAGCAGCTTTCACTGCTGATGAGAAATAAAATACTTACCTGATGTTTTTGGGGTAAAAGCACAAGCCTGCACATCCATCCTTCCAGCCTCAATGCCACATCCCAGGGAGCAGAAGGCAGGGCATGCCTTAAAGCCAGTCTGTCACAGTGAACCTGTGTAAAGCGTTGAAAAATGCAGTTAATGAGGATTAATATTTATTGTATCATCTGCTGTTTAAAACAGCCGAGTGGCATGACAATTTAAACAGTCCCCTGTCTCTGCCGTGCCTTTAAATGAGCCGGAGGGTTGGGGGGGTGTTGTCCCCCCTTCCTATCGCCATGGGCTGCTCCGCGGAGTGGAATGTAAAACACGAGGCCTAGACAAGATAAAACGTGAAGCCATACTTGTGCAGCATGACTGTGACATCACAAACAGACCCCCCACCACCACCTCCCAAATATAGACATCCTTACCCCAAACATTCCAGTGTGAGGCTCGCGTGGCACGTGCCAACTCACTGCATTTCTGGGAGGGGTTGTTCAGTGGTGACGTTTGCTGGATGTTCTCTAACAGGATCCGCCTCTTAGTGGGAAAGTCGAGGGTCCTCTCCCTGCTTATCCTTGATTTGCCATGCCTTATAGAGGTTTGCCCTCTCCCGCATCTCCCGTTTGGATGTCAGCGTTCTAACACAGAGTAAACTTTGACTTGTCTTTCCCTCTCTGCCACAAATGGCTGGTTTTTCTTAAAACACAGCCTGCCGGACGTGATCCTCCTCACAAATGTGGGGTTTAGGTACTGCGGTGTAACTATCTTTCAAATTTCTCACTAAATATACATAAGTGGGGGCAATGCATCATCGTTGGAGCATTCTGAGATTTCCACTATGCTGAATATAGTAGAAGTACTGATAGTAAGCATACAAGTGTTTAATTAATGACCAGAAATGTCACACTTTCCTTTGGATGTATTTGTTCAATCACAGTAGCGTTTGATGTGTAGTTTATGTGTTGATGTGTAGATTTATCGCACAACTATACACAAGGCCACTTCTGAGTTCTTCTGTTGCCAGTTCTCTGGGTAGCATTCATGGTGACTAAGGTGCCGTTAACGGTGAGGTCACGGTACTCCTGCGAGCGCATTACCCTGAAGAGAGATTCGCAGTTCCGCTGGCCGCTCACTGTCTGCGCTGGTGCTGCGTTTCCAAGTGGGCCGGGATTCGCCTATGGGTCGCATTTGTTGGTGCGATGGATGGCAGGAATCTTTTTTTTTTGGGTTTCCCAGTGGTGGTGGATGGAGGGTTACCACGGTAACGTAGTCTAACTAGAGGCAGTGGGGCAGGTGGTCTACGCTTGTTTTAGGGGGTCTTGCTGGCATGCTGCTCTGTATCAGAACTGTGAAGCTTTAAACAAACAGCCATTAATTTTAAATGTGCCTCATGACCTAAATATATTTGCATTTATATCTCTTTATGTACATTTTATAAAGTTGGAATCTTTAATGGAGATTAATTGTGGTTATCTTTAATTTTGAAAGTAATATAAAAGCAAAGGTGGCCCTTACCTCATCACCCATATAAAAATTAAGAATATATTGGTCAAATTTTTCACATCAATGTGATAATTTATTTTTTTTTTTTTGCTTTTGCATGAAGTGACAAAAGTTCCCTTTCCTCAATGCTAAACAAATATTCCACAGAAAACCAGCAGGAGACGTTACACAAATTATTGCGAAAGATGGCGTGGGATGACGTAGGTGAGTGTTGAGACCGTAAGAACAGGGTGGAGAACTTCGAGAACGTAAGAGCCAGCCACGCCTACGATAGATTTTCTTTTGGTTAGCACCATAGCTGCACTGCAATTAACCTGAGTCACTACCCCACTAAAGTGGGTGCCACTGGAATGGGAATAGAGAACCATCCCATCAAAGCACGGTTGGGACGAAGGCCGTGTGACGTGATTCTACCCCATGTGTGCCCCCTCTTCGCCCTTCGTTCCCCTGGCTCTATGGATCCTCCAAGTGTTCTTTCAGACAGATGATACTGAATATGTATCCTAGCAGGCTGTCACATTGCCTCGGCGTGGAGATTCTAGCCTTTGCGAGAATGTCACTTTTGCTTCTCACACACACGTAACTGCATTAACCATGCCGCTCCTTTCAGTCCACTGCGGTGTCAAAGATTTTAATAAGCGCATGCTGTAAATATTATTTTTTTGTTGACTTCTTATTACATTTTGACAGGAAACTTGAAGCTGTAATTTGGTTTAGGTCCTACACAAAAAGTCAGGGTTTTAATGCTCTGTACATCTCTGTTGTAATCAGATTCTTGGTATTTCTTAAGATATCAAAAATTGAGCACTTATTTCCATATTCCGAAAATTTCATATTTGCATTCATGGATGTTATTGTCATGTATGCTTGTTTCTTTTGTATTAAGTTAAATGCAGTTGCAATACGTGTACCGTCATGGTTTTAGTGTTTCTAAATGGAAACAGAAAATTAGATATAATTTATAAAATACACATACTTGGTGACTAACTGGGTGTGAAAGTGAAATTTACAAGGTACATACCTAAAGGGTGATGCACAATTTACCCTGTATAACAATAAATTCAAATAATAAATTTACCTGTATAATTATAAAATACAAATAACACAAAGTCAAACCAATGTGACCTGTTTTGTTAGTCACTGTTAATTTATCTTGAATTTTTCAGCTTTTATTCTAGTAACAGGAAATCTTGCCTATTTATATTAAAAGAGAGCAGCTCGTCAACATATAATTGAAGGCTTTTTAAAAGTAAAGTAAGTATCCTCCTTGGCTTTAAAGTATTTCGACCCTGTGACATGCAGTGACAGTGAAGTCCACGTTGTTAGGCGCCTGTTGTTCTGCCCGCGTCGTGACTCAGGGGCTGACGGTACGACGGAGCGGGGTTTTGTCGAGGTGGTCGGCCGCCTGGGCTCGTACTCCGGGGGCTCCGGACCTCGGCGTGTGTTGCTCATACTCCTAGTCAGAGTCCATAAAAAAATAAAGAGGATTAAAGGTAAATGTGTTTTGGTAGGGGAGCGGTGTGGTTTGTTCAATGGTGGCCTGGCAAACTCGGCGATGAGTCACCTAACTTCCGTGACTAATCGCTGAAGCATTGTAATTTTAAGGGTGGTTTTGGTCCCGTTTTTGGCCCTCCATGGGCGTTTCGAGTGCTAACGGTCCGCACTCTTACCTGGGTGACGTCGGCCAGGTGCGTGGCACCTACGGCCGGCGTCTCAGACGGAATGGATTTACTGTGAGGAGATGGTACAGTAAATACGTGTTTACTTCAACTGCAGCATCGATAGATGATGGGCTGTGGGTTATGGTTTTAAAACGTGGCTGTTTATACATATGGGCTTCTATTTGCATTTCATAGATATTTTAGCTTTAAACTGCTTTTGCGAGTAAATCATTTTTTATCCAAGTAAGGTATCAAATGATTTTTAATATTTATGTTGGCAGTTTTTGGTATTTTTTTTTTCCCCCCTCAAGATCTGTGTGCACGGCAGGAGAATTTATGATGTTGAAACGTTAAAATAATCAGTAAATTAAATTGATAGGACAGTATTTATCAGTAGGCACGTTGATTTAAGTACAGCCTAAAATTTATTAACTGTGATTAATTATAACGAACTGTTGCCTGTCTTTAGTGTTTATGTTAAGGGATTTCCAACAGCTGAAATGAATCATTTTACAAGACAAATTATTTAACATTTTTCTTCTGTGAAATCTCAGACATTTTTCTTCCTCATTATTGCTTTGATAAATCGCAAGAGGATAAAATAAGTTGGTAAATTTATAAGTTAGTCATCTGAGAATAAAAATGTGCGTGTGTGTAAAATGACACACACACCCAGATGCGTGTGTAGATATACACAGAATGGCCTTCAGTACACATTTGCAGGCCTTAAGTTGTGGAGTGTTTGCTGCCACAGGGAAAGGCACATTATCAGCACCGGGTCATCCTCCAGTCTCTGAATCAGGGGGCGTTCCTTTATTTTTTCTGAATGGGTGCCCTCCCTCTAACCTCAGTTGAGAAGTCTGAAATAAGACACCATCCCGCATGTCATTGGTCGGCGAGCTGGTGGCCGCGCCCACAGACAGGCCTATATAAGTCCCTCCAGCATCTGACTGCCTGCGTCAGAGTGGATTGAAAGAGAGGCTCCACACTCAGGGACATGTGAGCTCGCCTGCAGGCAGCGGTGGAGTTTCAGCATAGCTGGGAAAGCACCATGAAAACAGCAATGAAGAGACACCCCCCCCACCACCACCCCTCAGCTGCTGCCGCCTTAAAACTGTTTACTGATTAAACTCTGAAGAATGCGGCTGGGGAGAAGGGGCTTTGCCAGGAACTTGTATAGACTGATTTTTTTTCTTTATCCAGAACAAGAAGAAATTCTTGAAAAGGACTAGCAGCGTCTCCAGTGGTGAGGGGGGAGTGAGGCTTGGACCCCCTTACAGACATCAGGAAACAGCACTTTCACCCAGACTGAGTAAGTGAAAAAAAAGAGAACCATTTGTGGCTAATGGATATCATATGTTGTATGTTGAAATTGTGAAATTGTTTGCAGATTTCCCGATAACCAGGCGAAAGCTTGGAAAAATGAAGTTTGGAGGGGGGGGATTGGATTTGTGGGGGTGTGCGCGTGTGTGGGCGGGTGGGGGGGGGGCCGCCGATAGAGGCGAAGATGCAGTTAACATTTTTTTGTCGGAGTCTGAGTCTACTCCAGAGAGACAAGGGAGATGGAGGAGAGTGGTGGGGGACTTACTGTCATTCATTAGCCATGAATTTAGCATCTCTTTGACTCTCGGGGGGGGGGCCTGAAGTTAGTGTGTTTGTGGGTTACAGCCACAGAGCAGCCGTCCGCTATTTGGGGAGCCGGTTCCGGTGTCATTTCCACCAAGCGGGTGGTCAGGTGACAGTTAACCTGTTGGGTGTTGTGCTGGGGGGGTTTCTCAGATTGTCACGCCCTGGCTTTGCGAGGCTCATGAGGAAAATGGTCCACGGGGCCACCGACCGGCTCCGCGCCCGGCTAGAGCAGTGCAGAGCAGAGCTTCCAAGGAACAATGTGTACAGTATTCTACGTGGTACATTTCTGATCCCTCTCCATTGGCTGTCCGGGAGCAGCCGCTGTCCGATTGGCTTGGAGGAATCGATGGGCGTGGACCTCGCGGCTGGCACGTGGGTGGAGTCCCAGGCGCGTGGGTTCGAATACAGCGGCAGAGGCTGCATCCCAGGAGCCATCTGCTGCGGTGTATCGGCGGGCAGGGACTGCGCGGGTGTATTGGCTTGTGTGCGTGTGCGCGGGGATGCGTGGGTGACTGGGTGGGAGCGTGAGCGAGAATGAATCAGAGCTGGAGGAGTTCTGGCTCGCGTGTATTTGTCGAGGGGGCCTTAATCACTGGCCAAACAGACAGAGCACGGAAAACGAGCCTCTCCCAGCCGGCGTCTGTCATGTTGCGGACCCGCATGGGCCAGAGCCGGCCACCGAGTTAACCGGCGCCAGTCTCCCGGGGACTGAGAGCAGAGTGATGCCGAGACTCAGAGAAATGCAGCCGGTCAGCATCGTCCTCGGGGAGCAGTAAATCACTACGCTTACCTCTTCCATCACTTGCCAGGGTGTATATTCCTTTGGGCAGTTCATATGCCTCAAAGGTAGCTGAAGCCTGAGAGTGTCCCTCTAACGTGAAACCTCCACCCCCAACATGGAGGGGACTCCAAGATACTGGCAGGAAGTGTGGCCACGCGCTTGGCCTGAGCGTCGCACCGTCGCAGCTGGCTGCTAAGCTGACACCTCACACACTGACCCCATTACCTCACCGCTGGTTGTACGCATCTCTGAGAAGCAGCACCAACAATGGAGCCACTCTAAAATTAGGTTTCAAGGTTACCTGGTGCCGTGCCCCTCTCCCTACGTCTGCTGACAGGAAGTCGAGGAGTGCACACGCGGGGGGGGCTTGAGACGTGGATGCCACGAAGCGCCCTCAGGAATGCGGATGCGGACAGACACAGCATGTGGTCGACTCCGCCACTGCCTCCGAGGGGGCGTGGCACTCGCTCGCCTCCCGGCTCCGCCTTAGCATGCCGAGCTATGCCCTGCCTTCGGCACGAGTCCTCGGCGATGAGGAAGTTGGGGATGGGGGGGGGCAGTGGAACAGAGCAAGGCCTGAGAAGTCTAAACAGCATGAATTCGCTTGGCAGCTTGCACTTACGTTGCAGGTGTTCCTTGTTTCCATCCGGCGGCCTCCCGCCTTATCTCAGTGACGGTGTTTCCGGTGGGACCGACGTCACTCGAGGTTCCTGCTTCATCTCTATGTCTCATCGCCCCTGACAACTTAGGTGCTCGTTGAGGTGAATGAACTTTCTACTGTCCCCATTAAGACACGCGCACATACACGTAATGAGTCATGTAAAGACCATCCAGACGCCCGCTTTCCTTTGGCCTTGCCTCCCTATATGCTTCTGTCACGTCACAGAAACAAGAACGTTTGTGCTGACAGTGCGAACGATGAACGGTAAATAACAACGGCAAGTGTGACCTTGGTGACGTCTGAATACTGGGCCATCGCACGTCAGGCAGACTGATAACAGGAACCTTCACCGTCAGATAGGATGGTTGAAATGCGCCATGACATTGCTGACCAACCCGCTCCCCCCCCCGATCCCAGTGCCATATCCCCAGGCCAACTGTATTCCAGTTTGTGACGCAGGTCTTGAACAACGGGAACGAGGGAGCGACCGCATCTGGGTGTTAAAGTATTAGAAAAGCTTGCCATGCCGGTGACATACCAAGAGGCGTGTGTTGGCTAGAGGTGTATTGTCCCTTTAATCAGTGTAGGGTGGATCACTTAATTACTATCCCTAACAATTGCACACCACCCCTTTTGCATGTATTTCCTAACATGCCGCCTGGCATCGCCACTTCAAAGCCGTGTTAAAAAACTTTAGAGAAGGTGCTGTAGAATCCAGACCTCAGGATTTTGATCACGGGCCAACTGTAACAGAGTGGAGATTGTACGTCAGAGCACTCCCCGTGCCGGGGAGTTGCAGTGCTGGCGGGGTTTCTCAGCGCGCGCCACCATGACCATATATGGGTGCTGCTTCCCCCCATACCTGGGCCCCACTGAGGCGGTGGATTGAATTCCAATCAGTCTGGAGGCTCCAGCAGCAGCCTGTCAGGACAGGAGTCGCATCACGGAAAATGAGAATCGATGGGCGAATGGCGCACGTCCGCCTGTCCGGTCGTTATTTCTCCTTGCGAAGGCAGTTAGCTGGAACGATGACTCAAGGTGCCGAAGTGAGATGGGAATTATTGTCAGAATAAAGTCGCGGCGGGAGATAGCCAGGGAGGGGGGGGGGGCTCAGGCAGAATCGAGTTTGTTCTTCATTTTTTCAACGTTTGCTTTTTGTCATCCGTATGGAAAAGCTCTCATGTACACAGGGCCTGCGTCACGGTGGCCCAGTTCGACATTCCAGGAGCACGTGGCCACCGCCGTTAGCCAGGTGGACTGGACGCACCTGTCTGAGGAAGCTTCAAATCCGGGTCGGCTGGAAACCCCCCCCAGCCGTTTGATTGCCAAAACAAACGGCAGTTGCTGTTAGGGGGGGAATTCCTCCAGGCTGGTGGACTGACGCACGGCAGGGCCGTCCTGTACTGCAGGGTCAGCTGTGTGTAACTGGCAGAATAAGCCCGAGTGTGGCGGGCGGCGGGGGGGTTTAGTCTGACGCTGCCGTGGGTGATCCTTAGCCGCATATCACCTTACTGGCAGGAGGTGTACTGTCATAGACACTGGGCGAATTTTTCCATTGCAACGACCTGCATCCTATTAGAGGACACGGTACGGGCTCTCACAGGCCATAGGGCTTGCTTTTCCAGGGACCTCCTCATCCAGGTTCTGCTGACTGCAGTATAGGTTCACCAGACTGAGTTGCATGTCCTGGTGCTGCCGAGTGGCCGAATATGAAACCGGCTGAGCTCAGGGATTCAGCTGGCACACTTAGCTGCCACGGTGCAGGTTACCTACAGTTCCTCCTGCCTGCTGTTCAGGTCTCTTAGGCGGCTATAAAGGTGGCCTTGGCTTGCTCTTAGAGCAACCCCCTGTTTCCTCAGCCCGGCTAAGGGAAGGGGTACGGACCAACAATGTAGCCATTGAGAAACTGATGGGATTGCCAATGGGCACTTGCAGTCAGGTTCTCCGTGAACACTTCTTCTGTCAAGGGTCAGAAAGGAAGTCAAGTGGGGTGAATATCTGGTCCAGGAACAACGGCATAGGAAAGGCAAGGAGTGTCGTCAGTCTGGATCAAGTCAGGCCCCCTCCAAGGGTCTGCCTGGGAAGCCATGTTGGCCTACACTCGTCTCACGCTCAGACCTTTTATTCGGGATGTACTGGGGACCAAAATCCCCGACAAGACTCCATTTGGGGGTCAGCAGGAAGCCCCATTTCCTGGGGACTGCCTTGGAGGTCAGGGACCCATAAATCTTGCAGAACATTCATAACAGCCTGAGCATTCCATCCCAGATGGGGGGTGATGGGGGCACTTCATGACCACCCTCTACCCACAGCAAGAGCGGAGATGGTCATGGCAGAGAGATTCCAACGTGGGGTATTGACACAGTCAGGACATGGCTTTCCTCGAGGAGGGTGTAGTGACGAATTTGCTGGGGCTGGTCAACAGTGTTTTAATATCATCATCATCACCACCATGGAGATGCTGAGCGGAGCTGCCACTATTCTGGTTTCCATCGTATCATCGCCAAGGTTCTTTTGGGAAGTAAAACGTTGTTTCAGAAAACGTTTCGTATGGAAATCCTGGGAAGCTCACAGCTTCAGCCGTCAGCAAGTGCAGTGTGCAGTTGGCAGCCGGCGTAACTGGTGTTATAGAGGGTGAGCTTCACACATTTACTGCTGGCCACTGCCCCCCCCCCCAACCCCTTTGCTGACACGCGGGGAAAATAAAAAAAAAAAAAAAAGAGAGAGGCAATAAGATAAGTGAGGACTTCATCACCGGGCCGATTCCAGATGCACGTTTCCGCTGTATTTTCCTGCCACGGTGACACTTTGGTCAGGTATTTCATTGCGGTCTTCCACGTCACGGCACCGTGGCCGTCCAGTCATATGGCGCTAAGGGGCAGCGTGGTATCATGGGAGATCGGGGGTTCCTCCTCTGAGATGATTCCTAGTAGAGGGATTGTTTTGTTTTTTTGTCCTTTTCACTCAAGGGCTTTAAAAATAATATAAGGATAAATAGTCTACCGATTAGACAAAGTATGAGTTAAAAAAAATTAAGGCTTTTTTTTTATTTTTAGGTGTGCTGGGGGATTTCTGAACTTCTGAGCAATCTTGGAATTTCTGCTGGAGGTGAGACTGCAGCCTGAAGCTTCTGGACCTGCTTTCTGTGGTGTCACTGCAATATTCCGGTGATGGTCGTGATGGTCTTGACATGACCATCTTTACCATTTTAGCCAATGGGGCTTTCTAGTACTTTCCATGTGTACAGTTGAGCAAAGGGTACAACCCTTCAGCTCATGTACACCCCTTAACATTACACTAAGCCTGGTCAGAAGGCATCACCCAGACATCAACAGTAAAACTCTTTGAATAGCGGGGATAACTTATGAGCTGGTCAGCCATTTTCACCTTTCACCATGACACAGCAGAAGCTGGCAGATATCATCTTTAATTCAGTTGGGTCAAGGAAACTGGTGCCATCCATTGCTTTGGGTGTCTGATCTGTACTGCATAAAGTGTGAAGGGATGGGCACGGCCTGGATACAGCTGTTATGGGGTTTGTTCCCTGATTTCTGGGTCAGGGTATTGTATTTCAGGACAACGAGACTTTTCTCTGAATGATCGTAGTGTCTGGTGCATTTGTTGACATTCTCCTCTCTGAGAAGAGTTGGGAAAGGCTCCTTGCCCTGTGTCACTGAGCTTTAAGCGAATGCCCCCGGGCAGGTGGAAAACGCCGTGACACCGGGGCATGTGATCAGGCACCTGGGCACGCTGCCAATGCTCCTCTAAATACTGCTGCTCCTCTCTGTTGCAGAGTCTTGGAGGAGGAAGACCACCCCCTTCAGGAGCCTCACTCGGGGCACCCATAAGGTGCTCAGTAGTCAGTGTAGATCCTGTGTTGCAATCAGCAGCTACATCTGGCTACTGGGTCTCTGGTGGAAAGCCCCCCACTTCCTGCCATGCCCAACCGAGTGTTATCTCAGCGTGGGCTTCGTCCTGTCACCCGAGTGCCTTTTGGTGACACTGACATTGAAAGGAACCCTTGTCAAAGCTACTCTGCTTCTCCTTCACCCCCCCTTCCAGTAACCCCTTCTCTCCCCTGCCCTATTTTAAAAATCGTGCCGCTTAAATGAATGGCGCCTGCCGCCTTCACGCATGTGGTGACGCCTGGAATACAGCGGAAAGGGTTCGACTGCTTCTGTACGGTCACGGTTCGGACCCGCGGGTCAGATCTATGGATCTAGTCTGTCTACCAAAACATTCTGGCAGGTTTACTGGACAACAGCAATTTAGCACACCCCCTGTCTGTGGAAATACAGGGATGCCCCCTGCCCCAAACCATGAGAACATGGGCACAGCTCGAACCCGGCATACGATGTAGATTTCTGTTGTTTAAGCTACAGCTACATTGTCTGCTGGGTTTCAGGCTGGTCACTTGAGCAGCGTTCTCCATCCAGTGCCTTTAAAGGTAAGATGACAACATCCCCCCCATGTCTGTATGCAAAGCCAGGGTCAAACTAAAAATAAACATGAAGGAATTACAATGATTTTGCTTCTGTTTCTTTATTCCATGGCAGAATTCATGTTTGCCCAGCAAACAGCCATACTACAGGGGACTTAAGCGGATATCCATTTATACGGCCAATTAGTGACTGAAGACCGACTTCGCTCTTTCTGAGTGTCACAGTAGCACCTTCTCGCAGAAGATTTGACCTGAAGTGGCCTCCTATTACAAAACCAAATAACTGAGTCAAAATATCCAACATACTGGTGATTAGTGTGAGAATGACGTTCTCGGTACATTCAGTGATTCTCAAGATAATTTCGCTTAGAGGAAGATAAAAATTTCACTTTTTTTGCCCTTATTTCCACAGTAATAAATGCCATTTAACAGGGCACAGTAAGGGTTAGCTGAAATTTACGGGTTCAAGATCAATAGCCAACCTAAGTCTTACGGCAAGATGAAGGTCAAACAGCAGCAATCGGTTCCCCAGCTTGGCCCTCGCAGCTAAGCACAGTGCTGATCCACAACATCCGCCCTGGATGGGTAACGACTGCCGTCACCCTTAAAACACACTGGCGAGTCCCACCGAGCAGAATGCACCAGGACAGTGATGAAACCACGGCAACAGTCATGTGGCACGGCTCAGGAATTCCAGAGCGCATTCTTACATCATGCTGTCCTGTACTGCCGCCCACCCGCCGAAAGTGTAGTCAGGTGACACTCATACTGGATGAGGAACTCTTCCCGCAAGGGGACATGACTTTATCAGATTACCATGCAATTTGGTTAGGATAAAAATTGAACATTATTTATCTGAGACTTTTTTTTTTAAGTCGACCAAATACTTAAAACTTCCAAGTTAACGTAGTAACATACACACACTTACTTATTATGACAATTAAATCTAGTGTCACATCCACAATCTTCTGTCTATAGCCAGTCAGTAGCGTCTACAGATAAGAGTTTCAGGCAATTCTGTTTCCGTTTTGAGGCCAGCACACCCCCCAAGACGGAAATACCAGCAGGCAGGAATGTAGCGGAACACGGCTTGGGCCAGTCCACAGAGGACTCGGTGGCATCCAGCACCAACTCCCTGCCGTTGAAGAGTCGGGATGTGGCACTGATGTCATCACACTATGAAGGCTACCAGTTACTTACCTGACCCTCTGGAATGGAGGACTTCATCTGTCCATGATCAGTGAAGGTGGATGCTAAACTTCATGCTGCCCTGAAAGTTATTTACATATAAATAACAAACGTCAACAAAGCTGAGGAAGAACTGAATGAAGAAAATGATCATTAACGGGTCTGCGGTGACGACTTCACCGACAGCGCCGGGGTGTGAATTAGGAGCCCCAATTTCATCTCGCCCATCGGCACGTCGTGTGGGAATGACCACCTACTGCAGTAGACCCCCTTCAAATGTCAGGGGGGGACTGGGCGCAGCCTCACGGCTGGGGATGGGGTGACCCGGCACGGGCAGCAGTGTTCACCCTCTGCCCTTCGCCGGCACGAAGAGGAATTTAACTGGCAGGGAATCATCAGTCAAGTTGAGGCCCGGTAGTGAGGCAAACAGCTGGCAGCCAGTAGCCTTTCCAGACCCATGCCAAGGATGTACAGTCCGCTGACCCCGCTCCTAATATAAATACCAACACCACCTCATTTTTGCTGGGATTATGATTAGGCAACATGTAATACGTGCTTCACTGGCCATTCGACAAAACAAGTGCAGCGTACACCTCAGAAATGAAAGAGTAGATGATGCTAAGGTTTTCTTGGTGCCTCGTAATCGGGTGAGATGAGACCACGTGAGAACAGTGAGTTCCAAGTTTGGTGAACCCAGTAAGT
Organism: Gymnarchus niloticus; assembly: GCA_009936485.2. NCBI lineage: Eukaryota > Metazoa > Chordata > Actinopteri > Osteoglossiformes > Gymnarchidae > Gymnarchus > Gymnarchus niloticus. The sequence goes on along the minus strand of JAACJT020000062.1, from coordinate 1,551,572 downwards.
ACCAACAGCCTCAACGTTTTCATTATAGAAACGAACTTCCCTCAACATCCTGATCTACATCCAACAGTGAGATGACTCTTTCAGATAACAATATTGTTCATAAATAACTTTTGTTTCAACATAAAACAAAGATAAATTGCCAAAAACGCCAACATTAGCAGAAACGTGAAAAGCAGGGGAGCATGGAGATTCCACTGACTCAGATTACCGGCTCCGTTCACCAGTTTGCCGGCACTGGGCCACTCGGAGGAGGCGGGTCTCATTACAGACGCTAAAAGCCGGGGCAGATGGGAGATTTTTGCCCTGAAAAGAAAGGTACGGGGCAGAGCTCGTTCTGCAGTGAAGCATCTGCGAAGGTGTGGGAAGTCTGTTTCATGTCAGGTCACCAAATCTAAGGTGAGTCACAGGTACAACTGACCAAGAAAGAAAGATGATCTAGTGGGAGGGGCTGTGTGAAGTACAAACCCTGGAGTAAAATGATTCAGGGTGTATGAGGGTGGGTTATAATACAGCAGTTGGAAGCTTTGAGTACCACGGGTTAATATGACACCACATCCCCCAAACCGTGGTGAAGGGAGGACACACGCATGCACATGCTCTCACCTATAGCGTGATGGTGGATACCAACAGGGGCAGGGGGGCCACAGGACACCCCCACCTGTCCATACTGTTTCCACGCCACATGTCCACAAATACTCCTTCACTCAAACTCTGTGACATCAGGTTTTGAACAACAGATCGTAGTCATTCATGCATTAAAATTTCAGGCGGCTATTCATCGACACACCTTTCACAAAATGTGCAATCATTTTGCAGTTTTCTAAATAGCCCTTTCTATAGGCTTTGATCACAAAAAACGATAAATGTATTGTAAATATTAGGAATGCATTTACTAAGGTTATACATGACTATGAAATATGATTAGCCTAAAAGGGATTTTTATAACCAGCCTAGCAGTACTGACTGTTTGTAAAACCCTGTGCATTGTGGGTATCTGCCACAACATACTGGAATCTCCCTTGCTTTCCTACGCTATCAGCCAAGGGGAGGCTTGACCTCTTCATGTAACCGTCTGAACGGATGTCCATCGCTTCCTGCCTCCTCCATCCCCCTTTATCTGCCATGACCAGAGGTATGTGCGTTAAGAGTGAGACCCCCCCCATCAGAGTGCCTTAGCTCAGCGATCAGCAGCGATGGCCATGCTGTTCTTGCGTTCACTTGCTGTTGACGTCATACTGATGCACTTGTATATTTTGGCTTGTTTTCAAATGGTGCTCCGAAATCTTTGAGTTGCACTTTGAATTTTTCAGCCAAGCCCCTCACAGGGCCAGCTGCTCAGTCAAGTCTCTTTTAATGGACTTTAAGCCTGGGTAGTGTTTTATGGGAGAACGCACTGATTTTTACTTTCTGATTGTTAAACTTAATTTAAATGCACACTGGTTTTAATTATTGTGTTGCAAGCACAGTGGTATTTTAAATTATTTGGAAAGATATATTGCTTGACCTTATGTATTGTGGTATTAGAATTATCCTAGTTTTCACTATTGGTTGCATTAAATATATTTGGTTTTTCACTTAAAGTCTTTTTGATGGTATGTAGATAGGATTTTAATGGAATTGTTTAAAAAAAAAAAAAAAAAAAAAAACCACTGATGCTCTGGGCTGTATAGTAGGGGCAAGTCATGTGGCACCATCCTCCGGCGGCCGCCCGCTAACCGCCATGTGCTGCCAGACTGACGGGGCAGAACAAGCCTGGAGGTAGGGAGGGATGGGTGGTGCAGTCACATGACCAAGCCCCTGCCATCCCTTGGATGGAGCAGAAAGGAAGCGGTTTTGCAACAGGGACAGGGCAGTTGGTGGCTGGGGACGCGGTTGTGACTGCATAACGGAAATAAACAGCACATGATTGAGACTGAGGGTACAGTGCTCACCATTCTTACGGTACAACTCAATTCAGCACAGAACCTACTCGAATAGCAGGAAGCACCCAGGTGACTAATGCACATACACACCAAGAAGGCCCAGAGCTAATCAGCTGACTAAACTTTCTCTACCCAGAATACAGGTTTCAAATTTAATCTCGACGGTAAACCCAGTCCAACCCCTTGAGTACATCCCAGGCAGCAGCCCCTGCTGGTAGAGCCTGGGCAGGTATGGTACTCCCCAACAGTGCATGATTGGTCCACTCAGAAGACATGGATGTAGGCTGGCAATCAGTGCCGGCGCTGCCAGTGTAATGAGAAACGCAGGATGAGAACACTTCAGAAGCCACAGCTCCGAAGAGAGATCAGCACTGACGGAACACTTATTTAAAAGGCCGACAGGGTCTTTTATTCCAAGCATTACTTATTTTCACTGCCTGCTTGAACATGACGATAGTAGAAATGGTCTGCCCTTCAGAGGATGACTGATGTTTCTCTTCTGAAAAGGAGAAGGAACAGACTAGGGATGAGTCAAAGGCAGAGGAGCGAGGCGGAACGGGCAAGCGACATCGCAAGGTGTCGCTTCGTCCATAATGTGGAACGTGTGCGCGAGGCATGTGGCAGAACAGGGAGGACACGGCCGGGTCGCCCTGCCCCCCTCATGCCCGTGGGCTCACAACACCGAGGGGGTTAAAGATACTTGAAACCTGACACCCTGCCAGGAAGGGGCAGGGGGTGGGGGTTGGCTCTCACAGGCACCGAGTTGCGATTCACGCCTTCCTGAGGAGCTCGGCCCAGCCAACCTCAAAACTTGGGGCTCGAAGGTCACTAAACGCGTTGCTCCCACGACGCCGGAGGCCCGCCGGAGTACAGCCCACAGCTCCCCCCTTTGTGCAACCACAAGCGGATTTCTGCTATTTGGATGTTAAACTGTCGAGGGCCCCCACTTCCTCCGTCAGAGCTGATTCAGCCTCCAAAAATGTGATAGCGCTGAATCACAGTTCCTCCTGGATAGGACAACCCTTCCTCCACAAAACTCGTCTCCTGCTTCGCCCCCTCGCAGTTAAAAGGGACGGAGTGGGGGTTGGGCGGGGGGGGGGGGGGGGCAAACATCCCCGGGAGGAAGGCACACCCGTCCCCGGGCAGGGGCCCGGGGGGGCCCCTCCCACACACTCATCACGGGGGAG
>JAACJT020000062.1:1531629-1548363 GCA_009936485.2 Gymnarchus niloticus | reverse complement strand
GGCAACATCCGCGGGCAGAAGTCCAACCCTTTCCAGCAGCAGGCTCAGAGGGTGCCACATCCACGGCATCCTGAAGGGGGGAAAGTCACCTCACAGCCTGTGAGTCAGGTGGCGGCCACTCGACGGGGAAAGCAGATGGGCTGGCGAGGTTGGCCATCCATCACCACGCTAACCATGTGAAACCTGAGTCAGCCTGGCTCCCCCGTCCGTGACCTCTGCTCGGAGGGACCCTCCTACATCTGGCGACCACGCGCCGGCAAACGGGATGGATTTCGGTCGGGCGTGAGAACGGCGGCAGCCGTCGACTCCTTTCCCGAAGCAGCCGCAGCTAATTTGCTGAGTTTGTGGCCAGCTCAGACCGCCTCACTCTGGACTTCCAGAGGCTGTTTTCTCACTGTGTGTTGCGGCTCCTCTCTGACACACAAACAGGCATCACACGCCACTGCCTGCTCACACACGGCTCTTCACAACCCATTGGTCTTATCAGGTGGCGTTTCCATGGAGATGGGGTCCCCTCTCCTTCACTGTTTATTTACAGTCAGAGGGAGTTACGACAAGTCCCTGTACAGACATGGACATGGGACTGACATTGTGGTCCTTGTGAAGCACTGCGATGCAGAATGATCCCTTAGAGTGTCAGGGACCTTAAACCACATGCACACAACACACGTACAAGCAAGGTACGACATGAACAGCCTTTAGGGGTTTCTCAATTCTCAGCCTGTGCCACTCTAATCCACACCTGATAATGACACGGGGACTGACCCTCGTTCAATGTCCCATGGTTAACAGTGATGGAGTTGGTAAGCCTGAGGACTGAGAGCATCCGCACAACTGAAGGAGCAAGACTGAATGGGAGGCGAGAAAATACAGCCCTAAAAATGATAACAATAACGAAATCATTTAAAACGGCGTAGCAGGTGTCCTGTTGCCATACCGACCCGACACCGCCTTGCAAGAATATTGTCACAGTGATTCACTAAATTACATGCCATTGCCCAGACCTCCTACAAAACCACAAGTTTGAAATGTGGTCCAGCCCTGATTCCTCACATGTCAATCCCCTGAGTGAGATTGCTCTCATCCAAGAGACCGAAATTATAGCGCGTCTACCCCCCACCACCCCCCTGAGCTAACACATACAGCACCCCCTGGAGGCTACTTTTAATCACTACAATGCAGTCTGACTGCAACTGGAATCTCAAAACTGCCTTGGGGGGGGTGGGCTCTGCTCCTGCACCATTTATTTACAAATGCAACACAGCGGTCATATTTCGCCAAACTAACCGGGCCATCACGGTTAACTGTATACTAACTAGAGCAATTCCGCCTGAGAGATAACTTGTAAGACAAACCAGCCCTCCGGGTTTATTGCGTGAGAACCAGTTCTTCTCCGTTCAAGTGTCCACTAGGCCACCAAGCCGCTTTCTAGCAATTTCTTTAAAGCTGCGGCTGTGTCACACAGGTGTCATTAAGGACGAGCGCCCACTCAACACCTTAAAAGCGGGCTAATGACGCACAGGCGAGGGGGCTGTAACCAAATGCGAGCCGCTGCAGTCAGCCTACGCGGAATCCATTAGCTAGTGAAAAAGTAAAATAAAATGTTCACTGATAAAAAAAAAAAAATTAAAAAAAAAAAAAACACAGCTCTCAAGTCGGCGTCTAAAATGGCGACGACCCACGACCGTGACCCGATCAGGATGCCAAGCTGGCTTCATTCCCTCGACTTCAGTTATTAAAACACACAAGTTCGGCCATGAGGATAAATGCATTAAGTAGCTCGGGTTCACCGATAATGTGACTGAGCCCCAGCGCCTAATTGCGAGGTACTGGAGCGTCTGCTGCGAATGACAATGAGCGCAAAGGCATTTCATGCGCCGACTGCTGTACCATCGTACGTCTGCATATAAAACAGATCACATTTTTCCCTGTTTTGAACGCTGGAAAACGATTTTGATTAAAATTTTAATGATTTTTTTTTAATATTATATATGCAAGGGTAAAGACAGACATAGACCAATGCCTACCACCCGTTTCTACGGTACCTCCTTGTCAATCAGTTATTCAGCCACAAAAACCGCATTCTCAACGCAATTGATCCAGGCGGGCAAGCAAACGTTAAAATAAAGCATGCTAAATATATTGCAAAGATTTAAACTCAATATCTAGACCATAAAACTCAGTGGCAGTTCATTTTTACCGCCCAGACGAATGCGACATATTCAGATAACAGCCGCCGCTTAAGCTTCTGTCGTTTTCCACATACATTAATACCATGTTTTACTGATCCACTTCATTCACAACGCAGGATAAATAACTACACTTTTTCGCATATATTTTATAGGCATCCCTAGTGTTGATAGCGTTGTATCAGTCTATTACATTAATGTATCCACTTTGCTCCCGTAGGATAATTTTATTATTAAATTATTGACCTTTCACCCACTTTCATGATTCACTTTAGTATTCATACTGGAAGAATGTTGGCTTCAGACAAACCACCGAGTCACTTAACCGGGAGGCACATTAATCTGACCGTAACCTGTCATAATGCACACTGATCACTGTATATATCCCGCTGTCGGCTTTAACTCAATCATTCCTAAATTCCTGACTAGATTATGAATAAGGGGGATCCACGGCTGGCATTGAGATATCTAGGCACGTCCAGGCAAAATTACTGAAACTGCTAGCAATGCTGAGCCACTGGGGTAGAAAGTTAAACTGAGAGCTCTGATGATCCGGTTAAAAGCGTTTAAGTTTAGTTAGGGAACACTGTATTAAAGAGGAGACACTGCCTCCCCGTGGCTCGTCGACAGATGTAAGGTTTGACTAAAACATTCCTGGCAGACATTTGTTGCTGCTTCTTTCTTATGGAAGTATTAAGTGGGCATCTGTGCTCCTTCATACATCTGTATGAATCGTACCTTCTGTTGAGTGCTGACTGCACGCCGCGTACTTCTCTAATGTTTTAATGCTGAAATAAGACCAGTTTAGCTAGCAAAAACAACAAAAAAAAACCCCAACTACATATTTACTCGTATTGATTGAGAAAACGGTGTTGTCAGATTTCAGACCTCCATTCGTAAATCTCATGGTTTGTCTGCTCACCACACGTGTTGTGTGTTTATCACTATTGACTCAGACTGAAAAGAGCCTAAAGAATCGGTTCCTCTTGCGATCCGTGACGGGTCAGCTTCATAATCATGCCGCAAAGGGTACAGCTGGGAAGCTGCTGGTGGAGCCCACCGGCGTCTGGGTTGGAGATGCTTCGTACCTTACATGCAGCCTCCATCAGGAGGGGGAGCACCACAACACACAGCCCGGGACTTCCTGTGACTCACGTTATGAAGTGCGGCCACTAACCCGAAAACAATGCGGGGGATTTCTGCTGCGTCTTGCCCTCCTATGAAAGGGTCCAATCCTCTGGGATCCCTAAAGGATCAGAAGCTGCTTTGAGTTCGCATTTCTATAAATGCTCTCTTTCGGGCTTCAGTCGTTTCATTTGCATAAAACGATGCCTCATTTATGACACCCATTATTTTGTGCTCTCGTTTCCCCGACCTTCTGCATCGAAAATTATTCAAGCCATATCATATTCAAATAGGCTTCAAACGCTTCGCCTTCCTGTACAGATCGTTAAGTTTCTCTGTGCCAAGTCCTTATAGAATCTGTACAGTGCATAAAAGTCTGTTTCCTCTGAATTCTCCTGAATGCCATTGCATGTAAAATCTTGCTGCATGGAATAAAAAAGCAGAGCCTTCACGCCACAAAAGCAAGCGACCCGACCGCACATCAGGTCAAAGTACAGAAGACCGACCGTGGGAGTCTCATGGGATACGTGTCTTAACGTTAAAAATCACGACACAGCGGAATGAAATCGAACAAGAGTATTATACACAACTCGATACAAATGAACCGGCGACGACGTTTTTACTGGGGTATTTTCTCCCAATACAGATACCAGTTAAATACTTTTGTACGACATTGCAAATAAGAGAAACGCTGAACCAGTCTCAATCAAGACCACCACACACACACAGAATCACTTTGTTAGGCTGTGACACAAGACAGCAGCCTCAAATCTTGCAGTCAGTACACGTCCCTGTTAGTTTTGCAGTGTTTCCATCCGATACAAGCACTTTCTCCCTGCAACAATTGCACCAGATTAGTCACTAAGTCAATAAGTGCTCCACCCGAGGGGTTGGGGACAAAACCGCGTCTGTGATGATTAATACGATCTGACTCACGCTCCAATATATATTTATAAGCCCTATATAAAGCCCGAGAGCCGTGTGAAGCTGGAGATGGTTAATCCGGAGTCGCACTGGATACACACAGACCACATGAAGCAGTTCCGACAGACGCTGACATGACTGTCAAAAACTAAAGCGGACCTTCTCCTCCGTGTAGATTTTATTTATTTATTTTTAAAATAACTAAAATGGAAGTTCTCATTTTCGAACATATGCCTAGTGTCGGCATTGGAGAAGTGTGAGATATTTCCGCTCCCTTATAATTTCTGGTTCGCCCAATATGCATTTCAGAGTGGAGGCTAAAGCGATATTCATGAAGTACTGCACGCTGCGGAAATTCAGAAAGAGGAAATCAAAAGCTGAGCGGTTCTGTGTCTCGATTTAGATGTGGACATTCATAAATCACGCCCCACTGAAGAACTAAAAATGAACTCCGTAAGACAGGCTACATAATTTCCTTTTAGCCAAGAGTAGCTTTGTTAATGGGACAAGGAAGTGAGTAAGGAAAAGCAGCTCGCTTTTATGAAAACATCGGGAAAAAGTAGTAAACATGGGCTGAATCAGATGTGTGACTAACGAGGCCGGAAGAAAACCGTTTTGAACCCAAAAACGGGACTTTGAGGTCAAGAGAACGGGACCCGCGGCCAGCGGCGGCGAGCCTGAAGGAGTATTCCTGCGCGACGGCGACACCTGGTGGCCAGCGCTTGATTTACCGGCGTTCAGGAACGCCACCAAAAGGGGTCGCGCGCACAAGAGCTCACAAGCGGTCTTCAAACGGTGCCAGGTAAAACAGCATCATCTCCTGCAGAGACAGATGGAAAGGACCTCTCTTGCAACCTGTCGTCTATTTACTACCTAAACTCCATATCATGTCAGAGTCCTCAAATTCAAAACGGACATGATTTTTTTTTTAAAAAATCCTCAATTCAGAAGACCGTTTCATGAATGAGGCACACGTTTCCGTTTTGCTCACGCTAGTATCTGCGGCAGGACATCGTCTTACCCATATCAAGTGTTCATCTAAGCAGGTTACAATACATTTTCAAAAGCAGATGTACACCAAATGCCAGCGTATTATGGTTTAGAGGGAACTTCCACACGTGGCCATCGGCAGCTTTCTGAATGGATTATATGCTATATTGACTCTCCACGATCAATATTTATATTTTAAACTAAACGGATAAGCTTTTACACTGTTTAAGCTTTTTTTACTGGGCAGTGGATGGATTCAAGCTGCGTACTTTGATCAACGATACAAGCAAAGACCATATGGGACTGGAAGCCTTAACCATTACGCCACCTGCCACATAAACACATTTTAGTTACTGGTCTATGTAACATACAGAAATAAAGATCTGAAAAAGGGTCTCATGGTCTCTCCCAGGGGTACCAAGCAGCACCATCCACCCTAGTGGAAACAGCACTGCACCTAAAGGCATCCAGGATATCCAACCTCTGCACGGAAACCTTATCTAACCTTAACCAAGGGGGCCACAAGCAGAAATAAGCGGCCAAGTTCTAGCAGATATCTGCAGGGTGAGGAAGCGTCGCCACAGCAACAGGTTTATCGGCATCCTGTGTGCACTTCCTGAGGGTATGGGAGGGGCTGGGTGGGCGGGCAAGCACAGAGCGAGGAGGCAAGGCAAGTCAGCCTTTGCACGCAGTGCTCACCATCCCGGTCCAGAGCAACAAATGCAGCTACGATGACCACGAGGCTCCAGTGCCCAAATCCAGGCTTGGGTATCTGGGAACGTCGGGAGGACAACTCCTGGTTCTGCAAATACATGGTGCTCAAACAGGTGAGCTGTTATCATGCAAACAGTCAAAGTGGTTGGCAGTTAAGTAATTCACTCAAAGTCAACGAAGAAAACTTGAAGCTACAAGGACAGAGCAACTGTAGCAATCGTTACAAAGCATTTCAAGTTCAATTGGTCACAAAGATTGTTTCTAAGTATCTTAACACAATTATGCAGTAAACCCGGCACCAGCTGGCAAGTTTGCTGAAGCACAATTGACACGCTGGTGTTGGGGGTGTGCCTCAACCAACAGCGGCAATCTAGGCACCCACACGGGAGGGGAGGCTCCTCATAGAGGGCCCCGATTGCATCTCGTGGTTTCCCAGTTTATAATCTTTTTTTCCATGTTACTACACAGTCCCACGTGGGCGTCTAGTACTATCCCGAGGAAACGCTAAGGCTACCTTACCGTCCCGATGGAAAAGGCGAAGTTTCCTTGCTCCACTGACAATCACCATGTTCAATTTGGAAACAGCATATTGTAGACTGAAATATCAAATTTCACTTTTTAATGACCAATGCCTTTTAGAGTCACCCGGGTGCTTAAATCCTAAAGACCAAATGCATCAAGAAGCTTTTCTGTATCATACTCACGTTCTTTTAGGACAAAAGATCTAAATTTGACTGTGGCCAGTACCCTGTAAATACACCAAAATGCCTTTAATTTGCCAAAGGAGGGTGAACGCTTGACTAAACAGGCAAACTGAAAATGCCTGTAACCATCCCCAAACACATCAGAGGTAATGACAAACAGGCGGTGTATCACACCAAGCCAGTTTTTACTGGTCTGATTTCAGTCAAGCACCACAAAGCCATCCCGCTGTCGATGGATTTACCCTCATTCAGCCCAGGAGGCCGAGTGTGGGGGGGGACCCACATTGACAGCCCCTTTCTGGGTGTCCAACAGGAGAGCACCACAATGCTGCTGGGTTCACTGGTCTGCTTTGCCAGGGCTTCGCAACCAGCGGAGGAAGTCACCGCAGGCACTGATCCATCGCTGCCACGAGCCGCTAGGATGGCGTCAACAGTAGATAGCGCAGAGATTAAAACACATGCACATTGAGACCAAAGGTTTAAAGAAAAAAAAAAAAAAAGCTGGATACCAGCTTGACCAGCAAGAACATTATAAAACAAGACAAAACACAATAGGTAAGTATTACATAACCTAACATGCAAATCCAACAACTCGTTCATCCTCCAACCTCAAACTCATCCAGGTCACAAGGGAGCCCTGGGGTACACCCTGGACGGGATGGCGGTCCGTCAGAGCGTACGCACACACATATTATGGGCAATTTAAAGACACATGATTTGATGACAGTGAGGAAAGGGCAGCATGGAATAACAAACGTCACTGAGGCATTAACACTGAATGTACTCCACACTATGCCCATTCTGGAACAATTTGGGGGCCACTTTGGGCTGAAGAAGTCAAAACATACATCAAACAATAAAACAATTTTAATGTTTCTGTACAGTGTTGCTAAGCAGTTTCATTTGTATATAGAAAAGGTAATAGGAGTGGCTTAAAATGACAAAACTCCTTAAAATTTAATGGCAGGTACTCTGGAAAAAATAACAGCATTCCATCCACAAATATTTCCAAGCAATAAATATGTATTTATAAATAGTGTAAATTTACATCAAGATTAGAAACAAAAAAAAAAACAAAAAACACAAATTCATGTTTAATTCTTAGTCTATGTGCAACCCACTTAACTTCACTTGGCTGTTGTCCTTGATTTTCCCCATCTTTAAGAAACCAAAAATTTGACCAACATGGTTTCAAAAAAAGACTCAAAACAGAAGCTGTAGAAAATTATATCACCTAACTCTTCACATTACAAATATTTTCCCCCCTTTTATTTGTATCATTTTGTCACTCAAAGAGACTTGAAATGTACTATACAAAAAAAAAAAGCCAAGTTCATTCTGGGGAGGGCGAGAGAAAAAAAAAAAAAATTCATACCAGCCGAAAAACAACAGAGAAGGGATAGTCAGATCAGTAGTCTATGTGACCAATGACGATGTATATATATACACAAACGGGGTTTCTCCTTCGTACGGATTCTACACGCCTACAGCTTCAGCAGCTGTCCAGAGTCCCATGGGTTGGCAGGTTGCATAGACACAGAAGCTTACAGATGCAGCCTCGGGATTGGCTGGAGCCCAGCGGAGTCAGGACCACGTGGCTTCCTGAATATCAGAAAGGCGTCCATCGCTCCTCGTGCGCCGTCCGCCGGGCAGCGAATGTCGACGTCAAGACGAGGACAGGGGTAGGGGAGGGGCCTGCGGTGAGACGGGGTAAAGACAACGTGTTTCTACGGGACTCGAAAAGACGGCGCGGACTCTGGGAGAGACGGAGGCAGCTTATTGGGCTCACCAGTGTGAACTGGTCGTAGACCTGCATGAGGTCCTCCACTTTGTACTGCTCCAGCACCACAAAGCCGTGCAGGTCGGCGCAGGCCTTGCGTGCACAGTCCTGGCAGTGCACCACGTAGGTCTTGCGAGAGTTGCTCTCGCTGGTGACAAACAGCAGGTTGAAGACCTCTACCTGTGAGGGGCAGACCAGCAGTGGCGACGCAGGTCACGGAGACATAAAACCCAGCTGGACTCAAGTGGCATATCAGATCTGGACACTGACATTTTGGGAGTGGCCGTATAGCAAGACCGTAAAAGCAAGAAAAAAAAAAAACCCCAAAACATCAGGCGGCATCCATCCCTCCATCTTACATCCGCTTTAACATGTCATGGTTGTTAGCAAGCCTGGAGGCTAACCCAGGCATCACAGGGCACAAGGCTGGGGTACACCCTGGACAGGATGCCAGTCCATCACAGGGCACACACACTTGCACAGATAAAAAGACCCAAAACCAATTACTTTGAAAAATTCACTATAATGAATTCTTTAGTGAAGCTAAGTACTCTTTTTAACAAGCTGAGATGCACAGTCAACTGAGGTGATTAATGCTCTTACACAAACACTGAAAGCGACCTGTCATGAGGTGTCCGCAGCTTCATTCAGGAAAGGCGGCACCAAGAGCCCCACTTGCAGAGAGCCTCACCTCACAGATGGTGCAGTAGTGTGCCGGTTCATCCCGGGCCTTTCCATGCCACAGCACCTCCTTCCCTGTGGAGATGAGGGCCTCCCTCAGCATCTGACACTGCTTTAGTGTCCTCAGAAGGCAGTATCTACAAGGAAGGTAGTTTTAAAGGAGAAAAATAAGGACAGTATTGGTAGCCACTCCAGGTCAAAGGTTACGCTGTCAGGGCAGCACAGGCATCTGGACCAGTCTGATGAAACAGCCGCTGAAGCGTCAATTTGGTGACCGAGAGCTCATGACAAAGACAGAGCTTTACTCACTTGATCATCTCGAAGAGCTTGTGGTCAGACACCTTGATGTTCCTGGCCATATTCCAGGACAGGTGGATCATCGGGACGACGGATTTGACACTCTGGAGTTTGTTCCACTCGTATCGTTCCACGGCGAGTTTGTACTGGTAGGCTGTTGGGACACGGAAAGGCTCGGTAACAAGCAAAACGACGGAAACAGGACGGCGGTGGCGGCAGCACCGGGCAAACCTGTGAGGGGGCCCACATTCCAGGCGATGTTGTTGCACCAGCCAAATGCCTGCACCCAGTGCACCGTACCAGTGTTGATCCACACGAGGTCACCGGGCCTCTGGATGAAGCGGTACACTGGAACGTTGGCCTCGTACAGGTCCTCCAGGTTGGGCCACCAGGAGCCCATCAGGAAGTTGATGTTATTCCTGCAGACCGTGAGATCGAAAGGGAAGATCATCACTTGGTCCCACAGGCAAATGAGGCTATTCTGGTTAACTTCACAGGAGAAAGACTTCAGGTTGGATTAGGAAAATGTGCTTAAAATATACAGGATACAGGGCTAGTCTTTAAAATACAGATTAAACCTAATCTTAGACTAAGTCGCCTTCTTAAAGGACAAGTCTGGTGAAAAAAATCTGACATCTTGTACCTTTGTTTCTGTGACTGTTGGCAAAATTAGCCTGTTAAACTCAAAAAAGCAACATATACTGTAGCTACATTCCCACACCAAACAAGCGCTGGGTGATAAATTTTCCCATGCAGTTTTTCACTAGACTATCCCTTTAAGAGGGTGATTTCATATCACATTCGGTTTAATCTGTTTTAGAAAGTTTAACTGTCATTCAGTGAGGGGGCTGAGAAGGGTGGGCCTTATTGATTTTCACTCTCTGCTGAGAGAACCATCCCAGCACATCTCATACCTTTCACAGAAGTCATTCATGATGCCCCAGTATGGCTCCGGCACGGCGAACCACTCGCAGTCCCCCGGTCCGATGTTGATGTTGACCAAGCAGAAGTTGTTGTTTTCCTGGTGACCTGAGAAGCCGAGCAGACACAGATCTTGCCGAAACTCCAGGCACAGTCTCGCATGCCAAAGGCAGACACCCAGCCATACAGCTGGCAATCAGGGCCATTTCCCCAGACCTGGTGTCCGGCTCCCAGGGACTTTCATGTAGAGTTGCACGGTGTTCATGCCCAGAATGGTGTGGCCCACATGACTCAGGAGGTTCCCAGCAGACACCACGCGTGCAAATGCCGGCAACTTGCTCAGCTCCTGCAGCTGCAGCTTCCACCTGCACACGCACGTGGCATTTTGAGGGGGATGCAATCTTGGCCATGTTAATATCATCTGCCGTACAGTAGGGGGCAGCACCTCACAGATAAGGGCAGCAGCGGGGACAAGACGACATGGCAAATGTTACCTTTGTTTACTCAGCATTCCTTCAGCTAAAACGCAGTCCCAAAACAGCAGGTTTTTAAAACAATTGTATACATTAAAAAGCTAAAATCTAAATTATGCTGCAGCACATAAATCCATAATTTAAAAAAAAAAAAAAAAAAAAAAATCAGCGACGATGCAGCACATCAAATTCTCATCGAAGGCTAACTGATGGCTCAGGACCCCACAGAAGGCACCTACTTCTTCTCGTCGGACAGGTCGATGTTTGTCCCAAACTTGATGTATTTAAAGGGGCCTTTCCGTCGCCGTCCCGTGCTGAGGAGGAGAGGGAGGCTCGTCATCAGCCTGGGCTCATGACCTCCACAGCGGTGTGACCCATCACCCCCCTGGCCAAGACCTCACCTGTCCGAGGACGTGCACTCCGCATCCCAAGGCTCCTTCTGCCCCTTCTTTTCGTTCTCCTCCTTCGGCGGGAGAGATTAAAAACCCCCTGGTGAGTTGGACCCCTCATCTGTACGAGACCATACCCACCATGTGCCACACAGTACCTAGCTTAAGAGCCAAATTCCAGCTTTTCTGATATTGGCACCCAATGTCAATGGATTCCGGTCTACAAATGTATTTTTTTTTTTTTTTTTTTAAACACTTACAAATTTAGTAATTATATTGCGACACAGACCTGCATTTGATTGACTGTAGGAGGCTAACATTAAAAGTTTGTTACAGACCTAAACAAGGCTTCTCCAGGGTGACCACTAGAGGGCGCCCTGAGGAGGCAGACAGGGGCATGACTCACCCTCAGTGACTCCTGGAACGATGAGGCCTGGTACTGGGCATACTTGGCGATGGTGGTGTGCGAGCGTCCGCTCTCACAGCGCCAAGTCTTTCGCGTTCCCGTAGCATCCCAGTTCTCATCGGCCGGCTGAGACAGCTGCGTGCGCACCTCCACCAGGTGATCGGGGTTGGCCTCCACCAGAGTCTTGGTGGAGAACAGGCCCAGGTCTGAGGGTCAGAGCGCTGCTGTTAAATTTGAGGGCGGGGAGCAGGTGCCCATCACATCTGACCACGAATAGCATGATAGCCTTATGACACAATGCACGTTAACATTGAACGCATCAATCAATCAATCAATCAATCAATCAATCAAACTGCTTAGTACAGGGCTATAGATGGGGCAAGGCACACCATGGATGGGATGACAGTCCATCAATGACAACACACACTCCTGATCACACGCCATGGGAATTTCAGACATGCCATTTGACCAGACTGCTAGTGGCCATGCTAACCAATAAAGTCACTGTCGCCCTTTTCTCTCTCACACACACACACACACACACACACACACACAAATAAAATTTTTAAAAATGGCTACATGTTTGGTGCATTTTTCCCATCTGTAAGGTTCTCGCTGTTAGCGAGTTCTTCATCGCATTGGGGTTGTCACACACACCAACTTGGACGACTTGCAGCCAGTGCTGTTGCCACACGTTGAGCTCCTTATGGCACCAATCTGAGCTCATGCAGGAGCACGGAATCATGCAGGGGCCCGGGCTGGTCTACCGCAGACACACCGCCGGCTCGGGCAACCGTTCCAGATGTTAGCTCAGACCCCTCACCTAGTTTGAGTGCTCCTGCCAGGCCGCGGATCACTGCCACTGGGTTGGACGGGTTCGTACAGAACTGGTGCAGGGCTGGAAAGAAGGCATCCCTCTTGTTCTCCAGCTGAGGATGAGCCCAGATGGAAGCCAAGAATAGAAACAACGAAGTGTGCAAATTCAGCCACCCATTTGATTGTTTACAATCATGATAGCACTTGTAATAAAGGGTTTTTCCTTATTAATAAAGCACTTTTCCACCTTAAATGGGGTGAGAGAATACTACCTCCACTGTACTCACGTAAATACTGGGGGTGGGAGGGTTGAGTTTGTCCTTTGGCAGTGGGGGGGTTGGCGCCGCGGGCACTCGAGGAGGGGGGCATTTGCCCAGCAGGATGCTGCTATTTGATAGACCGTTCTTGCCCAGGTTCCTAAAACAAGATGAAGGCCAGTAATGTACCTCATCATCATGGGGGGGCACACGAACAGCATGGTGATTAAAGCGAAATTTGCATTACCCAGAATTTACTTGGTGATAAACAGAAAAGACAGATCCAAGAAAATCGAGGATGGGGGTGACAGCCCCATAACTGTGGGAATATGGGCATCACACGCTAAGCCGAAGGGGGGCCAGGCCCAGAGGCTGACCCAGCACCAAGACTGCGGAGAGCGCTGAACACCAACACGTCCAAACAGAACAGCTTAATTTGGAGCTGGGAACCATGTAAACGCTATACACAAGGACCAGCAAATAAACAAATCAAGGGCACTAAAATGGTGCCAAGTTACATGCTGAAGAATCACACAGGAACAACGGCAAGAACCGCTTATGAAAAATCTGCGACAGATTACAGAAAATCAATAGGCAGACAGAGGAAAGCAAGACCCTAATGAAGTATTAAATTTAAAATGGGGGGGGGGGGGGGGAAAAAGGGAGGTTACCAAGACCAACACGCCCCCAAGTGAGCAGGTAGGATGTTCCTGCAAGTATCCTGTTCCAACGCAAACCTGTGTCGTCGTTATTTATGCTGCTCTGAGGAACGGTAAATACAGATGACCGGGCGCATATGATGGAAACAGATAGACATTAGACGTCAAATACGTCAGGATGCACATCACAACACCTTAAAACAATTTCATTCATATTAATCTTCAGCGGTTTAGGTTCTTTAACTGGATTAAAAAAAAACACCACCTGCATATTGATGCTGTTCACCACAGCCCAATGTTTTTTGGATACCAGAGCCAATTTATATCTGCTCGTCAAGTCTTCAGCCTAGAGTACCACCTGCAAGACGGAGCAGTTTGGTTTAAACGTCACAGAGCCAACAAAGCCGGGCTCCGAAAGGCACACCTCAATCCGGAAGCAACCTAGCGCAAAGTTCCGTAAAATTTTAAAATGTCAAGCCCTGAAAGGAAGGTCATTGCATCCCATGTGACCAAAGGGACATGCAGGCATTAAGGCACCAGGTAAGGAGCAAAGCCACACGTGTCTAACCGTTGTATGCCACAATAAAAGCACCTCCCAGAAATCACTGAAGCCACGATCTAAATTCGTATAATTGTCACAAACCAATCAGCTTACGGGACCCAACTGTTTTAAGACTAAAAACCAACGTGTGAACATGAAACACTTCCACAAACATTTTCATATTTAACACGAGTACGTGACGTTGATATTCCAGGAAAACTGACTCAAATACTTTTGCAGGACAAATTTAATCGTTTATGAATTTGTACCGTTTCAGATTAAGTTTGCTGCTATGGGAAATGAGATTTCAAATCCCATGATAGTAAGACACACCACAACACTCTACAGCACTTCCCATTGGTTACAGTAATCAATGACTGACAGCAGAAAAGGCCTACCCCACATCGCCCCAGCACTGCTTCAAATCCCATCATGCAAAGCCACGCGTTGCTGGCCCCTGGGGCCGACACTTACAGCATAGGGAAAGGTGCTTATCGGCTTGCGAGCAGGGAGCACAGAGCAGAGGCCAAAAATGGACAGGCCGTATCTGCGAAATTACCCGGTGAGACAGCAGCTCACTCCATGGTTCCAAATCCCGATGTTTTGCGCATGCCGTGAAGACGCCTCTATTACAAACATGCAAAAATATGCAGGATGACATCTAGCACCCCCTAGGTCAGAACTTGGAACTGCAGGGAAGGCATTATTTTTGATTTGGAACGAAAGCTGCAATATCTAAACAAGCGTTTGCTCACTAGTGGAAGATGAGAAACGAGGTAAGAGGATGTGGAAAGAGACCCGAATTATCTGGTTCCTACAGGACATCACCCAACAGCTCCACAGGTCATACGGGACAGACAAGGATGTGCAAAAAAGGAAAAAAAAAAAAAAAAATTGTACAGTTCACCCTACCAACACAAGGGGGCAAACAATGATTTTAGGTCTTTGACTAGGTTTTGTGATGTTTTCTTACAAATGATGTGCAGTTCCTGGCATGTCTAAAGTCTCACGACAACCGGCTGTATAGGTGTGGATATCGACGAACGAGCTCAGCTATGAGCTCTCCCATTCACTCATTCTGGTTGCAAAACAGACAGATAAAAGCTGCACAACCAACTACGTAACGCATTTTGACCAATTGCAGAGAGTGGGTGATCTCACTCAACACTTTTTGACTGCAGCCCAGTGCATGTCAGCTATGCAATGTCTGTTCACCTTTTGCGTCTTTAGTATATGGCCAGCTTGACAGGGGTGGAGCTTTTCAAAAAAAAAAAAAAAGTGAAAGGCATGTCCCTGAAGAGATGCTGAAAAACCACGAGTCACCTGCTTTTTAGAGTATTCAAGTACCACCAAAACATGTCTTAAGATCAGACACTGGGCAAGAAGCAAACACATAGAAGACTGTCACAAGCATACTGTACACAGGACAGAACATCACTTCGAGTTTGTAATATTGTACCAACTCTGAAAACGCTCTTCAATACAAGCAGACTAATTCACTAGTGAAACACTGTACAAAGGACCAATCTGACCACCACGCCCCCTGCTGACAACACAAAAGGGCCTAGGGACTAGGCGGTTTCTGGAACCCAACACTACAATGCATTATAGGAGATTGAGACAACTTACCTGCACGCCTTCAGCACGTCAGCGGAACTGGGGTAGATGGAGACCGAGGACGAGGGCGCCAGGGGCAGAACAGGTTTGTGTCCAATAATCGGGGGGTCGTCCCCTAGGGGGCTCTGTGAGTCCTCTAAGCCTCTCCCGTTTACTGTAGGTCCTGGGCCCGAAGGGGGGCCATTAAGGCTGGCCGCGCTGGTGGTGGTAGATTCTGCAGACTTGGGAGAGCGGGTGGCCACAGCTGCAGCAGACGTCACTGCTGCTAAGGGCGAGGGGGCGCTCTCTGGGGCTTTGGGTCCACAGGCAGCTGGGTGGATGTTGTTGACCCTCTCGCCAGTGCCATTCCCGGATTTTCCCGTCAACAAGGCAGAGAGCTGAGGATTGTCTGAACTAAGCGTTCCCGGGGTCCTGGGTTCAACATGCCCGGGGCTGACTCCTGCCGCCGCCTGATGGACGTGATTAGGCAGCCCATCGACAGCGGAATTAGGCGTCCTGGTAGAATGCCCACCGTTTCCTGAAGGCCTGCTCTCTTTGGTTAAACTAATGCCTTGCTGTCCACCTGAGGTAGCAGTGTAAGGAGCAGGGGAGCAGTGATTGAGAGCAGCCCCCTGCGGTAACAAATTGCTAGGCATACTCGGGGGTCCGACCTGATTCTGAGCCCCAGCACCAGCGGACTGAGAAATCTGGGAAGTCCCAGTGGAAGAGAGAGTCTGTTCGCCATTGGGAGAAGCCGAGCACAAGCCTGAACCTTTCTGAAGCCCCTGTGGGAAGACAGGGACAGAGTGAGGAAAGTCACGCATGCTAAAGAGTAGGCTCTACGGCACCACCTGTCTGTCTGGGGATTTAACAGCATTTTAACCCATTCAACTGCGTACCTGTGGTCTCAAAGGACAGGCACCACATGAATGGTGAGTAATGATTCTCCTCAAAGTTACTGTTTACAGCACACCTAATACGACCACTTTGAGCAAGGCCTGTATTTTCCTCCATTAATGTTGCTTCCCTGAGAAAACTACATCAAAAGTGATTTTGCAGGAGCAATTACAGTTGTGCACCAAGTCCAGATGTACAACAGTCAATCCTCTGCCTCAAGGACATAAGAAAGGGCTGCTTATAGCATTTAAGCACAACTGGGGGCGGGGCTCCTGCAGACGGGGGGGGGGGGGGGGGCCCCCCGGGGGCACCCCGCGCCCCCCCCCCGGCCCCCCGGGGGGGCCCCACACACCGGGGGGGGGGGGGGGGGGGGCC
>JAACJT020000062.1:1481349-1531529 GCA_009936485.2 Gymnarchus niloticus | reverse complement strand
TCTTTTTAATAATTTATAGGTGGGTTATTTTGATAGAAAAGTGGAGGGGTAAGAGGAAAGAAAAAGGAAAGGAAAGGAGGGGGGGGGGGGGGGGGGGGGGGGGGGGAGTCCAGTCTAGAGCCCCCATGTGACACATATGGGAGTGTGGGAACTGCGGAGATCTTGGCTGAGGAGGTTATTTTGAAACGACTCCGTTAACCACTTCAGAAAGATCCATAACTTACCCAAGCGGCACAATACCAACAGAACTGCAACTCAAGCTGGGCGTTCTGAGGTACGGCCTCTCACCTTTAGTTATGCGCTTGCTCCCACGGGAATTCTGGACTCTTGGGAGTGGAAGTTGGGATGAGTCCTGCATAACAGCGATCGGCGCTGTTATCGCACAGATCACCTACCCCGCTCCCCGGTGCTGGATGTTTGACGATTAGTCATAATTTAAATGTAGTTATTCTGTTCTGCTGAAAAATGCAGCCCCTTCAAGATCTTTCAAACATGTCATTTAACCAAAATACTATTCTGTTTTACCATGTACAAGATGCATATGGAACAGCCAAAGTTTTACAAAGCTTAATTTTATTTAAAGATATTTCATTCCACAGGTAAAGGTTAAAATGTAGTACAGTTATTCATGTAACTTCTGTTCCCATGAAACATCACAGCTAGACGCAGGCTGTGTCGTTCCTCTGCTGGCAAACACATCCTCCTCAGAGGATCTGCCAGAGAAACCCAGACACTCGCTGTGAGTGGCCAGTGGTGCCGGTTCAGTGGACCTGCACGGTAGCGCCTCTCTCTGGGGTGAAGGAGATGCCCTCAGATTGACAGAGGACAGTACACAGGCTCTGCTCTGCTAGGCCGGCCGTCGCCTGGCAACTGGAATCTCCCCAGCAGAATCAGCCTTATGGGAAAACTGGAAAAGGGGTGTACTCATTGGCTGGGGAGGTGGGACTTGAACTGCATTTCCAGAGAGGAAGAGAACAGTGTTTAAAGTATTATGATTAAAGCAGTTGGCCTCACTTTCCACACAAATCGGTGGGTTGGACACGATTCCCTGGACTAACAAATCGATGCTGTTTCTTAGCTGACGTTATTCCAGTCTGGTCTCAGTTAAACTTGCATAACTGATATTCACTGTCAGTCGTCTTCCGTGGCCAAACTCCTCCTCTCTCACTCTCTCTGCCGGCGTGCTGTAGCCCCCCCCCATCCCCGCCTCCACCCACGACCACTTGTTGCAAATCGTTTGGCAGCCAAGCTCACGCAGACATCTCGGCCCGTTTTGCCTGACAGCACGGGGCTTTTCCCGGCACCGAGAAAGCGCTCCAGATTCCACGGAAAAGCGACACGTCCAAGTCGTGATTCAACAGCAGACGCCGTGAGAGGAAATTCCCCTCGACTGTTACCAGATTTCTGTCTCGTCTGCATTAATTAGCCAGGCCTCGAAAAAAAAATTCAGAGATGAACGTTCCAATTCGTAAATGACAAATCTGAACAGTAAGCGATTGACTGGATTCGAAAGAGCTTCCTGAAAGGGGCGGTCAGTCAGGTCAACACACAGCTCAGGTTTTCACACAAGCGATCTTGAACACGCACAGTTTCAGACGTACAGGAATTACGCTTTGTGCTTCTCAGACTACAGGCCCCAACAGAAAGGCAATAAGGTCATTCTGGTGTGAAGGCCTTCTGATGTACCTGACACGAATGTTAGCAAACAGGATATGTACCTTCAAGGGACAGACCTGAAAGCCTGAAACACGCAACACGGCTCAAGAAGTTCCATGACATGTTCACATGATCTATAGCTCTGAGGATTGAAGGCTGTCAACTACAAAACCTACTCCGGTCACACGTCTTTAACAAAAGGTTTAAACCTCCATTTTTTCCCCCCATGTTAAGAAAGAGGGGCTCCCAAGCTTGTTTAAAAATAACATCCAGAAGATCCAGAAAATCAGGTTTCATTGGACGTTTGGAACTGTCAGTTTGCACAGCCTGGGCCATACTGCGGTTTTACATGATAAAACAGACAGACAGACAGACAGACACCTGCATCGATATTACTGCTGTTAGTAACATTTAATCATTTTGCCGAGGCTTTTTCTAAAAAAGGCAAAAATTAGTGTTACCATAAGGCATTCAGAATGCATGCCCTGAGGAGAAATCGAAACATTTCACATGAGTCATAGTCATAAACGTCATATGCTATACAGATACACAGCACTTGATCTGCTGCCTCGACACAAACACAGACTTAGAAAGTGAAACCCTCTAAAGATTCAGCTGAGGGTCCCGGGGAAAGCATCCAGACACTGCGTACTTTCTGCCTTCCAGTAAACAACTGCACATGAGCAAAACGGGACTTCCAGGAAATATTTCCCCAAAGCTTAAATGCAAACCAACCGCAAAGCCACATTACAGGCCGAAAGCCCTAAACACCATAGTATATATGCATTCCAGCAGACTCAAGCACATCGTTAATTAATCCTTCCCGTGTGCTGCTCGGTTCCTGGAATTATTACAAAATACAGTCTGCAGTGGCAGGTCCTGGGAAGAGAGAGCAGCTCTGACAAAGTGCGGTCAATTTGCACTAAGGCCCTCGGGCAACAAACAGCTTAGCTTACTTAACTTAGCATCGAACTCCTGGGTATTTTAATTATGCCAAATCAACAAGTGGGAGGGAAACATTTAGTGTTCAGTGGTGGTTTCAAGAAAAACAAGTTCAAATAATTATTAGTCTGTTGTAAAGCCATTAACTAATTTGGAGAAAAGCCAATTAGTTGCCAACATCCATTTTGTGGCAAAGACTCAACAGCAAAGTGATGTACATTGGGAATATGTTGGTCAATTTTAGAAAACTGGAAGTACTTTGACTTAGTGTAATTTTGCTACCACTGCCATCACTCATGTTAACGTGTTCCATTACGGCAGATGCCACCAACGGTAAGACGTTTTGTTGGGGTAGAGATTTCTTCATTTCTCATGAAACACGGAGACGCACATAAATACCTCCATGGATCAATCCTCCACCCCTCTAGTATTTCTCCTTGAAGCATTCTGTAACTCACAACAGCCAACAAGGTGTCAGAGCTCCTGCACCTCATGAGACATTCCATTTGAAGGGGTGAGCTGGGTGCTGAAGAGATTAAGGACATGGATTAATAAACTGAAGGCTCCAACAACAGCACTCCTGAACTGAATACCCAACTGGAATGGCCCTACTCCGCTGCTGAATGCACTTGCTTTCAAGTTACATTGGGGGTCCCACCCTACCCAATTAGAACAAATGAAAATTGAGCACCAACCCCAACGCACCATGTACAGCATCAGATCCATCCACAAATAATTATGGGATGCCGCTGTAAGCAGATTCTAACACTGTAAAAACGGTGTCTGGTTGCCCCTTTGTTGTTTCTTTTCATGGTCTGATTTAAATAGGCACTAGTGAACCCATTAAAGTTCCACCAAAGAACAAATCCGGTTAGCACTGGTTTATATGGAATGCTTTCAAACTTATTTTTAGGTAATTGCTCAAGCATATAAAATGACCATTTTAAACCTCATTATTTTATATTTTGCTGTGACTCTGCACCAAACAAACAGTAGGTCTTGTTCTTTCCCCTGTGATGGCACCTTAGTTTTCCATCTCCTTTGACGTCCTACCTATGGCTTGCCAACGTCAACCAACCCTGACCGTCTTGCCAGCAACTCCTATCCCCCACTCCACAAAGGGTGAACAAGTTTAAAGCAAATCCAAATCAGCCTGCTCTTGTTCGTTTTATGATTGGCTCCAAGACGCCAGAACTGCCGGTCCGCCGTTGACCCCTCCCATTTCTGTGCCAAACCCCCTCCATGAAGTTCCTACCACATTCTACAGTCAATGCTCCGAGAACATAGATCACCTCAATCTAGTGAGATGTTCTGATGAGCTGGCGATGTAACGGCCAACCTTTAGCAGGAATCTTGAATGGCATCAACATCCCTCATAGCATTATAGAAACATTTGGTCTGCAGTCCCTCTGCCTAAAACCCTCATTTTCCCCGCATTCCTTTTTGGAACACAAAATGAGTTACAAAACACATTTTAATGATACTCTGATTGTTTAACAGAAAGTCAATGACCTGAAACATCTGTTGGGCAAAAGAGACATTTCTGGCTTTTCTTCTGCATTTTCGCAATACTGGGGTGTCAAGGAGAAAACCAAGAGATGGGAGAATCTTGAGCACTCGACACAACCGCGGGACTTCAGCGTTCAGAGCCACTTGCTCAGCGGGACCATGTCCCTTTCGGAGAAGCGTCCCGGCCTGGCATAGGAGGAAGAGATGGAAACAAACGAGAGCAAAGAGCAGACAGTGAGATTCAAACCATCGGCTGCATGGAGGTGTACCGAGCATATACGATAAAGGAAAATGGTACAGCCGACTCCGAACGTGAAGTTTATGGGAGACCTTTTTCCTCCACAGAATAGACTCTTGCAAATTTCAGCCCCCAGTCCAAGAATGGGTCTTTTTGTATAACCAGATGACAGAACTCACCTAATTCCAAGGGATTTTGGACAGGGGCCAGAATGCGCCATCCGACTTGGGATGTAAATTAGTTTACTCCAACTGTGTTACACAAATGGGAGTCCCTGAGATGAAATTGACACATTGTCCAAGTTCAATCTCGTTCGGGTGGTACATGGTGTTAACCAAGAATGGAAAGGGGTTACAGCTGTAATACTGTATGTAAATTTCTGGTTTAAACTAGTCTCCCCCTCAGCATGGAGACTGAAGCTTCACATCGGAGCCTGGGTCCATCTCAAACACACCCTGTTTTCCCAGAGTACCGCAAGAGATGAGCTGTGTCAGAATCTCAGCATGTGATGAGGATGGGGGTGGGGTTTGTGCTGACAGAGGTGTTTGGCTGCCTGTTGATACAGTAGAATTTCATGTGGACCGACAGCTTCACGCGTGCGGAGCAAGATTTTATGGATGATGTAAACCCAAAAATTGTTCACATTATTTGTTTTTTGAGGGGATGGGAGGTTGGAAACAGAAAGCCTGCAACATTTGACTCAGTTTTCTCACATCAGACAGTGCTTTCAGAAAGCAGAAGATAATGAAGAGACATTCAGGAGTTACAATGGAAACGGGGTGAGCCCACATCACCTTCTGACCTCAACCTTGCCATTCAGAGAACTGAGCTTAGATGCCTGATGCTATCAGAACCTTTAAAATCACATCAGGCCTAATCCATAACTTACTGAGGCCGAACTGTGAAAGCCAATTTCACTGTCCCGGGGAAGGGGGGGGGGGGGGGGGTCTCCTCAACATGGCTGCTGTTTAGAAGCAATTCAGCACGATGAAGGTGTGCACATTTTCAGAAGGGACATGAAACAACCAGATCTGGTAGGTGCTCAAAAAAAAAATAACGGTGCTTACATTTCAACAAACCTATTACCCTGATTTCCAAGAGCAAGTAGTATGAAAAGGAACCAGCAGAGAAGCCCAAATGAAAACTATTCTCTCTCCAATGTTCTCTGTGTTCTACTCAAGGTTTGACTCTGTTCTTTCTAAGGTTCTAGTCCCTTATGTCTTTTTAAAGGGAGGGGAGAATCCACAGGAATCTTAGAGAGTACGAGCCTCAGCGGGCATTCCCTCATAAAGGGGGGAAGGGGGATAGGGTCAGAGACACACCATCCCAGCTTAGAACACAGCTAAGAAAGACGGATGGGAACCACAGGCAATTCAAAGAAGTTCATTCTGCCTATCCGAGCCTTCAAAATAATGCCAAATTTCATAAAATCCCCATTGTTGGGGCAAGAGCTGACGGGTCCAACAGTAGAAAGATTGTTGTCATAACAACCGTGGCGGGGGTTGGTATGGGCACAAAGTTAAAGCCCTCAGGGCCAAGCTGACATCATTTGCTGATATAACCACATCTATCTGGTGTCAAGTGATGCATCCAAGTGTTTTAAGTTACTCGGAACCTGTCATTGTTGCAAGACTGGAAAATTAGAGGAAAGATGAAGAGCCTGATAAATACTGTGTTGTGAGGTTACAGAACAAGACGTCAGCCAGGTCTCCGTCACACAGAAAGTTCCTGAATTCATAAACGGTCTTTCAGTTAATAAAAGAAGTGAGTGGGGGGGCTTCAAGAAAAGCATAGCCCTTGAGTCTTAACAAAATAGCAGCCTTTTCCGTACAGCACATCTCACGTTGTCTTCTCGCAGTCCCACGTCACCAGGGTGGGGGCACACGGATGGTGAGAACGCTGAGGCGCCCGTGGCAGAAATCAGAGAGTATGAAAACACCAAAGAGCTGCGTGAAGACCCTCGCCGCGGCGCACAGAGACATCAACTCGGCGACTGCAGTCAAATTATGGCCTGTGACGAACACTTGTGGTCAAGTACTTTATTAAAGCCGGGAGCACGGCTAAGCACCACTCTGATGACTGCGTAACAGAACACAAGCAGTACTGTTCTGTACGCGAGTCCCCTTTACCTTCCCTCCCAGCAGTGTTTGGGTTACGACTCCTTTCAAAGAGGGTCTCCAGTGTGTGTCCTGTTGGCCAGCTGAGAGAGGACCGGCTGTTTGTTCAGCTTTTCTCTCCTGCCACCCGACAAAGGGCAGGGTGGTGCCATGGCGGTGGCACAGTCGTGGCCGTCCTTGGCAAACAGGAGGCTAATTAACCGGGCAGATGACAGAGGGGGATCTAAGAGAGAGGGAAAGAGGAAACACGGAAAAACTAACGGGCTGGCTGTAATGCGACAGGAGGCACCGCCGCACGCTCTTGTGTGACCATAAACACACTTCATATACCGTTTCCCTTTCATGGAAGGAGACGATCCCGGCACGGTTACGTGTTCCTGAATCTGGTTCTCTTTCCTCTTCCCAGATTCGCCTTACATTCTTTCCCTCAATGACTTTCCATCCTCGTCAAACTGGTGTTAGGGATTGCAGAGTCCCGTTCGGACTTGTTTTCATTCATTTCGGGTGACGACCTCATCCAGAGTGCTACGTCCCCTGCCTAGTATGCAACTGAAATGAATCTACACTCCATCTCCAGCCAAGAAGGAGAGATAGTGAAGTTATATTAAATCTATGGTTCCCCTGCCAGCAACGTGGGAGGTGACCGCTCCGCGAAGCTCTGATCCGAGCCTCTATCGCATGCGTCTCGCTTCAGCTGCTGTGGAGGTGAGCGCTGTCACAGTTTTCATCAATATTTTCCTCCTGGACATCTGAACTCGCTTGTACAGTCAGACATTTGGTTAGTTTGCTTCTAACTGTCATTTTATTGTGGTAGTCTTATTTTATAGTTCTTAACACAGAGGATACGTTTTACCTTACTGTAGGCCTAATTTTTGTAAAGCACTTTGTGACTTTGTCTGTGGAAAACACTATATAAATAAACTTGACTTACTTGCCTTAAACCACCCAAACTGCCAACAGAAATGGGGGGGGGGGGGGTGCATTAAATCAAACTCATATTACATCCCTCCTGAACCCGGTTCCATCCAGTCTCAGAGCTGGCCACAGCCTACCTGTAGATATTTCCAGAGAGCGGGTTCAACGGTGGGGGGTGGGGTTCCGAGGAACAGCAACCGCAAGGCCTCCTGTGACACTGCAACCCCCCCCCACCCACTCCCCCGCATCAAAAGATCCAGGGGGAGGCGACGGCGTGTCCTGGTCCCAGCTTCTGTTGGCTGGCACCAGTCGGTAGGAATGCCTTTGATGCCGTCATGTGAGACGGCAGAATGAAGCCATAACAATCATTTTTAAGCAGGAAATTACATGGCTGTCTTGCTTAAACCGCCTCTCAGCCCTGACCTCCAGTCCCCCCCAGTTACTCTTAGCTCCAAATCAAGGTTTGACTTGCAAATTCCAGAGACTGGGTGGAGCCAGAGAATGACATACCAGGTACCCTTCCCCATATCAACCTTATGAACCTGAACCAATTACAGCTTTCCTTTAATCCCTCAGATAAAATCAGTAAGCGTGTCAGTGATTCCAGGTGTACGGGGTTGCCTCTGGATCTTCTAAATGCAAGCCATGCTACTCCTAGGTCCTACGCTAGAAGAAAGTCGGAAGTTCTTCCCGACACCAGTCGAACCTGAAAGGCAGCCTTGGTTAATCCTAGCTCCTTCTCCAGTTCTCCCATGAGGCGACCGTAATTATTCAAGGGTTAGGCACGGGAAGTTGCTGCTGCCTCAGGCACTGATACACAGGGTCAAGGGTTAAATTTGCCTTCATTAACCTGTTTGTTCTTTCTGGCTGGGGGGGGGTCATGATCGCATGGGATCCAGTTTCTTTCTTCTGAGCTCTGGTGTGAGTTTGAGGTCAGGGGTACAGTCTACCCCACACCAGACTCTGGTCCTCATCGGCCGCTCCCAAACTTCCTCAGGGAATGACGGCCTGCAGCCGGGAAGTTATTCATTGCAAGCCACCATCTCACTCAACCGGACCCCCTCACTCGCTTTGTGTAAATTACACAGCCAGGGGCGAGTCTTACTGAGCTGAGGAGAAAGTCTCAGCCCCTGTCATCCGAGAACCACACCGCTGCAGAGTGAAATGTGGCCGTGAATCGGGAGGGTCTGGTCCACAGTGTGGGCCAGCAAACAAGGGGGGATTCTATCCTACAGGTCTGAAAAAAGCTAAATTACAGAGTAAGGAGAAAACGTCATTGAAGACCAGGATACACGCTCAAGCTCCAGCGGACGTGGCAACGAATCCAAGGGCACACGGCGTACACCATAAATATTTGCCACAAGCAAATTAAACAGAAGAGAAGGTGGCCTTGGAATAGTCCACTGACAGGTGTGACAGAACGTGGCATCAAGTCCCACCTCCTGAGCCACTCCCCATCTCTAATTATCCATGCAGATAACTGATCAACTCCAGTTAAAAACACCAACAGAGGGAGGATTTAAAACACAAACTGTTCCAATTAAGCCGACTCTAAAGCTGGACCGGAGAGTAGGACTGGGCAGGAATCTGAGGGTCTATATGGATTGACACGGATCGCAATTCTGCCTCAGGACCCCCCTGCAACCTGCCCTCCATCTGCCCAAACCCCCCTCCCCAAGGCTGGCGATTAAACAGAACCGCGACGGAGCCCTGAGGCCAAAACGCCAAAGTCGGCACACAGGGAGGACAGAATCACACAGCCATGTCCACCATTTAGAGGCCTTTGCTGGCGTATCGATTCTGGACTCTGTAAGTTGGGGGCTAAGCCAGAGGGTCACATGCAGGTACTTAAGCCCGGCAACCGCAGCCCCATCGATCCACGCAGCCTTATGTTTTTAATGAGCCGGTTGTGTCCTAATGATTTATTTGTAATCATTTGTCACCTGAACTTGTTGAACTTGTGCCAGTTTTAAACTGGCAGAGTGACTCAGAGGCAGTCCAAGAGATTTAAAAGTTTACTACATGATGAAGATGAAGGGCAGCCTCCTGGAAAACCACATGACGTTAGGAAGGTGGAGACGGGCAGCACCGTGGAAACCATTTACATCCCATAAGCAGGAACAGGTTGTAAAGACAGCGCTGTTGTTCAGCAGTTTGCTTTCCAAGGTAAGCACGCACTGAACCCAGGACCAGTGAGCCCAGAGCATCAAACAGCATCATGCCCCCCCCCAACACACGGTCAATGGCTCCCTCATTGAGGAGGAGTATAAACAGATGCCCTCCTTTGTACGCGATGCAAGCTGCCCCGTGTGCATGAGCAAGTGTGTACATAACACCACGTTGCCCTCCCTCCCTCCGCGCATCAAACTGCAAAGCGAGACACCAGCTCTGCAGAAGCAGCCGGAAGGTTAAGGCCCCCCCCCCCACAACCACCACTGTTACTAAGCAGACTTAGCGGGAGCACGGGGGGGGTGGGGGGGATTGTGGCTCCGAAGTACCGTATGACAAACACCAGAGGGTAACGCAGGCTCTCCCTGGTTGGTGCGTCGGACACTTTCAGCCGCTCCCATCCAGCCAAACACACAAATGCTGCAGGATTCCCAAGACATTCCAGATTGTCACAATACGCGAATTACTCGCAAAATTGCTCAGCTGACTTTTACTGCTAATTTTTCTGCAAAGACAACCGCTATTCATATCTTGCAAGGAAACAAAGATGATTCAGAGAACATCAAACAACAATATCCTGTTTCATAATATTAATGGTACCATTGAGCTACAGATATATATGTAATCTTCTATGGTGTTTGTAACATTAGCCTGAAAATGGTGATGTTCTGCATCTGAAGTCCAAGCTTTTATACTCCTTGTTCCAAAAACTGATAACACTGGAACAAACAGGAAGGTTTGTTATGTGAAACACTGTTGTACACCAAACGTTAAAATATCAAAATTATACACACACAGCACAGAGCAGACAGGACAATTCACATTGCTGAATTCAAACTGAAATTCAGAACATTACTATGTGAGCCCTGGCCACAAACTCCAAAGATGGGCCCTGAATGGCCTCAGAACATCCAGGGACCCATTAACAGAGAGCGCCCAGAGAACCATGGGCTGATCAAACGAGACCTCAGCTCAGCCTGGAGGGGGCAGTCTGCTGACCGGCCTTTCATTTTGGACGGAAAGCATTCCGCCTGTTGCCTCTCAGAAAGGAGAGGCATAAGCCCCCTCTTTAAAAAGCATCAATAACACTTCATTTCACCCTGGGCAGAAAAGGGGGGGGGTGCTGACCTGAAACGTGTTTCTGCTGGAACCCCACAGTGTACGTGTCTCCCATTGGGACTCATCTGAATGGAGGGAAATTATTTACTCTTTGGAATTGGGGGCTTCCTCCCAATCTGCGGGGTGCTGTGTATCTGTGTCCATGTCCAAAAGGTCGTGGGTTTGAATCCCATGGCCGCCAGTGTAATCCTATCACTATTGGGCCCTTGAGCAGATGGAGTTAAGGGCCTTGCTTGAGCATTACTAGATGCTAGTTGACCCTGTGCTCTGATCCCAAGCTTTAGCTTTCCTCACATGTATGCCATTTTGGACAGCAGTGTCTGCTAAATAAACATAAATTTGACAGGACACAGTAAAAACACTCCGTCTGGGATGGAGGAGACAGACAGAATGGTCTCCAGGTGATGGAAAGGTAAAGACACCAAAACGAATCAGAGAAATGGAGAAACATGACACATTGGTCCAAGAGCGTAACCTAGATGTTAAATTCAACACCATGGTAGAGCATGTCATGGCCCGGGTTTCTCATTATCTCAGTTACAGTGAACCCCTCCTGGCTGCTTTGGTGTTTGGAATGTGCGGAACGCCAAAACATTTGGAAAGGGGTTTCTGCACCCCCCCCCCCACAAAGTAATAGACATTTGGGCACTGCCAGTGGAGGAACCTGAACCCACTTGACATCTACCCGGGATGACTGAAGGGAAACAAACTAAAAACCTTCTTGATTAGTTCTGTACACCCCACCCGACTTAAATGAACCACAAAGCATGACCACCCACCGCCCTGAAAGCAGAGGCAACTCCTCCATGACCTTCAAAGCCCTGCTAATATTCGACACACAAGACTGACAACTTTCTTCTGCAGTGTGAACGACCCTGAGGTCAGGATAAGACATCACTCCGGTTTACATCAGATTCCCTCTTTAGGACATCGGGCCCCCTGAGAAACTCCATTCAGCATCCTGTAGGGGGCGTCAGGCTAAAATGCACCACTTCTTGTCAGTGTCCATGTTTCATCAAGTTGTCCCAAGTGCTCATGCTGCAGCAGTAGGGAATTCAGGACAGATTAGATACCCTGATTTCTGTCATGTCTACACACTCCCCTGCCCTGCTTGTAAGCTGCAACTAGCTAGTGGGCACACAATGACTCAATTCAGTGTTCGTTTCCAGGTGAATCCTAATGCTCAGTGACAGAACGGGTCCTCGTAGCTGTCCTCTCCTAAAACTGGGCTACAGTGCCAACACCCTAAGATTGGCTTCTATTTTTTTTTTTTATCCTTAGGGAGCATTCAGATTTTGTGTGCTGAAAGGCGAAGGCAGAGGTGTTTAGCCTCCCTACCGCAAAGCAAACCAGCCACATCACGCTGTACCAAAAGTTCACTGACATCAGACCATATTATTCAAGCCAGACCTTCTGCCCTATCACAGATGAGCACTCAGGTCATGTAATTCGCCCCTCACTCAGCTTTGAGAGGACCATATCCTCCCTGTGCCAAACCTAAATCTATACTCATATGGGCAAGTCATTGTCTCTCTGTTGTGCAGCATGTCTATTGAAGTAGTCCTCAACTTGCCCAGCAGTAATGGGCGGGGCCGGAAAAGAAGGACCGGCAAAGACTTCTCCAATGTCATGGGGACAGGCCTTGCCACACCCCAGACGTGTACGGCGGCATCTGCTGCAAAGGACCAATCAAAATAACGAGAGAAACGAATGCCACCCAAGAGGAACGGTCCTGGAGTGAGAAAGGCCAACGTGTCATTAATTTTAGCTGAACAGACGCCAGCCGTATTGTAATTTAGCTGTGCCGGGAGCTCAGGTTTCCGCCACTCTCTGGCTCCGTGGCCTTCCCTTGAAACGCCCAGCCAGATGGCAGAACTGCTCTGTAGCTCCACAGAAAGATGCGGCAGTTTGTGAGAAGCTCTGATTACCATCGGGACATTTAGCAAAGAAAACCCCCATATAGAAGGAGAGCAGAACACTGCGATGGCGAGCAGAGAGGACCACAGGACAGCATTTAGGGCCGGCGCCCCTTCACGCCGAAGGAAGTGTAGCACTTTGGAAAGATGCTACTAAACAGAGCCAATGGTTCCAAACCATCTTCTGTAATCCGATAACCCCGATACCGCCACTCCCCAAAGCCCACCTCTTTTTGGAAGACTCCTCTTGGCTTCCCATGGCCCCAGCTTAGCCTCTGAGCCCTGGCAGCAGCTTGGCTCACAGCCTTGAGGGAAAGCCTCGTTCTCTCATGCTGGGACACAGCGAGGGCTTTTCACACCGGCCAGGTTTGGTCCCCCTCCAGCATTTCTGCCACATCACTGGCATCCCGCCTATTAATACAGCTGAATATCTTTACTAATGCAATTAAAGTGCAGCAGGTTGCACAAAGGTACAACTGCAAAACAGTATGCAATGGCATTTGGGGCACAACACAGAACAAACCTGGGATATGGACTCCCATGACTGTATGCATAACCCCCCCCCGAGGCCCCTCTGTCCTACACCCCAACCTACCACAGCGGGACGTCAACGGCCCTCAGAATGGCGGCTCCCCTTCCTGCCTCCATCCCAATTGACCCCCCCCAAAGGGCAGATTTGCATCAATTCTCATTCATATAAAAACCCCGTTGTCTAACTGTGCCCCCATTAATACAAAAAAAGATCATTATGGACAATTACAGCCTGTAGGAGTCTTTGCAGAGATGTCTGCCAGAAGAGACGTCAGAATATTTCCCTTACAAGTCACTGAAAGTATGAACCAAAAATGTAGCAAGTTTGCTTACGTGCATTTCCCCCAGTAACCTAATACACCGTTGGTATGGTTCAAAAATTCACAGAGGCATAACTGCCATATCCAAGCCATACTCTCTAGAAGTGTTTTCAGGAAGCATAGCAGACAGATTTCCGTCTCTGAATTGGGAGCACTGTTAATGTGACTACAGGCTCAGAGACCTTCAAAAGTCAAAAGGGGAACAGGGCTGGAGCGGTTAGTCTCCCAGACAGCCTGTCCATACACAGCCTGCCTCTTAAGGCAGGAGACTGAGGCACACAGAGCGCGATGAATATGATTCAGTTCTGATTTCTGCTCAGAAGATAACGGACTGGTTCCTCATCGACTGACTGGATTACAGCTCAGGCGTTGTAACATACAGCCAAACATACAAGCGGTGCTGTTATTTCTAATGCCAGACCGCTTAACTGCGTCAACGCGGTCCAGTAAGCACAGCTAGAGGAACAGGAACGGGTCCACTTTCAGGGTATGGACATTTCTGAGAGCAGCTTGAGCCATCTTTGGAAAAATGTGCATTCTTTCCTTTCCCGAGCAAGACGGAGCAAAGTTTAACCCTTCAGAGTGTTGAGGGAAGGCATGTGGACCAAAAGTTTGTAAGACGTCCCAAATGCACCGCTATCACAAGATTTCAGAGAGCAGAGGTCATCTTACAGAGAGAATGGTTTCTTCCTATCATGATTCCATACGAGGAGCCTGTCCTTTTCTTTAAGCACCAAGAGTTCAGAAGAGACGCTGAACGGCAGTCCTGTTATAGAAAAGTGTGGTAGAAGCGTAATGCAAAACACCTGAACAAGTGTACAGTGGGTTATAGGGTCACATCCTCCAGTGGGGGAACCCTGAATTCAATTTTGGTCAAGGCTCTTAGCAGAAATTAAGTGATAACCAAACACACTACTAAACTGTACATTGGAAACCTGTTTGCGAACTGTTACATGGGACATGCAGTATTCCATTAAAAAGAATTAATTTCTAAACAACATTTTACAGAACCAGCTGGTTTAGTGCTAAGGCGTATTCTGACACGCATCTTTACGATTTTCACGGCAATGTCGCATGAGCTGCACTTTCTACAGACCGTGGGAAAACAGGCGCACCTTGCGAGACAAAGAGCATCTTTGTAAACAGAAAATGACCAAAGTCACCCCGCGTCGGTCTGAAACCGCATCAAGGCGGACTGAGTCTTGATGGCTGCAGCTCGGACCTCAAGGTGGAGGATGAACTGTGATGATGTCCAATCCATTTTTTTTTTTTTTATGTAGCTTTTCCACCCCGACTGACATTTTCACCTATTATACAGGACGCAATGGCTTTATTCGCGACTTTTTAAAACACACTTTTTACTCTGAAGGATTTTATTCATTTTCTCGAAGTCGTTAGTTTCGTCCACGTTCAAACCCGCAAATGAAAACGTTATTCTAGTAGGAAATAAAAACAGCAGCCCTCCCCGGTACATCTCCCCATTGGAAACATGTTCCGAATCTCCACCGCAACAATTCCGTAGCTGGTTTAGTGTTAATCTGAAGTACTTTCAGAGGCCCCATAGAGAGAGGATGGTTTCATTGAGATCGACGTTAAGGATGATCGCACTCGATCGCACGGACTTTCTAAAACAGCAGCAGGATTCACCGTTTGAGATGAAGCCTCATTGATGCACATGGTAACCTGGTAATCTTCCAGTCTTGTGGAGTTCGCATATGGGACGGTCACCAGCGCGCCGGATTACGGTCCTTATGACACCCTAACTAGACTGGTCATTTTTATCACAAGCGCTCATTTCCAGTAGCCGTCATCCGTACCGCAGCGATTTCAGTAAGGATGTAATATTAATCGGGGATGGTGGGATGCGGCATTGCGGGGGGGATTAAACGGGGTGTGCGCATCAATTCCGGTCAGGTAGAGAAGTCGCCCCGCACCTGCGGCGTCCGCCCGCCCGTCCGCCCGCACCGATAAGCAGGCGCGGTACCGGTGAAGTCGCCCCGCACCTGCGGCGTCCCCCCGTCCGTCCGTCCGCACCGATAAGCAGGCGCGGTACCGGTGAAGTCGCCCCGCACCTCTCCCGGCCATGCAGCGCACACGCCCCTCTGCCTTCAGCAGCCAACTCGTAAAGCGAAACTATTTTTTTAGGTGCATCTGCTCGTTTTTAATATCTGACTTTGCCCTTCCCGGCATGAAATACCGCCGAATGCGGGTTCTGCCGCGGGGTAACCGGGATATAGTGGGCTGTGTAACGATAATGAAATCAGGCGCGCGTTTTCTATACCCGGGGTTCGCCCCAAAGCCTGTGAATGACAAAACCCAAAACCATGACATACCAAGCGGTCATTCTTTCAGTTTCCGCGAACCTTCGGCAGGCAGTGCACCGGCACCGGGTCCGAACCGGGTACTTACGCACAGCTTCCAGTTTAGGATCTAGTGCGTTGGCGATCTGCTGGATTTTCCCGATTTTGTTGTGCAGAACCCAGACCCGTTGGTTGGTAGATGTGATCTCGGTCTCCAGCTCCTGGAATAAGGAGCAGGCGTGCTTGGCCAGGTCGGAGAGCTGCCTCAAGGTCCGGGATAGAGCCACATTGTTGATTGAGCACAGATCCTCAAAAAGCAAGCCCTCGTCGTTGGGAATTGCATGCCTGCACAGCAACTGGGGTTCCACAATCCGTTTGGCAAATGGCATTTTGCACGGGAAAGCAAAATCCCCCTCAGAATAAATCAGATCCAAGCAAAGCAGTCGCGTTCGAGGATCCAGTCCCGGTTAATCCAAAAATCCCAAATTCATGTTCGGTTCCTCCATGATTTCATTCTCCTGTGGTCAAAATCGCACGCTCAGGGAATAACGCAGCCTACCTTCAGACTAGGATCTCTGCTACTCTTCTGACCATCAGCTGCCTTTCCATGCATTTCTTCCCCCCCCCAAGCACCATAAAGTAGAGGTGGATTTTAAAATGGGCGATCACCCGAAAACCCGGAGCGGCTCGTTTTCCGGATCGGGAATCGGCTTCATTCATTCATTGAACAGGCCGCTTGGAGTCAGTAAAGCACGCTGTGGGTGTGTGACAGATGCAACGAATGGCTGGGAGAGGTAGAGCAGCCGATGAACGGCAGCGGAACACACCCTTTTGCTTATATTAATTCTGTAATATATTATATTAAAAACTAAGTACCAATTAATAAACAGTTTATGTGACATGCATTTAAAATCCAGTAGGATTTTCACCATATTTTACGTCCTCCTGCAAGGAGACGTTGATGCTCCCCGTCCAGCATCTCACTGTAGATACTTTGATTTGCCAAATTTCCACTAATTTGGCGTTAACCAAATGAACAGAGTGCACAATTACCCTTGCTAATTGGTTAAAACAAGGCCTGCCGTGTTGATTTTAATTCAGATGTGGCTGATAGAAATGGAAGAGTAACTGAAAAGGGTATTCAGATTGCTAGAGGTTCATGTAAAAGTTTTGTATTCTGGGAAGGGATTAAATATAAAGTGATAATTATGCGAGTACTAATACCCTTGAAATAAAAAAATCACATTAAAATATGTAAAAATAGACTTAGCACCAGCATCCTTGGGTGGGTTGAAGTACTTTAGCAAGTTTAGATTCTCAGGCTTTCGTGCTGTCAGACACATGAAATGTGACATCTGACCGCCCTCATTGTTTCCATGCCAACTCACCATGCCGCCCCACTAGGCTTTCACCTGGGAGCAGAGGCCCCGCCGGTCGGTCAGGACTCTGGGGTCCATTTACAATTGGTGAATGAAAGCTCAGCTAAATCCTCAATCCCAGGAAATGGGGGACTGGTAGAGCGGAGGATCTGATCTCATCCTGAGCGATCGGCAATGCAGCGGCAGCAAAACCGTGTGCTAAAACGACAGAGGGCAGAAAGACTGGACCGAACTCACTGGTCAAGCTTCCGCCGGGGCTTTGACACGGGCCCCCTACCTCATTCAGTCATTAAGCTCCGGCCAGAATGACATTCATGTACCAGCACTTATAAATAAGTAACATCTGCTGAAACTAACCTTCAGACATTCAACACAGAAAGTTGTAAAGTTCTAGTTTAAAATGTTAAACTATTACAGTATTTTAATGCACCAGCTAAGAGAGCTGTACATTTCAAAGATAATGCACAAATTGAGTACTTAAAAACTGCCCATTGTGCCCCAAAGTGTTCAATGAAAACTGATTTTTTGTGTGTGTAGTCTAAGCTATTGTTTTTATTTTTTAATTGCTTTTGGTTTGACATGGTTTCACAATGTGAGAAGGGTGCCAACAAATGAATTTAATTATGCCGCCGGGTAGGTTCATTAGTCTTTACAAAAGTTTTGGTGCAAGACTGTAATCAAGCAGACGGGAAAACCAGCAATTTCCTTGCTGGGAATGGAATTAGAGGGACGTGTTCTGCTGGAACGTGGCCTATAGCGTCTTCTCGCTGCACGGTCCTTCAGCGACGAGATGGAGGGGATTAAAGCAGAGGCAAGATGAGACGTCTCGCCTCGACTCGCAGCTCATGTTTCTGACTCTCCATGCGTCGCTGAAGCGGCCAAGCGACACAGGAAACCAGCGTTCTTGGAAATACCGGCTGTAATCATCTGCTGTGTGCACGGAGGGAACGCACACTCTCTGCCAAAACCACAGTGCCTACTATTAAGGGTATCTCACCGTGAATTGCAGCCAGAATTCTTAGAATTTGTGTATTTCTATTTTAGGTCCATTCATTTTACAAGCTGCCTCACCTAATGTGAATTATATGTGGAATAAACATGAAATCTTCTGCAGAGTTCATACAAAGTGGGCATACTGATATTTGCTTAGAACATCCATAAGTGTTTATGTTGTCTTCATCACATTATGGATTTAGTTTTGTAGCGCACCCTAGTGGCAATACAGCAAACCGATATTTCTTAACAGTGAGTTGGCCTCCACTGACCAGTTGACAATGGCACATATACACAATCACGGCTCATCACAGGAACACATTAATAATAAAGGGCTGGTAAGAAGAGGCTCTGCTAGAGATAAATCAGCTTGTGTAATTGTAGCTGCAGTCAAAAGAACTAAAAAGATACAGAGGCAGCTGTTCTGGATAACCTGAGCCACAGGGCACTAAGGGGTATTTATAGTTGGAAGGATGCAGCTGAAGTCTCTCCCTCCAAATGTGTGCATCCTGGCCTTGGGTCCCAGACACTGGGAGAGATGCTATGTCCTGTTTTTGTTTTGATGCTTAATTCAAGGACCCAATTTAGACCCAGAGCTGCTGGAGATCAGTGTCTGAGAGTCATGTCTGAGAGTCCTAATACACAATGACTCAGGTATGATTGAGGACCCAAGTTAGGCCCAGAGCTGTGAGAGATCAGTGTCTGAGAGTCATGTCTGAGAGTCCTAATACACTGTGACTCAGGTATGGTTTAAATGTATATTTTTAAAGGAGTTATCACTAATCTCATGGCGAACCACGCTTTTACAATGTTGCCTTCACTTAATATATATACCCATGTGTGAAGCCATACCCATAAATTGTGGGTCCAACCTTAGCAAGGTACCTTCCACAGCAAAGCGAAGCACAGGGTTCAGCCCCTGGGCTAATACCACTAGGGGATTCCTCATTGTGCAGTCTTCTGAGAACGAAACAGTCAGTCTTGGCTTCCCATAATTTCCTGTGGTCTAATCCCATGGCAGTGTGAGCCTGGCTGACGATGGAGAGATACCTTTCCAAATTTGCGGATAATCACTCTTCCGATATCACGCAGCACAATCTGCCAGAGTGTGAAGCATTGGTGCGGCTGTTAATGCCTGGAGAGGTCAGCCTGGAGGTGTCAAAATTCATGGTCATGCCAAATGAAACACCTGTGGGACATAGACCCCTTCCCCCGACAGCATCGCAGCAGAACAGTACATTTAATAAACTGCATGCTATCCTGTAGGACAGATCAATCAACAGGTAAAGTGGTTTCTATAGTAACAGGATATTTTTAACTGTGTACAGCACGTTTCCTTCAGAGACAGGATGGAAACATGGAGAATGCCTCGTTCTTGATGACGGTGCCACGTAGCTGATGATGCATTTCCAACTAGGGGGCTTGAGACAGACTGAGCCACACCCAGACACTCTCTCTCCAATGAGAGATATCACCTGGGAGCCAAACTGCTGGTCTTTCTCTTTTCAGAGTCATTCAGGATCCAGCATTTGAGTGAAGGGGTAGTGGGGAACAACACAGCCTTTTTTGCAGCTGGCAAGGTAATGACTCCACTCATGTCAGACTAAGAATATTTATGTATCACCTGAAGGTCAAAAAGGCGGGAGGCAGCTTGTGTGAGTAAAGGCCAGAGCAACTGGGTAGAAGGAGACACTTTCCTGAAAGGAAGAGTGTGGGGGGTGGAGCCTCAGGTGCAGAGTTGGGTCCTCTGTGATGCAGGCGGAGACTTACTGAATTTTGGAGTGTAGGCTGTATCAGAGTGTAGACACAGGTGCAGTCAGCACATTCTTCAGGACCAAAATACCAGCACCAGTTCCATGGGCTGGTGGCACGTTACTACACCACATCTAATAATGGCAGGAGCCCACTTTGGAGCAGGATGCCATTTTCAGGGAATGCTCAGCACCCCCCAACTCTGATCTTAAGTTTCAGGTTTTGTTGTCTCCATGGAGCTTCAGGGATCCCTGGGAATTTTTATGACCCGACAGGTTTCAGCCCCGCCTTCTCAGAACATCCTCTGAAGTCAGTCTGCGCCAGAGAGAAGTGCTTCTTACCTCAAAGAGATGAATGTCTCAGAAATGGGCTGACCTCAGGATGAACCCTGTGTGTTTAGCTGGTGTATAGCTGGGGCCTGATAGAGAAATGTGTACACATGGCATGCCTTATGACAGACAACCCCCCCACCCCCGAGAGCACACAAGCACGGGTGAGACAGGAACTCTACTAGCACTGCGGTTCCTGGGGAATCCAACACCTACTGCAAGAGCGCTGTCGCTGATGT
The DNA here is from genome assembly GCA_009936485.2 of Gymnarchus niloticus. Lineage (NCBI taxonomy): Eukaryota > Metazoa > Chordata > Actinopteri > Osteoglossiformes > Gymnarchidae > Gymnarchus > Gymnarchus niloticus. Next base: position 1,511,105 of record JAACJT020000062.1, on the reverse strand, counting down.
CACCCTTGATGGATGCTATTTAAAGACAATACTGTGAGCAAATTCTAGGGAGGTTTTAATCACCATGGAACAGGACAGTCAGTTTCCCTCTGTCAGTGTGGCATTTCACTGCTTTATAATAATATAAACATGAATCTGTTGGGAGGGGGAGTTGCTCAAACCAAAATTTTATAACCTCTCTCTTTCCCAGTTTTCATAAGACAATTAAATATATAATAAGACACCATAGGCCTTACAGTGGTGTGTGTGTTGGGGGGGGGGGAGTAACCCACTGTGTCATAGCTGAATGGACAGAAATAGAGTGATGGGACAGCCAAATGTTGCTGTTATGGATTGGTGGTTATCATCACCTCAGAAATGCAAAAGCTAGCACAAATCCACACATGCATTTAGTGGACCCGGCCTACAGCTCAGTCAATCAACCCTGTCTTGTGCAGAAATCAGTTTGAAAAGATGCAGTAAGATATCCTTCTGTATTACTGGGGGGGACAAAATCGTATTTGCAGAAAAAACAACCAAACGAACAATAAAAACCAAAGATAAGCTCCCAAAGTTTCCAGTAAATACATCTTTATTATTAATTTTCTATTAATGCAATTGAGCACACAGGTCGGTATGCCTTCTTTCTGGTGATAACTATTTGAATGCAGCCACTCACATGTACACTAGACATCTCATGTTCATACATATGTACAAGCGTGATCGTACAGCGGGTAGCAAAAATACGGGCAGAAGACTGAACTCAGCGGCACCACACTTGCATAGAAATTCAGAGGCAGCAGCACAAACAACATATTTTGGCATTTACCATTCGCCTCTTGCTGCAACTCATGTTTTGTCTGTCAGGGACTTGGAGGGATTGGGCTTCATTACAATCAATAGGACCACATTTTTAAAACTGATCACTTTCAGCCTGACTGTGGTTTAGCCTGGGGAGTATTCCAGAAATATAACACCACTTCCCCCCTTTCGATTAGCCTTCACATAAAATATATTTATTCACGTGAAAAGTGTTAGTTCTCAATTTTACATTTCACTACCTAAATCCGGACGCACACTACGGTCATTCATTTGTGACTCGTGCCCAACTGCCCCACGTTCTAAAATGACGATAAAAGCAAACCATCCTGTTGAAAGTGGAGACAGACATTATTGACGTGACTCACCTTTTCTTTCAGTTTAAACGTGTTATAGATGCATCAACATTTGGCTCAAAACATGCTACATAACATTTTTAAGAGCAACAGGCAAAAGTATTTCCTCCCCCTCTCGGGGGACCTTCAAACTGGAAGCACTACTCACTCCATCCAGACATGGGAACAGTCACCGGCACAAGATTTCGCCTGCATGTGAAAGACGGGAAAGAAGTACTGACAGCCTGGACACAGCAAACTTTGGTTCCCTTCCCAGCACAGGGTGTGGGTGGGGCCAGGGGGTGACTACAGACCCCTTTCTTCTCAGAGAGTTATTGTGCTGTGTCGTCCTCCTGGCATGGGTCAAAGCTCCAGGAGGAGCTCAGGACAACTGCGGACACAGCATGACAACACACCAGACCGCAGCCTCAACAGGTCTGAGGAGAATGGAGAATGTCGGCCTTTCAAACCGACCCATGATTTGCTGTTCTGCTGGACTCTTTCTGGATGTTTTTGACCCAGACCTCATCCTATTTCTGGAAATTTAAAAAAGAAAATTCATCCAGAATTCTGATGCCCCCATATCAATACCAGATGTGATCATGCCTAAAAACTAAACTGCTCAATTCAAATATCTTGAGCCTTGAAGGTTTGGTGGAGTTCATAATCGCATTGTTGCTGCTGCCACAAACCACCCAGCATGCTGGACTGGGCTGTGACCAGCAAGCTTCCTTTACCAGTGGAGTGGAGACTACTGCAAGCCTGGTCAGGGAGTCGCAAGGTTTTCATGGAACTAAAGCCAACCCAGAATCAAGCACGAGTGTCCACCCTGCCTGTGTAAGCTATGTCGTTTGTCTGAATCAGTAGAAAATACTGAATTAGTTGGGTGCATCTTCTAGCAGTTTGAATCCCCGGGTTCACTATGAAAAATGTTCTGGTTAGGTTTGTCTTACAAATATCTTCCTCTGGAGTGATTTAGTTCAAAAGTGCCACAGTCTAGCTGAAGCACAGAATAACAAAAAACGTACAGATGAAGACCAATCTATTATTGAGCTTTTAAACTGCTCAGGGATGGCAGCAATTAAACAGGACGACAGAGGGGTACTTTGATCTTACCGTTGGCTCAAATACAAAAGTCTTAAAGAAATTACCACACTAACTCAGAGTCCAAAGTCAATCAACAGGGGATCTCTGGAACCTGGATAGAGACATTTAAAAAAAAAAAAAAAATCAGACTCAGATCATACTGAAATTAAAAAGCAGTGTTAGAATTAAAAGTGTACGAGATACCATATATATATATATATATAAAAAAAAAACAACATAATCACAAGCTGCCTGTAAGGTCACAAATGAAGGAGAACTGCTCTGTCTGGGGACTGAACTTCTTTCATCTGTGCTTCTCTTACTGGCTACAGAGTCATTGACCTTTGGCCTTTGAGTCCCGCTGGGCTCATTCTTGGCATCAGAGATTTCATGTCTCCTGGTGCTCAGTGCATCGTTAAAACGGAGTTTGTGTCAACATGTTGGTGCATACAAGAAACCTATCACCAACAGTTCAGAGTGGAGCTTGAGCGCACCCCCCCCCCCCAAGGCTCTCTCCTCCACCCCTGACATCATTTAGCTGAGCCCCCATTAAAGAGGGTCACAGAGCATCAATAAGTCAGCGGCCTGTGAAGGCAAATTCCTGAAGGAGAACTTCGTCCTCATCTTTGCGGGACCCCTGAGGTGGTTATATAAAGGCTAAGGGGCGGAGGACCTCCAGCTGGGACTCCAAGTGGATCCTCTCCTGATGGATCGCCTGCGGGAGAAGGCAAACAACAGACGTTATTGCAGGAGAACCGCCACCTTCCTGCTCAGACAGCACAGCCTCTCTGTCGGTCTGTGCCGAGCAGCCCAGCAGTCTGCCCTTCATTAAAACCCGTTCACCGTCCCTCTGCCATTCCCTTCCTCCCGTACAATCACTGCTTGGGGAAATGAGTTAAGTGCAGACAAATGTTGGAGCGGCCCGTCTCCACTCAAGGAAAACAAGCAGAGGCTGACCTCTGACCTCCCCAAGATGAGGAACTTTCCCTCCCTGAAGGAAGGAAGAATCTGACTGAAATTACCGAGCTGCATTTACACCCTCAGGCATGTGGAGTGTGCGGGACACCCACAGAAGTGGGATATAAGTGTGTCTAAACCTTAAAACACACACCACTACCCGGTCAGTCACTCAGCGCCGTAGGTATCAGGGTGGGGTCACAGCTGCTGGCCAAGGCCAGAGCTGAATGCTATCACTGGTGGGTAACGTGAGGCGGGTTTATCTCCAGATCCCGGTGGAAAGCAGGTGCCAAGGTTTGAGGACTCCGCTTCCCCGTTTAGTCACAGACAGCTAATGGTGACATGGGATTGGCTGCTCTTAACGTTTTCGGGGTGGCCTTCTGCCACGCTCAGCAATTGGTTAGAAGCCCAATCCGAGGCGGCTATCTTTAGAACGGAACTGGTATTGCGGGCTCTGCCGCTATTCTGGGACTCTGGGTCATATTCGTTGTTGGTGGATTTTAACTGACTGCAGACGCAGAGGGATCGTCTTTTCACCACCTCGCCGGTTTTCGGGGAACGAAGGAGCACATCACGTGCAGGAATGATACCGGCAGCCACCAAGAGGTGTCAAGCATGCTTGCGATATATCGAGTGCCGGACAAAGCCCCCCCCCCCCTCAGCCTACAGAACTGACACACAAGTTCCTACCACAGTTGCTGTACTCCTCAGGTGCAGGGTAACCTGGTGTTTGACCAAGTTTGACCACTTTCACATTTCATGAAAGTGGAAACTCCAACACTAGAGGCTGGGGCTGCTGAGGGCCTGACCTTCAGCTGCTGCTGGAGTTCGCCGTTGAGCCTCAAGAGGACCGCGTTGGTCTCCTTGTTCTTGCGGATGGCCAGCTGGATGTCCTTCTTCTGCCTCGACGACAGCCTGTGAGCGCATCGAGACACTTAGCCAAATTCACGCAACGCACATCCTTTGAATAAATACAGTGTCTGGACTTTAGAAAAAAACAGAACTTGTACGTTTCTTCAGGAACATACTTTAAAAAGCATTAAATAGAATGTGCATCAGGCTGTTAGGACTGGACAGACTCCTTTGTTTATGTTTATTTTCTATGCTTTTTGAACAATTTATTCTTTAATTCATGTTCAGTGTCACGCTGCGGCCCCCAGTGTCCCCCCCATCACCCAGTCTGTACTTTTGGGGAGGTCTGGTCCCGCTGGGGTGCTGAGCAGGAGAGCAGAGGCTCTGTGCCGGGTCCAGGACCTGGCTCTCGGGGCGGTACTTCCTGCGGACTGGCTTCTGCGGGGGCTGGGCGGGACTAGATTCCTATGACACATTTAAGAGGACGGCGTTAGGAAGCTGCACAGAGGTCAGGTTTGGGATTCGGATTGGCTTTTGCTAATTTCTCCCCCGAAGGTCCCGTCAAAATGGAAGCACTCAAATATTCAGCTGAATAAACAGGTACAGGGTTAAGAAACTGTAAGATTAACAAGCTGCTTCATTAACACCTGTAATGCATATTTACCTCCCCCTGAAAGGCACCAGAAATCAGCCCCACGGTTAAGCCTCTGAGCTGCCAACGCAATATGAACCATAGCTGCTGGACACTAAGCCATTCCCCGCCGGGGGGCGAATTAGTGGCCAGGGAAGTGCATGAGCTCTGCGCCCCAGCGTGTGCGGACCCTTCTTACCAATCTCGAGGGGCCTGCGTCTTCAGTGGTCCTGCCAGCCTTGTGGGGTGGCTCCTCCAATATGGGCAGGGTTTCCTCCTGTGAGAGAGGCCCAACACACGTGACACAGCTCCTCACCAATCACAACACGCTGTCCGACGCTTTCCCAGGAGTCGGACTCACCTGACCTTGTTACACCAAGCAGGTCATGTTTTCTATTTCCCCATACTGCTTAATTCACTTATTATTTTGTGTATAGACTCAGGTCAAGTCCCTGAATTCAGCCTTTAACCGGAAAAGTGTGGCTCAGTAAAAGCAGCGTAAAATTCCCTCACACACAGCGTGTTTCTGCCCCCTTGGGGGGGGTCCCCTCATTAGCCCCCCCATCCACAACCATGCTGGCTCACACTACACTAAGCTTAACCTTTAAATGCCTACCAAAGCAAAGCCGCCTTTCAGAAATTTCATGCCTACAGCAGTTATGTTTTATGGAGCACTCAAGATGAGTCACCATGGTTTCCAGCGCTAGTAAAGTGCAGCGCTAGCGGCCGCTGCAGTAGCTCACAAACACCTGCTATTTAATTTATGACGGCTCCTTGGAAAGGTGTGGCAGTTTGGCTGAAAAGGCACTAATGAGCTTCTCTCTTTGGAGCAGCGTCAGCATTCGTTATGAATGACAGCCCGGCACCATGGGGAAAAAAAAAGCTCCTGTCGTCACACCCAATCAGCCTACATGACCTTAAACAGTCATTGTACTAGGCTGTTTTTATATAACTTTTATTGCATTAATTCATAATGAAGAACTAGTGAGCGCAGGGCAGTTTCAAAGTCCACCATGGGGAAAACCGTTCCTTCGGGTCTGATTCAGGACTGAGCTGTCACTTCCAACGGCGCCATCTTGTGCTTGACTTTACTCACTACCGGAAACAAGTGACAGCAAGCGAGAGACAAAGTATGCCCTTCATTAGGAAGGCTGAACAGGGCTGCTTAACCAGATCGATTCTAATCTTCTGATCCCCTCCCCCATATCACTGTGGCACAACTGTGTGACTTCACTGGGCAGTGGTCAGGATTGTCACGCGGTCAGGGCTAAATACTGGGTGTGTGCCAGGCTTAAGGCTGTGGGTCACTTCCTACCCGGGTGCCTGGCTTGTCAGCTAACCTCCTTCCTGGGCCTTAAAATGAGAGCATTATTATTTAGTGACACGACCCTTTATCCAAAGAAACTAACATAACATCTCCTGACCCTTTTCTAGCCGCATCTTTAAAAAAATTTTTTTAAAAAAAAACTCCTGAAGAAACAATATTTGACTTAACTACTATGCCACTTGCTGGCCAATATGATGTATGATAGCTCCACCCAATGTTTCAAAAATTTAAGGAGATCATCATGGCATTTCTGGGTTATTCCACACCTGTCGTGATAAATGTGCCCTGAACCCTGTAGCCTTCCAAAACTTAGCAAATAGGTGTAGATCTCTGGTATTCCTTGACTGCAGCTGCTCCCATTTCTGTGGCATCAAAAGGAATCGGCTCACCCTAATCCCAGGGGAGTGCTCACATTAGAAACAACTGCAGTGTGAAGGTGCGCCACAGAGATGCTCTCTCAGCTGAAGTAGGAGATCTGCTGTAATTAACCCTCTCACGGGTCTCGGCAGAAGCGGTTTGATGGTGACAAGCCTCTTGTAAGGGTGGCCTCCTTCCACTAGGGGGCAGCTGTGATGTTTTAGGGGGCTCAGCCTGTTTCAGAGGAGCAGGCCGGGGTGCCACTTGGGCTCAGTCAGACTTGAACACACTTCTACCCACAGAGAGATCCAGCATACCGGCAGTATCTAATTAGGACTGGAGCGGAGCCTTAGGGGAGTAGCTGTGTGTATCAGTTCCACACACACACACACACACACACACACACACACACACACACACACACACACACACACACACACGTACTGAGGTTGAGACGAAGGATTGCATAAGGCCACAAGGACAACCAGTTCAAAAGCATCTAACTCTGCACAGATATCATGTAAATTGCATTCCACAGATTCCCTGAAGGTATGTCTTTAAATCCATGTACTCAGTGTACCAAACAAAGCATTGCATCCCTGTGGAGGATAATTTATCAGCGTAGGTGGTGGTCTGAACTTTAGCATGGATAACCACCTTGCACCGCAGGTTAAAAAAAAAAAAAAAAAAAAAAAAAAAAACACACTTCCTCATTAAAGTTTATACTGGCACGCCCTCGGAAGCAGTAACTTCTTATCCAGGCATGTAAACGATGAACCTTCTATTCTTTATCCATTTGGACCACACTCAAGCCACAGACACTGAACAGGAGGGAGAAGTAGTTCCCCTAAACCACTGCAACCGCATGAGATATTTGGATCTTTAACACGAGCCACCCTCAAACTGTGACCCCTTAATAGCAGAGGCTTCAGCATGTGCACCTCACTGACTGCTCCACAGAATGGTTAGAACATGACTCTAGGACCTTAAGCTCCATTTGACCGATCAGAATAGAACTGCTAGAACATGACTCTACTGTAGGACCTTAAGCTCAACGTGACCGTTCAGAATAGAATCTGAGGGTACAAATATGAACACGTGCAAAGGCCAATCACTTGGTACCGGTGACAGCTGGGTTACTTAATTAGTCACTCTTTGTATAACCCAAGATGTACCTAGGAGATTAAAGGACTTTAACCGATTGCCTGGGGACACCTGTTAGGCCTGTTTTAATTTACCAACAGTCACAGAGAGGCAGGACTGACAGGAGCTCTGACTCACATTTGGGATTAAGTCTCTTACGTAGGCTCAAATTTCTCATAATATAATCATTGAATAATAATAATACTACAAGAAAACAACAGTGGTAAATACTTTTTCCATAACTGCACCTGAAAGGAAGTGCAGGAAAAAAGAAAGGGGATTTACCTTCTCTTTGAAATGGCCAAAGTTGGCAAAGTTTGGCTGATGCACAGCCTTCTGGGATCCCTCCTCCGTGCTGGGAAAGAAGTGTGAAATCTGGAACACGTTGCCATGATCATTAAATCAAAGTGAATAAATAAAATCATATTATTAATCAATTTGTTTTATTTATTGGAATCACTGACATTGTTAAAACCTATTTTGGGACAAGAGCACCCAGGGCCAAAAGCTGAACCAGACTCAAATTTAGACCTGATCAAGGCAACTCAGGACAAAAAAAAAACAGAGTAAGAAAAATACCAGAAACCAAAGCAGACTATGCTCAGAAAAAGTAAGACACAGGTGGACTAGACTAGACCCATGTAGACTAGACTAGACCCAGATTGGCAGACTGCGGGGAGTTACACATACCTGTGTGGCCATAGGTCTTGGAGGAAGAGCAGGAGGTGGCGGTAGGTGTCCACTCTTGAAACCTGGAACACACAGACATCAGAATATTAAAAATACTAAAACCAGGAACCAAAAGGAGATAAGCAGATAGGGACACAGGTCAGTGGTCCGAAACTGTTCGGCAGTAAAATTAACTTCCCCTACTTACCACACAGGTTCAAAAAACTAGTCCGCCTTGTAAAAAGGCCTGCCGTACCGTGAGTGCTCTGCTGAAAAAGCCTGCTGAGGTCCAATGAGGAAGCCCGTGAGTGGCTCTTCTGGGGCCGCGGGGGTGGGGTGGGGGGCTGCTCCACCTTCTTCATGGCATCCTCAATGGAGGTGCTGGAGTAGGACCTGTTGCCCCAGGGCATAGGAGTGAGTCACCCTCCCAAAAACTTGTGTATTTAAAAGAACACTTTGAAAGATCTACCAATAAACCTTCTGAATGTCACCTCTGTGGCATCGGTCAATAAGCTGAAATCCACTCTTCAAAGACATTAACTCTCCAGTTACACAGGAAAAGCACATCCAGCGACGACGCCCAGCCACTTCCTGTTACACGAGTGTCTCACCTCGGCCGTGCTCGTGATCTCACGTGAGGGTCTGCTTCGTGCAGAGGATCTGAAACACATAACTTAAAATAATAATATGAACAAGGCCCCATTATACGTCTGCAAAAAGTCCTTGAGTGGAAACACAAGGTCAGCAGTTCAACGCCAGAGACCACGGCCTAGAAAGGTACATGACCATACTGCAAGACTGCAATACCAAAAGACAGGGAGACAGAAGAGAAGAAAATGATTTACAATAAAGGACAAACCTTTAAGCACATGGATGTGCACTTACCATCCCCTGAGAGTACTGTACCAGTTAATCAATAATAAATCAGAGCTTTTTTTGGAAAAAAAGAGAGGGGCGGTAACATGGCCATGAGGTTAAGCTGTTGGACTTTAGGTTCTGTGATCACAGGATACCTGCATTAAAAATTCACCAATTTAATCGTTAAGGGAATAACAGCTGCTTAAACTCTAAGACAAAAAGGTATTTGCACCCTGTGGGGGGAAGGAAAAAAAAAAGAGGTTATTGGGTTTCATTCAAAAATCACCCGTGGACAAACAGGTGTTCAGTTTCTCTTAAAGGAAACACGCACTTTCGAGCATATTAAATCTGACAGCTTCGCTTCCTGAAAACGTGCTGCATCTATTTGGCAAGCAGCAGCTCTGCAAGGCGAGCTTTGGGGCGTCCCTGCAAACGCGCAGCTCTAAGCTGTTCACTTTGCTGCTGCAACAAAATTAAAATCACTTTCAAATGGAGCAACCGCATAAGCGGTAAACACACCCCCCCCACTCCACAACAAGCTACTATGGATGGGTGGGGGCGAAGTACTCTTCAGCAAGTTCTTAAATAAGCAAAATCATCACTGCACATCAAAACAATCTACAGGATGAAACAGTGCAGCATCCTCACGAATACGCAATTCCATCCACAGTGTTTGCCTCTGGCTTGAGATTAAGAAACAGCCAAGTGGACTGTTCCAGAATGTGGGCCATTTCAAAGAGGCAAGGAAGAGCTGCTCCCCCAGACAGAGGAGCTTTGGATGGAAGGTGAACACAGACCAGTTACCCTTTATAAAGGCAACAGACCTCCCTCAAAGGTGAGCAGCCGATCCATTCGTCAATCATCGGGCTCCGCCCCCAGGCGTACATCTTACGACTGACTGACAGAGAGGCTTCACCAGAGCTCTTATGAAATGCAAGAGTCTTTTAGCATCGCCCACTGACAGAGAGAAATACCATGCGAGAACAGCTTTGAAGAATAGGTCACTATCTGCCTTTGGGGGGCAGTGTTTCCTACAGTAGGAGGTGATGCTGACATGGGGGGGAGGGGGCCTCCCACTAGTCATGCCATTGATTCATGTTTGATTAAAATGGTCAGTGCTTACAACGATCCCACCCACTGTCAAGTCGATCGTTTTATTCATTCCGCAGAAATTCGATTTTGTGGTCCCCTTCAATATTTGCCGTGTCGGAAATCTAACGGTTGCACGGGGCCCATAGCCTGTCCGAGGTAGCATAGGGGTAGACTTTGGATGGGATGCACCTCCATTACAAGATGCATGCAATAATAATAATTAGTTAATAACAATACCTCTCTCTGGACCTTCGTGGGCACATTTGGGAGGCTTTTCTTGAACTGTTGTGACCGGCACTCTCTTTGGACTGAATGCTGACAGAGAAAGATTCATTTGAGGAAACGTGAACGTTACACATATCATGTCAATGTACCCCACACCTGAGAAGATCAGCAATGTCCTCCAGAATAAAAATGCATCATGTCACCGTGGCTGGAAATACAACAAGGCTTAGAAAACGTAACGTTCAAGACGAAGCATCCCATACAGATCCTGAAATGAAAGTTAACACAGCTGGACTTCTCTTACGAAGCCAGGCTATGATATCAACTAGATGGACCATCGACTGGTCCTGGGTGAACCAAGTCAGCCGTGTGGTCACCCTTTGCCCCACAGCGTTTCCAAAACTCTGATGAAGTTGGATCCAGTTACCCGACTTAGAAAGTTCTTCTCCCATGTCTTGCCTGGGTGTGTTCGGCTCTGCCAGAAGTGTCTCGCACTCCACTTCATTCTTGTCCTGTGATGGGCAGACAAAGAAAATGGAGGAGAAACGCTGGTCAAGATTCTTGGCCCTGAAAGCTACATAGCTGCAGTTACATGAAAATGAACCTCAGAGACATTGCAGTTTAAGAAAAAGACCTCCACCAACATGCTAAAATGATTAATATACTGTATCATAGATCTAAGTGAACATCAGCCAGGCAAAGTTCTCAGAGGGAAACCTTACTTGGATGGAGATTCTTAGGTCAGTTTCTTCGAAGGAGATGAGAGGCTCTATCCTCTGCAAAAATACAAATCGGTCACACATACATTTCTACTCAGCCTTCACCGACTGCCATCATCTCCTGGCAGATGAGACGAGCTTCTGAGGGAGCAAAGAACCAGATTCTGAGAAACCAGAATGAGTGAGAAATCCCAGGATCAAAACCCAAACGGCTGGGATCAGACCTTTGAGAAACAGCTCCACCCCATTCCCATTCAGTAATTAACAGAGCTTATCAGTGCATGCTATTTGTCAGGGGGGTAATCCAGAAAGCAAGTTTAACAAACCCTATAGTTGAACCCGAATTCAGATTTGAGAAACTGAAAACCTCACTCCAGGATTTGTTGATTCCCTGAATCTCCCTGACCTTTTCCAATCAGAATTCAGGTTTGACCAACTGGATGTGTTAAGCCTGCTTTCAGGAATACCCACACCTGCCCCGTGACGAGCTCTGCATAAATCACCATCATATCTCAGCTGCTTGTCATGGCTTCCACATTGGCGTATTAGGTGGAAACCTCATTATTAGGGGACAAAACAAGCTGCACATGTGACCATGAGGTATGAGAGAGTGGATGCATCACTCTGGGTTAAACTTGACATGTACATTCTGAATATGAGCAGAAAGGTAAGATTTAAACCATGAGCTGTTATGTACGTGTACATGTAGCTGGGTGGACCTGGTGGAGGTTTAACAAGCCATAGTGTCTCAAATTAACCACACCGTTGTCACAATTTCCCCCAAATATTCGAAATCGACATGTTGACTGCACCTATTTTTTCCCCTAAGCATTTAGGAGAGAAACCGTTGCTCCTACGTTCCGTGATTAATACATAGGGGGACACGGTGCAGGTGAGTAACTTCCAATGGGATTCACAAAGTTACAGGAAATGGGCCGAAATGGGAGCCAGAGTACACGTGGTGCGAGAGACCAAAGATCAACGCTGACAACATTGAGGATGCTGTTTGGTCTTCTCACCTTAGGGAGGACCACCACTGTCTGCTGCTGACTCACTGACTTCCTGAAGAACATCACCCCACTCATGGACTTTGGGGAAGCTGGGAAATGGGACCACAGAATGAACCGTTTAGAAACGGAGTCCCTGGGAACCGGCCAGATAACCGCGATGCAGTGGCATGGGAAGACGTTGACCTTAGAGCACCTGTCTCCTTCTCCACGAAGCTGGGTAGTAATGTCGGGGGCAGCGTCTCGGGGAGGGGGTAGCCGTTCTTGCGCGCCACAATGAGATGAAAGGCGGTGCAGAACTCGGCCAACGTCAGCGCACCGTCGCGGTCAACGTCGCTCAGCTCCCTGTTGGGTTGCCGGAAAGAAATGTGTGGTGCCACCAAAAATCACGACAGTCAATCATCTTTGAGACATCAAAACGGAGTGACATACAACCCGTCCCGCTTACATGTTTACGCCAACCAAGGAAGTCCGGGGCTACCAGGCTACAGTTTAATCACAGCAACCTGAGTGCTTAGGCAAGCAATTAAGCTAACAGCCAAACCGAATCACCTAAATCTTATTACTGAGGTTTAAAGAGGCAAAAATTCCATCAACCATGTGGCATTTGAGGAACACGGTTGAGCACAGTACATTCCTAACAAGCCAACAAGCGTACAGCACATCTCCCCCCGCACCCATCAGCAAACAAAACGCCATTCGGCCTCGGAGACCTCAGACACTCCACACAATACCCGACAAATCACACAGTGGTGGTCAGGCAGTCAGGAGTTCTCCAGCCAAAACCTCTACACGTGGAACTCAAACAGAAATCCAAGGCACGTTCTGCAATGAGATGCAGAGATCGTTGAGAGTAAAGTCTGTTGTGCAGAAAGTATGTCAGTGAGACAGCAGCTCATGTGGCACGACCCCGTAAAAGCCAACAGCGACAAAGTGTAACGAAGCGGTTAGCGAGGGGCAGGAACCCTGAGCAAGTGTTTAGAGGGCTCTCCCTCAGCACCTTGTTAAGGCATACAATGCCACAATTCAGCAGGACTACTGAAGTGTGAATGCGTTTTGATCTGGGCTAAGCCCCTCACGAGGTGGGAGAGAGAGCAGGGGAGGGCCATGGTCCAGGAACAAACTGGGCACGCTCAGTCTACATAAGTGCATGCTTGGGAAACTGCAGCCTATGGTCTTGTATCTCACCGTCTGGCACCTCTGAATGCCATATAACTAAGGGCCAACGGCATCCTGGGTATGCATCTTTGTTCCAGCCAAGTGTCTAGGAAAGGAAACTGTCCACTGCACACTGCCATTCCCATGTTAAAGCAGCACCCCCTACTGGATCTGAATTGGCACTACGGATCGTTCCTTTCACTTACCATATGTGAGAAAGTTCCGGAATCGGGAGCTTCGATTTTGTGAAGAAATTCCTCGCTACAGACCCTTGAGAGGAGAAGAGAAAGCCAATCATTTCAGCCTTGACTGACAAATGCATTCCAGTCAGAATACCTGGGAAAACAGAAAGAAGCGCAAGGAAAAAAAAAAAAAAACTGGGTTTCCTATTCCTATTCCTAGAAAAGTAGCAGACTTGGAAAAAAGGAACAGGGTTTTATAAAAGGATTTTAAACACAGGACTCCCAGCTTGCCCCTTGCCATGTAGGGCACCAGCACCCACTTCCTGCCATTGACTGTGTTTCTGGAACGGGGGAGGAGGTCCACAAGCTTACCCAGGATAAGCGCCCCCAGGTCAGGCTGCAGGCTTTTGAACTGGTTTGTGTAGTAATCCTGCTGTTCCTCCGTTATCCTCCAGGGGTCATCAGAGTAGTCTGCTGTGTCATGATCCACAGGCCTTTCTGTTGAATGTGTCTGGAAAAAAGGAACCCCACCATTTCTGCTTATTGGTATCCTTTACATTCTTTACGTGGAGCTTTATCGTTTCCTGTGTTAGTGGTCTTTTCTGACTTAATACACCCGGATAACGTGGCCCTGCGGTCACTGTAGTGTACAATCTACCCCCTTAAAGAATGTGATCGTTCCAAAGCTGTAGGTAAGAGGATAGGGTGGGGAGTTAGGGGCATACCAAAGTGATGTGCTCCAGGGGAATCTTGGTCCCAAGGTGGCTGGGAGATGAGGTGTTCTGCTGGGTCTTGGCACCTCCCAAACCACCTGGCATTTGAGCTGTTGATCAAAGAGAGAACTTGGGCTACAGAAGACTATGACTTTTAAATATTCATCAACTAAAATGTGGCAGGTGGTTCTCCTAGACTTCAGGGCTGCTGAGGGTGATTAACAGGCCTCCCACTGCAGCTGAACCTGAACTCAGGGCGCGTATCACTTCAAGAACTTAACACTAACAGGAAACTACAGGAAATTTAAATAAATCATCAAAAAAAAAAAAACAAAAAAACAGATCTTCGTAACTATATTGAGCGACATCCAACCAAAACTGAAGTAGCTGTGGTTTGTTGGGAACGGCAACGTAATGAGATGTGCTACATAAATAAACTGTTTATGTGCTGTTACTGAACCCTCTGTGGATTTAATTCAATCAAAAGTGGGTTAATTAATGAATCTAAAGGCATTTGCTAACTACTATTCCAGGATACATCAGCAGAGCGCATACCCTCAGCCAGCACTCCCTGGCAGTGAATGTTCATCATGCAAGAAAAGGCAGTTATTGTACAAAATTGGAGTGACTGTACAGTACAGGAAACTGTACTGGCACCAATTGTAGACACACTGTGAGACCACTATGACTGAGGTCTCTTCTCAGTCATTAAAGAGTGCTTTTTCCTCTGAATTGCCAGGCAAACAGGCATTGCACCTGAGTGGTTAAAAGTTCTCAGAGTGATGAGATATGGAGAGAAAGGCAACGATCCGAACAAAGAAACACAGAGACACGCTCAGGTGTGACTGAAATTAAACACTGCTAAACGATGCAGTGAATTAGCACCAATGCAGGGTCCTCTATTCGGAGGATCTGTGTATTTCCAAGGACGTGCCCCTCATGCCTTCAACAGGGCCCTGACCCAACACAACAAAACTGCCTATTCCGTGCGACAGATACTCCTGAAATGTGAATTTCAATGTAAGTAGGCCCAGTGGGTGTTAGGCCACATGGATAGCATAGAGAAGTTGTTGACTTGTTTGGTGGGAGGGACGATACCGTGACTGACGACTGCCTTACCAATGTGTGTGTCTGTACCGTTCCGCTGCATGCTGCAGGCATAGCCATGATAGGTCATCGGAGAGTCAGGTGGAGACTTGCAAGGTGAGTGTGGGGGGGACCAGGACTCCTTACAGCACAAAAACACCATTCAGTCACAAAAGGTATCCCTTAGAAAATGCTCTACTAGGAATAATGCTATTAAATACCATTTTCCATTTTGTCTGAAGCCTGTGCTCCTCAGTTTTATTTTTATGAATATCTCCGTGGAAACCAGTTGGAATAAGAAATGAGGTTAGCAACCCATGTTTCTACATCTGCATGTCGGCACCCAAGAACCAATCCCTCCCACTGCAGTTGCCATAGTTACAGCATTTGTTGCCATGGTTACAACAGATGTTTTGAAGTCTGTGTGGATCTGTGACAGTCTCACCTTTTTCTCGGTGATAGCCCCCTGGTTTCTGAAGGGTCGCCGATCCATCATGGTCCATGGGATGGGTTCTGACCCAAAGGCAAACTGGTGACTCTGGGGCTCGATGCTTTGAGGGCGGTTCGGGTACCAAGGCTCTGCGTCATCTTTCATGTCCGAGAATTTCGGAAGGGGCAAATCTATGGGCGAAGCATGCAAAGCAGCTAAACCGCTGTCAGCACTTAAACCAGGAAAAAGACCTCAACTCAAAACGAGGAGAGAGCAAGTTAAGTGCCACTGAGCACCCATGTAAGAGTTGGGATCAACCGTTGACCATTCACTGATTGGTTAGCAGCCAAAATTCACACTGCCACGCCTTCCTCACAGGACCCTGCACCTCCTCCACCCAGGCTGTACAGTAGGGTGGCCCAAAAAACACAATTCAGCTCCTGACCAGGACACCTGTACGTTTTTTCCTCTCCCCAAATGCATTATTGCTATAAAGCTCCAGCTTGCCACGCTCGCCGAGTCAACAATACAATATCTGGATTACGATGGACGAGAACGAATGTCCCGTACATAGCAAAGATGTCTGCTTTTCACTGCGGCTTCACGGAAGCAATAGCTTTAGTGAAATTTTGCTTTTTCAGTAAATGGGACGTTCAATTTATTCTGTAAAATACTTTGAAATACTCAGTATTTATGCTTGGCTAACGTGGCTGATTTTGATCAGCGGTTCAGCCATTCAAACAAACGGTGGCAGCTTTTTGTTGTAATTTTTCGGCATTAATTATGAGGTTGTCGTGCCAACAAGCACCGTCATCCAATGAGAGGGCATCATGGTCTGCAGCTCGATGTTTTTGCATTCACCCAGTTGCCACCTTACTGTACCAGTTACAATGCATCCAGACATGTTGCAAAAGGCCTGGCTGGTGACTCACCATCCTTAATGCTCTCCAGGCTAACGGGGAGACCAGCTTGTGCTGCCGCCAACAGTTTCAGGGCCACATAGAACTGCCCCGACCCAAAGTAGCCCAGTCGCTTGGCCCCACACAACTCTGCGATCTGCAGGGAAGACCAAGTAGCTCAGCACCGGGTCCACACCTCGAAGCAGGACCGGTGATGAGCTCAGCACCGGGTCCACACCTCAAAGCAGGACCGGTGACGAGCTCAGCACCGGGTCCACACCTCGAAGCAGGACCAGTGACGAGCTCAGCAGCTTCATTTGAGACACTCTAACAGCCATTTTGACATTACACTAAAAGCACAAATCAAGAAGCAAAAATCTTTAAACACTGAGACAGGATAAAAACACAAAGAGTAACTGACTCTGAGAAAAATATCATCACAAAAACTGTACCTGCTTTTCACTGTCATACATGTATGTATTTTAAAAGGTGTTCAGTGCCATCTTTCAGTCCAGGAAAACTCACGTTGAGAATCAGAAAAGGAATCAGCAGAAATCAGTTACACAAGCAAGTTATTCACTTATGCCACCGAGATATTCTGAAAGTACTGCTTGGTTTGATGTGGCAACACTGAGAACCTCGTAATCCTGTTAGAAAACAGGGGAATTACAGAAAAGTGGTGTACTAAACGGCACAAAGCAGAAGACACCTTGGATAAAGCTCCAAAATGACAAGCACAAGTTTACTATTAACACAAGCAGAGCTTGTACCCACAAACACTGGCTTACTGTTTGTGGAAAGTCAAGCTGAATCCCTGACAATTCCACCATCAGAAGCAGGGCATTATGGGAACTGTGCCTCTCCTTTGAACTCGCTGACCCTCCAGCGTTCAGCAATCTGCTGACTCACCTTAACGGCTGATCGGGAACATGAGGTAACTGCAGCAGAGGTGCCTCAGCACCTGAACTGGGACATCTCCTTCAGCCTGGGGCGACTGGAACACCACCCAGCTGACCGGAGTTGTCTCTTGTGGACCCAACCCAAAGTGAGTGAGGAAATTTAACTGCACCTCAAGGGGAAACAGTGCAGGCTCCCCCAGCAGCTAAGGACACATCATTTTCACTTATCATCCTAATCCCACATGAAGAAAAAGAAAAAACAGCCAAGACTGTTTTCAGACTGGATTTGGAGACCCTAACATTTGTGTGGAGAAAAGGCCAGGGTTTCATCTGCAGTCCCTCGGTCCTTCAACAGAATCGGTCAGCGTGAATTTGGCCAAGTGCGACACAGTGCAGTAATGGGATGTGAGGTGGCACACGCATAGTTTGAATGATTACCATAACAGTGGGTACTTTCAGCAAGTACTGAGTCAACTACAGACACCTGTGTAAACTCTGGGTGGCCGAGGCCTTTACAGGACTCTCAACAAACATGCGACCAGAGGAGGGCTGGCCAGGCCTTCCTAAAAGCGAGGACTCTGACTTCACCTTCCACTTAACAGCATTTGAGATCCTATTCAGTGTGCCGTCCTTCTAAACCGCTGTCCCTTAGGCAGTTTCGGTGCATCAGCAGGCTTGGTTCATCTCCTTGCGGTAGCCTGCCCTAGTTTTAGACATAATCGATACGGTTAGATATGCACAATTCAGCAGGTTCTCGCCCGGGGGGCGGGGGACACAATAGAAAAATCTAGAAATGTGGTCTAATTTACAGAGGCTATACAGGTCACCTTCAGCACTTCAACAGAGGGACAGTCATAGTGCAACAACCTTGCCGGGCCACGTGAGCGTGTCCCTGGGCTGCATGAGGAGAACAGGACATCTGTGACATTTCGATTAGCCTCTCTGTACCACGTCCAGGGTCTTTTACGTCCCACGATTCTCCGCAGGTCAGAGACGACACCGAGCGTTCTCAGCATCGGTCTGCTATCTACCTTTGCAAAGGGCCTCATCTGCTGTCCAGGTACTGATGTCTTTTGCATTATAAAAAGCAGCTCCCTTTCCTGCAGCTGCCTGCCGCATGCACCATGCAGGCCTCCAGCTGCATCGCCAGCATACTGACTACTCATTAATAACCCGTGCCTCCAGCTAGCCACTCTAGATCCCGCTCCAAACAGGTGGAATCCTCCATGCGTTTTTCCAAGGTCACCGTGTGTCGGGTGGTCTCGTGTCAGGAGATCCTCTGCTGGTCACCCGCACCCGCACCCCCCCGCCCATTGCGGGGACAAACACCGGAATGCTTTTTACGAGGCTGATGGTGTGGAAGCTGGAGGAACACGCCAGAGAATTAATTTTCCATTTCCTTTTTATGCTAGACAGACTCAGCTCAAGGGCGCAACAGCCGGGATGAGGCCAAAGCAGGATGGAGCGTAAAGACAACCGCGGCAAACTTTGCTCTCACTGCAATAGCTACAAAAAATAGGTCCATCTGAGAATGAATGCGAGATCTGAATTGCAAAGGGCTATCATTGATCTGTAGGGGGGAGCTTGGCGTCCTTACAGCCTACAGCAAATGTGACAGAGAATGCCCCCCCCTGCTGGGAAGTGGGGGGGTATGGACATTAATGCTCCCCCACCCACCAGAACCACAGCATATTGGAGTAGTTGGATTCAATACAGATGTCTTTGCTCAAGAAATGTGAAAACATTCACACACATACATAAATAAAGAGAGAAGCATGCCTTGAATTCACAGTTCTGGGGATGGTAATGTAGTGACACCTCTTACAGGAAAACAAACTCAAATGTGAGACAAAGTGCAGGGACTGAGATATCATACCATGGGATTGGACACACACACACACACACATCTACACCCCGACGCACTCGCAGCAGAAGCTGCTTCGATGCGGACGGACAGGCAGTGGAGGAAAAATTACCTAAGAAAACGGCACCTTCTGAAATAAAAGGTCAAAGAGCCACAACTCTGGTCCACGGGATTCTTCATTGGGTCCTTCATCCATCATCTCAGCGGACTCACCACAACTCCATGATAAAGTCCCGCCCCCTGGACAAGGCGGAGCTACACCGGACAAATACCCGCAAGCCTTTCCTGTCCCCCTCCTGAGAGACACAAGGGACATCAATACAATGGAAGAAAGGGACCTGTTTAACTTGCCTCAGACGGTTACCATTAGGATACAGAGGGCTCCTGGCCAGGAACACTGTGGGCACCTTCGTCTCACCTTTTGATAACGAGCTTAAATTCTGATGCTGACTGATCATTAGTCTGGATGAGGAAAAAAACTGAAAACCTGAAAATAAGGTAAAGTAACAGGCTGTTCTGTATAACGCTTACGTTATCAGGGTACGTTTCGTCCTAGTTTTTTTTTTTTTCATGAGAGCCGACACAAACGAGCGATATTTTTGTGGAGCTAAGCACCAGTAGTTCATGATGCAATCCTCACAGCTCTGCGGGTCATTAGCTGACACTGAGAAGACTAACGAGGACTAACGAGAGCAGAAATCCTCCGATCCACCACCTCCAGTGACAGGTGCCGGTACTGCCCCACCAAATCACTTAATACCTGCAAGTATTATGACATTTTGCTGCGGTCTTGCAAGGATGTTACTAAAAAATGATACCTCCTTTAGAAACACAAAAAAAGTCACAAATTATGCAATTTTCATGTCTTTTCCGGGTATTTTAAAGTCAGAAATGTGCACATAAATGTTGTCGCCAAACAAAAGTTTCTTTGGAAATAATGATGTAGATTTAGCCTTCGTGGAAACGACATCCCAACACAGAGAGGAAATGACCTCTAACCCCACTGATGAGTTATCGACTCTATCTGAGCTTTGCTACTCATTGAACACTTTTCCCAACGCTGCTGAATGGCTTTCATTCAGTTATGGCACCCGAGTGGCCAAACTAACCACAGAACCATCAACACAGACAACCAACTTCAGCTCAATGCTGCAGCTGTGTCTCCTGTAGACATGCGACCCACTTCCTGACAGCCTGGCAGAACTTTCAGGCTAGGCCACGTGACCGAAAGCCCGTTTCTTTTTTGCAAAAGTTACTACTGGAAACCCAGCATCCTGTGAAAAATGTAACCCCACACATGCCGAGAAGGCTCCCCCGCCCCCCAGGAAATGTTCCAAATCCAGCAAGTGTGACCCCTTAATGCATATCCCACATGACATCTGCAGCTCCCAGAATGCCAGCCTTTAGCCTGCATTTAGCGGGGCAAACAAAAACAACATGCGCATGCAATGCAGAGCGACACATCCAGGCGTCTTCTCAAAGGAAGAGTTTTCTTGTGGCCCAACTCTCAGGAGGTTTTGGACGATGAGAGAAATGAGGACTTGAAACCAACAGTAGGAAATAATTAAAACCAGCTGCTGAGAGAGGGGAAGGCCAGTCCACTTGGTGTGGACTTTGACACCAGATCACCATTTAAAGGTACATCTCTGAGGATTCAGCCCTGAGGGCAGACATGAGCACGGAGATGTGAATGAGGCACGCATCATGTGTCCTGAAACAGACATCAGCAACAGTGCTGCTGTCTGCCATAACCTCGGGCAAGACTGGACCATGTTCAGCTTCATGAAGACCACTTCAGGGAAGAATCTTTTTATAGACAAAACCCAAAGAGCACACCCCTTCATATGGGCGTCCTATCAGACAATCACTGAGGACCAGAACTGGACTATCATCATCACAGCAGGAAACAACAGTCATGTAGTAGGCCTTGAAGGCGGTTTGGTTCAGTAAAGCACAATGGACTAGTAAGAGTTTACCTAAAATGTGATTCAGGAATTATTTCTCATTGTATGTTTATAGGCAGCTGACAGAAAATGATCAAGTTACCAGAGGAAAATGTATGCATACACACAGTCTAACAGAATTAGGACCAGGGTTTGTGTAAAATGTAAATATCAATAATGTTTCAGGAGGAGAATAACTGGTGGTCTGTCAATGAATTAGTCATTAGGTCTGACACTGTGCACATCAGAACATTTTAAATGAGCGAATAATAAATCAAGTATAAGAGAGACAGAATAGAGAGATGTAAGTGACAGGCTGAAAATACACCGGGCATTTTCTTTTAACATGCTCACGTCACAGGCCTGTTTTGTCGCCTGGCGCAAACCCAACATCCTGCTCGTGGGAGGGGGCAGATCTGGAAACAACTCGCCTGTCACTCAGCCCCCTGTCAAGGGGGGGGGGGGTCCGAACAGAGCAGATCCATGAGACTGCCAGACCGGATGGGAAGGAAACACAAAGCTGGACCAAACATCCTGAAATGGTGCTGCCACACAATGCGCCTCCTTGCAGGCGGTCACCATGTTACTCCACCATGCACAGTGGGTAACGGATGTGCCCCCAACACTAATATCAAGGCAACAATCTATGACACCTCACCTTGTTTTACCAATGACTGTTTAAACAGTGCTCCCCCAATAACCCCTTTAAAATATGCAAAATACAAAAGTCAGTTTAACAAGGTATGTTTTCCCAGAGTACTGTAGAGGAGACTTGGACCAGAAACATTCTAATTATTAAGCCGTGAACGCAACCACTAAACTACCTGCCATTCTGAAACCAAATGTGAGCTCCTCTTTGTGATGTGACATCCGTCTCAGGAAACACCTTCCTAGCATCAGTTTATGTTTTAAGGGTGACCCACTAGAACCAAAGGTTTACCAAGGGCTACCCACACACAGGCAGTAACCAAATGATCCTGCCTTGCAGGATAGTTAAAGAGGAATCTCTCATGTTGCGTTCAATTCCAATTCAAGACCAAACAGTCGAAACCTGTAGCCCTTGGTCCATCCCATAGTGTTGAGTTACTCATGCACTGGTCATGCATCACACCTCATTAACACTTTTCTGCAATAAACCGCAAGTTAAAAACAATGTAACACTCAGTGGTGTTCTATGAACTTCCAAAAACAATTCAACACTTTTTAAAAATGATATCAACATATCCGTGTAAACATAGTAGGATTCGACCCCTACCTGATAAGCCGTAGTAAAAGTCATCTATAAGATGTAATGAACTACTTTAAGAAGCAAAACGCCGAGAACAGGGTGCCTGGGAAGCACAGCTCCCACTGAAACATTATAATACAGGAGCAGAATAAGTTTTGTCGCTGGGGGTCTGCATGCCTGAATAACAGGATTTGTTGAACCAGAATATCTTGTGAAGCCAGCTATGAAGATCTGGCTCTAGCTATAAGAATACCGCACATGTCATATGTGTGCGGATCTTCACAGGTGCTCCCCAGCAGGAACACGCATGTATTCATATGACTATAAAAAGACAGACCTGGACCCCCCAGCACGTCTGAAAGGCACTTACTTGATGTAAGGTCTCGCCAGGTAGCTGAGACGCCCTGAAAAGCTCTCCGACTTTGCTCGCCGCTAGTTTCCCGGAGCTGTCAGCTTGACACAAGGTGTACAAACCCGAGTAACATCTGTGCTCGTTTTCACTTATGGATACAAAACTCCCTGCCGACGCCGTACCGGCTCCCCGATCCATCCCTGGCCTGGCCGCATCCAAGGGAAATTCAACGGCGCGGTGCTTCTGGAATGGCCAACATGAAGCAGATATCACAGCAGCTGGGAAACGGTGGAAAAAAAAAAAGAACGAAAGAAGATTAAGGAGAAACCACCGGGTGTTGATCTCTGCAGTCCAGCGGATTATCCAAGGACCTGGGACTCAGCGCCAAGTAGTACCGCGATCTAACGCACGGGGGCGCTGCCGCACCGCGGTGCTGTCTTTACGTCAGCGCCGACGCTCCCAACGTGTTCTCGCGTTCTCCGGACCGCAGGGCGGCGGTGATCGGGAAAATCACGCGTGGGGCCCGTCACCTGAGCCCAGACCCCGTTTAACATACTGTATGTTTTGCAGGATTTTGTTTAAAGGGTTAACTTGTAGCGCAGAAGCAGCATGCGTACAATCAGTTATTATTATTATTATTATTATTATTATTATTATTATTAGATTTTAGATAATATTGCGGGTAATTATTTTACATCTTAGATCATCCTGTCTGGTGAAATCGAGATTACGGACATCATACACAAAGTACACGTTAATGAGTTATATTAAAGCGTCAGTGAATGTCAAAATGTGTAATGTCACCGTAATTCTACACGTACGATATTAATCAGCAGTAAAATACAGCGATGTTTATATTCAATATCTAAATATATCCATCCATCCATTTTCTAAGCCGCTTAATCCTATTCAAGGTCGAGGGAGGTGGCGCTGGAGCCTATCCCAGACATCCTTAGGACACAAGGCAGGGGACACCCTGGATGGAGTGCCAACACACACATCTAAATATATATAAACGAGAAAATAAACATGCACAATAGTAACCATGTGTGGATGTTCTGCCACCTTCTGGCGATGTCAGTTACATGTAACAAATTTTCAGAGAAAGTTTTTCAAATACTAAAAATAAGTGCATAGGACTGGCATCCCATCCAGGGTGTACCCCAGCCTTATGCCCTGTGATGGACTGGCATCCCATCCAGGGTGTACCCCAGCCCTGTGCTTTCGTGGAAAGGCTCCATTCCCCCCCCAACCAAAACCAGGATAAATGTAGGGGGATCTACAGTATGTAAGAGCATACTTCTGGGTACTGGCTGCTGAAGTTCTAAATATTTTCACAACAGTCATTTTTTTTTCCGAGAATTTGCAAAACCCTCATATATAAACAGCTACATATTTTGGGATTCCTGGTTAAGCTGATAGTTTTCGCTTAGCTAGCTTTTATTGGCAGCCCCCAGATAACCCCCCCTCCCCCCACCAACGTTTACATAACACCAAGTGGTGCAGACTGAACCTGTGTGGTCCGTTCTCTTTCACGTACGCATTTGAAATGAGGGGTATGTGAGTTTCTTTTTTTTTTTTTTTTTTTTTTTTTTTTTTAAAAGAGTCCAAACATGAATCATGCCTAAGACTGGTAGTCAAGTGTTGTATCTAGCAGAAAGCGTAAGGTCATACAGTTCATTCTGAACTACAGTTCCTCATCTACCGTGATTATCTTGTGTAATGTTAATTATCCTCATTATCGCTGTAATAGTAATAGTCACAGTTGTACGTTTCTGTGAAGCTCTTTACCCACGGTGGTCTTAGTAATTCCAGAACATCCACATCTGGCCGTCCCTCTGAGCACAGATGCGGGGACACTGGCGTCACTGCGGCTCCCGTCCTTTCTAAAGTGTCCGTCCCGCTTGCTTTTCTGTGAGTGGTGGCAGCGGAGTGGCCGTGCTCAGGGGGCGATCCGGTACACCCCCCTCACGCTGTATTGCACAGATGGGTCCTGAATTTGGCACCATCGTTGCCGCGGGTTGGCTGGCAGATGGCTGCTGGCACTGAGCAGCTAAAAGCCTCACTTTACGACGATTCATAAGGGGAGTCGTGAAGCTCAACTCCCTAGAGTAGCAACGGCCCTTAAATTAGCCTAAACAAGTCATTTTTTTAAATAGTAATATGGAGCTCATCCTGGGTTATGACGGTTTATGTCTCCCATCTTGATTTGTGACAAGATGGTCCAGTACCTCATGTCTTAATAAAATCTGTAGAGCAGGCAAGGTCATCTGGTATTCAGACCACACAAATGGCTGTAACTTTTGACAAGTGAGACTAAATGATGCAAAGATTACATTGACTGATGACTGGATTTGCCTCTCGAAAAATCCGTTGTATTACTTAAGGGTAGAATACCAAATTTCCAGTGTTGTGTAGTTCGAGTTTAAATCACATTACAGGGAGTTAGTTTCAGTAAAACAAGTTCTGAATTGTTATAAGGCAAAAATGGATCCCCATGAGCTGTGTATCATGAAATCGAAGCAATTTAGCAGAGTGCCAAACTCAAAGAGCAAACTTCTACAAATGGCTCTTATTCTGGAAGATTCTAAGATAGGAGGGCTGATTCTGGCATGGGTGGGAATGCCATGTTGGCTTTGTCAAATATCGGGCATCCTGGAATATTAGAGTTGAACTTTCAAGAGAGTAGCTTGGAGTAATGACTTGTCTACCAGATGGACAGCACATTTTTCCACGAAGGCTCATTTCAGGAAAGCATCAGTCCAATTATTCATGGTTCAGGCACTGAACTTATAGCTGTTAAGAACTAGGGGAGAGGGACTTATGAAAGACATTAAAGTACCCTTTTAATAAACACTAGCAATCTGTTTAAGAGGATACCCTCTATTTAAGAAACCAGGGATGCGGAGAGAGACCAGCTCTGTGTGATGTTATGAATGTCAAATGTGGTCACCTTAAATTTAGCATCTGAGAGCATCATATGCCACCTGGAGAACAATGCAGAAGCTGGCATCCATAGGCATGGCAGACTTAGTACAGGCTTTACCCATAAAAAATGAAGAAATTAAGTGGTGATGATGATGATGATGATGATTCACTTCCTCACACTAGATGGTTTCTCCATCTCCACCACAGACACAGCCTGCAGCTCTATTTATGCGTGATAAGGACTCAAGTTGCAGGCTCTTGTGTCTTGTTGTTTGTCTTCCTCAGCTTTTTCAGTAATCTCTACCTATATACGCTGTGTGTGTGTGTGTGTGTGTGTGTGTGTGTGTGTGTGTGTATATATAAATATAATATATACTCTCTCTCTGTCTTTGCTCAGCAAAATTGTACAAAGCTATTCCAAGACCTCACAGAAATCTTGACACACATTTCCCTCTTGGGCTGCAGTTGTCCTTGCATTTATGGAAAACATATTGTACTACTTATCAGTATGCACAGGGTTTAACCCCCATTAGAATGTGCATATACACACACACACACACACACACACGCACACAGGAGATTGTGGAGAAATTGATAAAGCGACCACCGCATTGGGGCTGAGGGGAGGCATCACACAGTAAGTGTACAGAAGTTATTTGAAAAAATAAATGGCATTGCAGTTAAGCCCAAAACATCTGGCGCTCGGAAGGCCGGACCAAGGTCTTTCTAGGCTTGATGTGGAGTGTTCTGGAAGATGAAAGCATGCCAGGGCTTGTACGTTTCCACGACGCTGGGGAGGAAGCTTTGAGAGGCTGGTGCCGAGACTCTGGAGCCTTTAGACTCTTCCTCACAGTGCTGCCATGCCCATGCCCATGGCCGGTTTCATCAGCATGTATCGTGATGTCTGTCCTCTTCCTGCCCTGATATTTCAGGCCTGGCTAGAGTGGCCCCCTAAGTTAGCTGGAAGCAGAGTCACAGTTTGTGCGGTACGCAGGGGTCGGAACAGGTTGGAGAGACAGAGACTGACCCCGGTTCAGACGGGTTATCTCTACACCGTGTGCCAGCGGCATGTCGCCAATTTATGGGATTCCCGCAGTGGCCTGTTTTTTCATCAGCCCCAATGACCTTGCAGCATCAAATACTGCTTCTACTGAAGACCTGCCTGGTGCACTACAGCAGATGATCGGACTTTAACTCTCAAATAAAGACACATATATGGTCCGAATTAGGATGAACTCCTCCCAAATAACTGGCATCGACATGTTAGACCTGAGAGGTCTAGTTTTCCTGGTACAGCTGAAATATTGCTTCTCTCTAGAATTATAGACACAAGTCCTCTTTATTAACTTCTTCACGTTAATTGACCTCTCGGTCTGATCTGCATACTCCTATGTCAGCACATTCTTGGTGTTTGGGATTGAGTTATATAGATCAGTGACTGACCAAGTGTAGAACAAGCTGATGGAAATGGGCAGTGATGCAGAATGACGGCATGTAATTGAGGTCCAGTAGTGGACGGCACCTCTGCAAGCAGTCCCATTATGGTCCTGATCAGACCGGGAATTCGGACAAACTGACGTGGAAACTCATCTCCACCCCCATGTTGCAACAACTGCATGGCGGTGACCCAGATTATTAAAAATGGTAACATATCTTATTGGCCGTTAAGAAAGCTATCCTACCGCACTGTTTGTTCACAGTCAGGTCTTGGGGAGTTAAACAGGAGCCCATAATGAGGCTTGTATCCTCGTGATCCATTTTAGCGCAGCATGGCTAACGGGATCTTGAGTGAGCGAGCTGCCGGGATGGCAGACCAGACGAACGTTTAGTTGGCCGTCCATCTCGGTGCTGAATCATTATGGTACTGGGAGCCCACTGGGTCCTAAATTGATGCCATAAAGCTCATTTGCTTTCAACTCTGAGCCAAATATTTTTTTGTCTTCTCTCCAAAAGCTCTAATAAAGCTTGACTCTTCAGCAGTGCCAGTACGTGCACCAGAAGCCATCCAAGTGTCCCTCAGTAGCAGCTGTGACATTATCCAGTACAGCTGGAAATACACCGACGCTCAAGCAATCATTTCCTTTATAGCCATGTTTAGCTTTTTTGTCGTTCTCCTCTGCTGTTTCACCTGTGCCTCAGTCCAGATGCCCTGTGCTGTGTGGACAACAGTCCCTGGAAATACTTCCTGTCACTAGTACTCAAAAGCAGAAATCACTTTCCTATCTGAAATATTGCGGCTCGGATATGTCGAGATGTGAATCAGCAATGTTTCATTTAATCAGGGGCCAGAGTCTCTGAAGTGCTTCATTTTGGCATGATTCTCATGTCGCTACCTTCTCTCTGTCGCCTCCTAGCTGATGGGAAAGGACATGGCCGACTTTCAGTTTCATTGCACACATCCTCAGTATGAGCAGTATTATGATAACTGACAAAAAAAGAATGCTGCAGTTTTTCATGTGCAGAAATAACGTGCTTTGTGGCCTCAACGTATCATTCCAGATATACATTTAAGTGGGGGGACCTCAAAGTAGTAGAATCCAGCATGACACCAGGACTGGTCTCACATGTCTTGAGCTGTGACAGCTGGCAGGTGACAGCAATGGCGATGCCCACCGAGGGTCACAAAAACATCCTGCAGGGATTTTTTATGCCACCTATTAAAATAAGTTTAAAGAGGCAATAAAATAACCTTAATTGTTTTCTGGCCGGGAGGGAAATCCCCCCCATAAATGATGTTTAATCCTACCCTCTTTCAAGCAGTGAAAATCAATGGTCCTCTCAACATTCAATTTCTGATCCTGACAGTCTGAGAAGGTGCTGCTGTCTGTGCCAGGAAACAGCGTCCCCATCTGTAACTGGTCTTTACTGGGTGCTGTGGGAGAGGCGAGCATCAGCACTGCTTGCTGTTGAGGAATGTGAAGAGCAAGCACCGTTTTCCCCACGTCATCTTTAGTGCTTCTTGGTAAACGCACTTGGGTTTAGGGTTAAAGTTTCACTGGGAAGTTGGAACCCGGCCCAAGTGGAGCCTAACATCTCTCCATGTCGACAGGAACAGAGATCCACATCTGGTCGGCGAAGGACACAGGGCCGGCTGTTTATCTGCCGTACGATTATAAACCTAGTTTCAGGGCAGAGGCAGCATCTCCCCTGGTAACAGTGTCAGGGTAACTGTCCCCCCCAACCAGTCCCCCACCCCGTTGTTCTCCGGTTGGGTCTTGGTTACTAGTGATGTTGGTATCATCTTCCATAATTCCCATTCGCTGCTCACCCCCCCGGTCGCTGAGACTATTTGTTACACTCCACCTGGCCAGTCTTCTGCTTTGCCCGGGGGCATGGTGGGTATCCCTTCGAGCAGTGTTTCTCAAACCAGTCCTCGGGGACCCCCAGACGGTCCACGTTTTTGCTCCCTCCCTTCTCCCAGGGTATTGGGAGAGAGCAAAAACATGGACCGTCTGGGGTCCCCGAGGACTGGTTTGAGAAACACTATATTGGAGCACCGATTCGAAACCTGCCTCCTCACATCCTGGTTTGCGCTTCCATTTAAGATGACATCATGATGACTTAATATTAGCAGCAATGGCCACGTTCAACTGTAGCCTGAGACTGTAGAGCTGGGTCTTTATAATTCACTGTAAACTGAGACTGTAGAGCTGGGTCTTTATAATGCACTGTAGTCTGAGACTGTAGAGCTGGGTCTTTATAATTCCCTGTAGCCTGAGACTGTAGAGCTGGGTCTTTATAATGCACTGTAGACTGAGACTGTAGAGCTGGGTCTTTTTAATGCACTGTAGCCTGAGACTGTAGAGCTGGGTCTTTATAATGCACTGTAGCCTGAGACTGTAGAGCTGGGTCTTTATAATGCACTGTAGCCTGAGACTGTAGAGCCGGGTCTTTATAATGCACTGTAGACTGAGACTGTAGAGCTGGGTCTTTTTAATGCACTGTAGCCTGAGACTGTAGAGCTGGGTCTTTATAATGCACTGTAGCCTGAGACTGTAGAGCTGGGTCTTTATAATGC
>JAACJT020000062.1:1465958-1479262 GCA_009936485.2 Gymnarchus niloticus | reverse complement strand
CGATGGCGCTAAATGATGCCCAGTGAACACGGTGCGCTTGTTTAGTATTGACGATGGCGCTAAATGATGCCCAGTGGGCACACTGCGCTTGTTTACAATTGACGATGGCGCTAAATGATGCCCAGTGAACACGGTGCGCTTGTTTAGTATTGACGATGGCGCTAAATGATGCCCAGTGGGCACACTGCGCTTGTTTAGAATTGACGATGGTGCTAAACGATGCGTGTGTCTGTATGCTGTCATGACGTTGGGCACAATTATGTAATTAGTGGCCTTGCATCGCTTGTCGTCGCTTGCATTCGGTTATGAAAGACTGCTGTGTTCAGTTACATTCAGTAGGGAGTCCTGTGACGTTTGGGCAACGTTCCGCCAGCTTTGTGAGGGGAAGGAGGCCTCTCGTGTGCGAGGAGGTGGTGGGGCATGCAGATAGCGAAAGTTGGTAAGATTCTCTTGAGTAATTGCAACTACCATTGTATAGTTTCTGGGTCTGACATTGACTACAGAAAATATATATTTAGACATATTTTGCAGACGTGCTTAACGGCCAACTAGGAGTGTGCTTTCTGTCCTCTGTTGGCTACTGCAGGCTAATAAGAGAGCTAGACAAAGCAGTAAAACTTGGGATGCTGTTTCAGTAATGGTTACTTCAGGATTCAGATGGCAGAGGTGTCCATGGCGTGTTCTGTTATGTAGCACAGTAATGAGATGACCTTGACTTTAGCATTAGCTTTAAATATTTAAATATAGTGCTCAAATTTTTAGGAAGTATCATACTGGGCTGGAGCCGTTGGGAAACCCGAGAAAACATTTAATTCATCGTAGAGGGGATGGGTAATAATCCATTATCCGAGTGTTCTAAAAACAGCATCCGGAAACGATATCAGAAAGTGGCACGTGAAATCAGCCTCGAGTGATAGCCTGCAGTCAAGCTGATTGACGGCAAAATGGAACTCAGACCACCTCCTGAGGTGGAACGTTTTACGAATAATTTATTTGTATTGATCTGAACCTTATGTCGTTTCCTGTCTAGACAACATCTCATAAGCAAGACAGAGGGTGGATAGGCACGGATATTGACTATGAAAAGGCCTTAACAAAGCTCATTAACCAATCAGGCAGCCCGGGTGACAGGGTTAATATATGCAAGGGGCTGAGATTGCTATTTAGGCACATTGCCGTTTCCTCTGCACTCTGACCTCAGGAAGTAATTCATTAGGTAACTTCCAAGCCAGGAGAAGCTTAGCTTTAAAGTCTATATTAATTCAGAAGTGAGGAGGGATAATAAGGATCTTTTTTAAAGTATACAGGATCTTCCCTGCAAGGAAAATAGAGAAATGTATTTCATCTGGAGGAATGAGGTTATCTATAAACAGCTGTATATATGAGCATCGCACTGCGTCTCTCAGTGATGATGAACACATTAACTCAAAGCTGTATATGTTCAATGTAATCTTTTTGATTTATGCAGTTCAATTCAATTCAGTTTTATTTATATAGCGCCTTTAACAAGGAGCACTGTCACAAAGCACTATACATAGTCTCGGGCTCAAGGGCCCCAGAGAGTAAGCCAAAGGCGACAGTAGCAAGGAGAAACTCCCTCAGGAGGAAGAAACCTTGGGAGGAACCAGACTCAAGTGGTAGGCCCCCCCTCCTCTGACTGGCACCGGGCAGGACAAATTCATTAATACAAATATGAACAACGTTGTAACAGTCAAGAGGACAACAGGGTATTGGGGGAAGCAGTCCAGTGATCAGAGCAGGTTCGGTGGCTCAGAAGGCAGCAAGCCGGTCAGTGTGGACAGCTGAAATGGAGGGGGGCGTGGTAGGCCAGCAGACGATACCGGGATCTCTTGAATCCATTTGGGAATGTACTATTGTCTTAAATGTTGTATACTGGAAAAAAGGGCAAAAATGCTGAAATGAAGGATTTTGGTGATTGTAAAAATTTGACAAATGTTTGATATCATTACGGTAAAGTTATCATAATCAAAAATATTTTAATATGTATGTTTTTTTATGTTCACGACAACGTGAACTAGGTCTCCAGACCGAGCCGCAGAAATGAACGGGCGTTTCTCTGCCTACGGTCCCGTGGCCCCCAGTCCATAGTCGTTAACCAATCAGAATAAATTGCAGGTGTCAGTCTGGGCCTGATGGTGTGTGATGAGGCTGGCAGCGGGGCTGCTCTGAAGCCATCTGCGAGGCATCATGCAGTACTTCTGCCAATTCGCAACTGTCAGAAGACACTTGGCGAGCTTCCGTCCCTCGCACTGAAATGGGGAGGGCCGCAGGCGGAGTCGTTTGCTTGAACCGTCCACACATACCCCAGGCGCGCTCGAGAGAACCCATTTGAAACTTGGCGGCTAGATGGGGGAGGAGTGAGGGATGGAGAACCCAGGCACCCAGAGAGTCTCATTTATTCACTGGTCTATGTGACACACCACACCCAGGCCGGGACTGTCATTTATGATAGTCCTTGAGATTGTGAGGTCTTTTCTTGGGGTCTCCCTTCACCTGGATTTAAAGCATTTCTCTGGAATAACTCCTGTCGCATCATTCTAGTAGCAGTACCCTCTAATCGCTATATCTGGGTTTGCAAACTTTTTGACTATTTGAAGTTCCCATTTGCCCTTCTTGGGTTCAGCTTAACCAAGCGGTCGTTACGATCGTGTCATTTAGAGACATGACCGTCTTCGTCATCCCTCAAATTTCCGAAACCTTAAAATGATTTGATTTCATGGCATGTCATTCAATGGCAGTCATTAAATTTCATCCAGAAAATGAATACCAGCATAGGGATAACTGCATTTTGAGTGGATCGTACTGACCTCCATCACCTGGGTTTTAACTCAGCAGAGATTTATTTATAACACAGGTAACCTTTGTCACTAAGAAGCAGTTACACTTCAGTGCTGGATGAACCCTGAATAAGCTAGGAAGCCATGCCTTGTGTTGTTGTTATGCCACACCAGAACATTCCTGAACACATGAACGCAAAGATGTGAATATTTCTGGTTGCACGTGATGCGCGCTGCATTCACGTTAAACCGGAGGGTTTGAAATATGATTTTCAGTCGGTCATGCAGGAATCAAGCTTCTGTTCCAGCGGTGAAACTCGGTTTTTAATTTGACAGACGCAGCTACTGTAAAGATTAGAGTTTTGAGAGACTGCAGCTCCTTCTCTCTCTGCCTGCAGGTCAGCCCAACGCCGGCATGCGTCCGCGCGTTGTCCAAGGCACTATACTGCCCCTATTGCCGCGGCCTGCCCACGCTCAGGCCCTGCGGTAACTACTGTCTCAACGTGATGAAGGGCTGCCTGGCTAACCAAGCGGACCTAGACCCCGAGTGGAACCTCTTCATCGGTAAGACCTCGCTCCCTCTCTCTGCCACAGACGCTTCACGTGCAGTACATTTGCGATGTTTTAGTGATGAATCTTTAATCCCCAAAGAGTCCTTTGATGTTTACAGTCCAGCCACTGCTATGGAGTATAGTAATTAAAATAACATTGTTTTACTGGACTTGACAGGCATGCTATTTGCTGAGAAACATTCACTCATAATTGTTTATTAAACTCCTGGGTCTGTTTCGTGGGGGAAAAAAAAAAAAAAAAAAAAACAAACTTTCATATTGTGGAAAGCCTCTGTGTATCGCCAGAATTGAACGATTGCATGTGGAAGATGGTCGTGACCTCGCTTGGCTTCTTATGCTGAGGCAAGGGAGCTGTCGGTAACAGAATCGAGGAAAGGAAGTGCGAAACCTGCTGGGTCAGGGGTTCGAATAACAACGGCTTCGAAATGCCGTCACTTGGGAGGGATTCCAGCAAGAGGACATTACTAAGCTACGCCTAGGTGGTGTCTACCAAAGACAGGAACATCTAGAAGACCACCAGAGGCTCCCTATTGACAGCGGCAGATTTTGCAGGGTAGGAGAGACCCAGGTGAGGGGTTCTAGGGCAATGCGAGAACGTGTGGGAATGTGTGACACGTTTTGTTGCCGTATAAAGTTGCTGCAGACGGCGATGACAAAGCAGCTCGGGTGAATTAAAAGCGGCTGGCTTCGTTCTGGCATCTCCTACACTTCATTTTGCTCGTAATTTATGCTGAATGCTTTAAAAAGTCCACAGAATGCTGAATGCTATTTAAAAAAAAAAACCCTGAATACTTAAACCTAATAAAAAACATTTAGTGTGTTAAACCCTTTTAGATCGATTCGTATACACTCAAGCTATAAATATTAGTCTCCCTATTTCAAATCCACCATTATCCAGTGTTGTCACTTGCTCTGCTGTTTATGTCTTTCCTCTGAGCGGCAGACACAGAGCCAGTATTGCACCGTAATTTTAACGAGATGAGGAGAGACTCTGGACTCCCTGAACACAGTTAGGTGAAACAGGCAGGGATGGCAGCCAGAGTCACCAAAAGGTGAGCGTTTAGGGTTGGGGATCTGGCTGGAGGCAGGTGTCGGGGCTTGGGGGGGAGGGCGCCCAACTAGACGAGTAAGGCCTGTGCTGGATGCGTGGGTGTGTGTGCATGTTTGCTTGTCTCATAAGCTAAAATGCGGTGGAAACACCCTGCTGATTTACTCGCAGCTAAGCACCTGTTCAGGCCCAATGTGGCGCGACAGTCTGAAAATGACAGTGTTAGTGTGTAAGCACTCGGGGCGAGGCTCCGTCTGAAGGCAGTAATGCTACAGAAAGCAAGTGAACGCAACAAAAAAAAAAAAACGCAGCTTGGAATGGAATCTGGCCTTTCTTGGGCAACACAAAGGTCGGGATTGCTTCCAGAGGGGCCCCTTTTCTCCATAAATTGTGTGAACACTGTTAATATGATAGATTGAATGTCAGAGGGTTCAGAAGAAAATGACACTGACATTTCATAGTCATTTTGCTATAAAGATTTTCAATTAACAATTGGTCCGACCACAAAAAAAAAACATTGATTCGACTTTCATAGACAAGTTTCCTCCCTTATGAGTGTATTTCAGGGTCGAAGACCTTTCTGGTGGTTTTCCTTTGTGTTTTAATATTCGATGAGAGGTACTGAATGAAATGTTTTTTTTTTTCTTTTTTTCTCTCTTCAGCTCAATATCTGAACATAACAAAGTGGCATTGTTATCCCAAACAGATTATCAGCTCGTAATATTTGCATTTGTTACGATTCTTATAATCTTCTTTGATGCTTATTGTTTTTTTTTAGCTGAGCTAAGCCTTATTTTTCCCCAGCTTTTGTCTTTCCAGTCGTCCCCATGGTGAGCTGGTGAACATAAAGGAATCCACTGTCTTGTCTTTCTCCCCAGCTTGCTGCAGATTGTGTAACTTGTCCGTAAAACTGGGGGACCAGAGGCTGGTGAGAGCAGGGTAGTGAATCTCAAAAAAAAAACTCCACCTCTATAATGGCAGGGATGCATGTATTGCTCCTGATAAAGGTGGACAATCAAGAAACGATGTAAAGTGATGCCCCCTCTCCGTCTCTGCAGAGGTATCCCTCCTGTATCTTTCCCACTTAAGTGGCAGCCATTTAATTTCTTGGCAGCCGTGGACGTCTGCGAGACGATATCCCACGAGCGAAAAGCGTTTTGAGTTTCCGGGCCCTTGCCATTAGAAACGCGGATCAATGGCTGATGAAATTGCTCATCCAGATAGAGAAGCTTAAATAATACATGGTGTGGTCCTGTTCCATACTGCGTTTAGGAGCTAAGAGATATATAGTCGGGCCAGTGGCTGTAATTTGAAGTATAATATCACATACTTATCCTCTCACGATTAAGAGACCAGGTCTATGCGCCATACGAACTCCTGGGCTTCCAGTTGATCATGATGCTGGCACAGCATACACTGAGGACGGCTGGTGGTAACTCAGGCCTGTGAAGTTTAAAAATATCTTTTTTTTTTTTTTTTTTTACGTATTGTTTCCATGAAACTAGGTTGCCTAACTGCTTCTCTTGACTGCTGTGCCGTTTGCCCGTGAGAGCGGTTCGTTTAGACTAAGGAGCTGCCTGCCGCAGACTCGGGTACGCCTCAGTCCCAGCTTTGATCGCTCCGCCTGTGCTTTGTCTCACTCACCGACTTGTGTCACCCGTTGAACAGTTGTGTACCCATTAAAATAACTGCCAAAAAAAAAAAACAACTTGTGACTAACTCGCCAATTTCACAGCCCCGGCTGTCTCTACTTTTGAATTACCTAAAGACTGTTTCAGAAGAGCAGTCATGTATTCTTGTACTGTTAGCATTTTGAAGGTTCAGGCCCTTCAGTGGGCTATGCAGGGAGCACTGTTGCTACGTGGCTCCCTGGTTACAGGTAGCCAGTACCCACCTCCATGTCTGTTGGGCCAGATGCTCTCTCTCTGCGTCCCTGAGGGCTTTTTTTCTCCACACTACTCCTGTTTTCTCCAAGAGTTAGGGTTCACCCACACCCTCACCCTCCTTGTAAATGCATGGAGGCCACCATTTGATGCTCACAGTTCGTTTCCAGCTTGAACATGAAGTACGGATTCTGCCCGCCGCGCCTGTGTGGCAAATACCTCACAGTCCACAACCAGTGGCCACGCATTCAACTCGGGCCCAGAGACGCCGAAAGGCGGCCGCATGCTTCAACATGCCTCGAGAATTCATCTGTCTTAGTGGAAGAAAATGGACAGATCAGTAGATGACTGGATGAACAGGAGGTCTGATGAATTCTGGGTATGGCAGCCCCAAACACAGCTGAAAAGTAGTAAGGTTGGATTGATTTGAGTTTCTGTGGTTAAATGCAGTAACCTGAGTGACAGTTAGGCTTTTATAAAAATGAAACACGGACGAAACTCAAAGCTTAGGTTTTGCACAGTTATAAATTCTTTAAGTGGCTCTGAACTTATAAAAAAAGTTATTTTTTTTTAGAGTGGTAAGAATATTTGTAGGATAAGGTTTCTGCTGTCATTTCCGAGAATTCCCCATATACGTGTGGAGTAGATATACTGGTATGGCGGATAACATTGCTTTCAGTGCTCGATACATTCTGCCTGTACCGGGGGGGTTTTTGTCCTATCTCAGACTTTGTTCATATCTAATGTTGCCTGATTTAAGCAGTTAAACCAACACAACTGAGACATTACGTGAGTCATTGCAACATAAAGTCCGCATTACTCCTTAAGATGAAACGGCAGCCTGCAACTCGTATCCTCTTAATTATTGCTTTTGATTAAAACTTTGGTTCGGGCTTTTAACACTACCGGTGTGGAGATTTCCTCTAGGGTGACTCTTTGTAGATGAGCAAGACCCATCTTTGTTGTGACTTGTCTGTCTGTTTATAAATTTGTCTGTAAAAATGGAGCCTTGTTGGTTTTATTTTTTCTCTCCTGTCCGGTGGGAACAGTGGTTTGGTGATTTTTTTTTTTTTTTTTATGCCTCAAACTCAAAAAACAACCCAGATGAGCCGGTAAAAATCCGCAATACCATAACTATCTGTAAAGCTTCAATTGTTCTCAGTTGACAGGCTATTGCTTGCTATCGTCCCAAATGACAACCCATCATAGCTATGGAATTGAAATTGAAGTTATTTACACAGATATACAACCATATAAATGGAGGAAAATGTAAAAGTAAGGTTTACAAGTTAACTCATGTTTATAACAAAGTTGTCTGTAAGGCAGAAGGAGCAGGCTGCTGATAAGGTCTAGGTTTTTCGGAGAATGTGTCCCTGGACCGGAGGAATGCAGACCAAAATTAATGGGTGAATGGCTGCTGTCAGTGTGTGGCTGCAAAATAAATCTCCAGGTTTTTCTTCACCCATAATTTAATTTGGGAGTGTGTATGCATCCTCTTCCACATTACGTGCCGTGGGGTCTTGAAATTGCACGGTGGAAACAGCATCAGCGTGTCATTAAAATGTCTTTAGTGACGCTCAGACTCTCTGGTTTTTCTATCTGGACTGTTTTCATTCTCAGGGGTCCTCAAAAAACACGAGAGCTCGATTTACCGCAGAGGCCACACAGCCATTTGAAAAACCTCAATTAAATGTCCTTGTATAATGTATGTTTAATGCTTGTTTGAGGAAATTAAGAAATATATCTGGTTTATGCTAGGCATTCCTCAAGGGCTACGAACTCAGTCCACACATTTCATTTTGAAGGCAAATTTAAGTTTTTGTCATCTAATCGCATGCTGCTATGAAATGTGAGTCGGTGACTAGCGGCAGTCAGTGCAAAGGTTTCAGAACGCAATAACCCATTATCCCAGCTCACCGTCTCGCTGCATAATATCTAATGGGACGTAGCGGTCAGTGAAACAGGACCGTATCCAGGGCAGGGCCTGTCCTTTAATACCAACTAAGGATTCTAGCTGGTCTAAAAGAATGTTATAGTGAATTTTATCAAATGCTGCCCTAGGATCTAAGAGCATCAGCAAAAAAAAACAACCATGATGTGAAGCCATAAGCTACTTTCATTAATGCTGTTTCAGTATTGTGATGTTGTCTGAACCCAGAACGAAATCCTTCACGTTATTCACTGTGTAGGAAGGAGCACGATTGTTTTGCTACTGTCTTCTCCAAGATTTTAGAGAAAAAGGGAAAGTTCAAGATAGGTGTATAATTTGCTAAGTCACTAGGATCTAGTTTGGGTTTCTTCAGAACAGGTACTTTTAGTGCTCTTGGTACATATCCAAGACTTAGTAATGAGTTTATCATGTTTACTAAGTTACTACTAATAGATGGAGCAATCGCTTTAATGATCCTTGCAGGAATAGCATCTAACATGGAGCTCGCTGCTTTAGAGGAAGATATCAGGTTCAGAAGTTCAGATTTTCCTATAGGGGTAAAGGAATCCAACATCACTGCATGACTTCTATCCACTACAGCAGAAACCACCAAAGTCTGGCGGTAATCTGTGGTAGAAGTACTTCCTTGGAATATCTCTCTGATGTTAATTATTTTTCCATTGATGAATGTCATAAAGTCATTGCTTTTGAGAGAGTTTGGAATCTGTGGGTATAACTCTGAATAATCCCTAGTTAGTTTTGACACGGAATCAAACATGAACCTAGCATTGCTTTTGTTGTTTTCTTTCAGCTGGGAGAGATATGTGGATCTAGCTTGACTAGGGCTTGTTTGTAATTTAAAAGGCTATCTTTCCATGCAACCTTAAACCTTTAAAGAATCCCATTTATGCTCCAATTTCCTTGAAGCTTTTTTACGTTTACAGGTAGGGTTAATATACCAAGTAGCACATTTCGTATCTTTAACCATGTTGTTCCAGATAGGTGCAACCAAATCAATATTTATCAATACCCATTCAAGTCCAGATTCATTAGTGGCCTTACCAATCTGGGAGAAACCCAGAGGAAGCCTGTTAACAAATGGCAACTACAGTTGAGGAAGTAATTGGATAACTAACATTTGATTGGAAACAGTCAGAGTAGCAAACCTAACCTGTACCCTAAATGTTAGGAGAGAATGATCTGAGACTGCAGGATTTAGAGGGAGGATAGACACATGCTCCAGAAAGATACCATAACTAAGAATCATGTCGAGTGTGGTTACCTGAGTGTAAGGAAACACATGGAGGATCCACGTGCAGCAAGAATACTTTTATTGTGGCTGTGCATTCCAAGGCAGGAGATCCAAAGCAATAAATCCAAAAGGCAAAGTAGGTCAGAACCGCGAAGACAATAAAAGAGCAACAAGGTCCAAAACAAGAGGCGTAGACAGAAAATGAAAGACGATCCAATGTTCAGCAACGAAGAATCGGCAGTCAGACTACACACTTAGTAAGTGTCAAACACCAACAATACCTCATACCAGTTTGCGAGGATGCAGGGTTTACATAGTGCACGGCAGGTGTTAGCATTCGGGCGATGACGAGCTGGGAGGTGTTACGGCACAGGGAGTAGGCCCTACTACATTCTGCAGAACAGCAACAGATTCAAGACTAGAGGCGAATGCCATTCTGCAAGGATCACGGTCATTTTCCATATGGATATTAAAATCACCAACAATTACAGCTTTGTCAGTAAGTCCCAGCTTGAGCTTGACCTCACAGGTACTTTGTGATTGAAGGATCTAACTTGATATTTATCAGATTATTATAGCAGATGTTGTTGTGGAACAGTCCTCTACAATTAAATGTGCACGAAACAGACACAGTGTCAGTATTATGAACCTTAGGTGACAACTCTAAGCAGCTAGCACACAGCCAGTTAAGCCGAGTCTGCAGCCCAGACTTGGCTCTGGTTAGACAACATTTTCCATTAAGAATATCAGCTATGCTTTTCGATAAGAGATCAGCCACGTAGGGTGAATTCCACCTCCCCTCAAAAGTCCAGGCCTTCCTGAAAAAGTCCACCAATTTATTTTGTACTGTTGCCTGTTGTTTGTAATTTTGCAGTGTCCTTTCTTATGCACTACCTTATGTCTATGCACTGTAATCCCCCATTACCCGGCTGTCTGTCTTTGCACTATTATTTGTATTTATTATAAATCTGTATTTTGTTTTTGCCCCCCATGCCCTGTCCCCTCTCCTGCAACTCTGGCAGAAGATTTTCATTGTACTCTCTGGAACACATGTGACAATGAAACTTGACTTGACAGTTATTTATAAAACCCACATTATTTATTGGACACCATTCCGACACAGCGACGATAATCGGTTGTAAATTTCATCGCCACGTCCAGCGGTAATGGGGCCAGAGCATGTTACTGACGCAGACATCTTCTTCGCAAGCCTATTCACCTCTATGAAATTCATCTTTGTGATCTCTGATTGCCTCAACCAGACATCATTAGCGCCAATGTGATAACCATATCAGAGAATTTGTGTTTATTTTTTGCCAATAATTTTAGATTTGCGGTGATGTCGGTCACTTTGGTGCCCGGAGTACAATTGAGTACGGTGATTGAAGTTGCTATTTCCATGTTTCGTAAAATAGAGTCGCCAATTCCCAGAGCATTTTTACCGGGAGATTCAGTGGGTGCTTCACTGAGGACGGAGAGCCTGTTGGAAACGTGAATGGGTGAATGGTGCTGATGAGGGTTTGGCTTTGGTTTGTGACCACGCCGTCAAGTCATCATCCGCTCGCCTTGCGGTGAAAGCTCTAATGCCAGTTCCGGGAGCTGGGGGAGACAGGCTACCGACCACGGATGTATCCGGAGCCGCTAACACTGAATCTATGAAGCTCTCACTTTCCTGAATTTCATGTAACGTCCAGATACCAATCTTCTACGCTTCTCACATAGGGCCTATGTAAAAGTACTAGTAACGACAGGAGAAGAGTAACTAAACATCTTACGCACCACACACAGGACAGCACCCATGGTATCCTATCTACTTTTGTATCGGAGCATTCTGGTCTTACAATATATGCTCAATGTTAGATTTAGCAGGTGAAGTATGATCCGGTAATTCTTTCAGTTTGCTGGAGAACACACGATACTTGAAATGTCAAAAAATGAAGTATGAACAAAGCTTAAGGGATGCAATAAGTATGGCCCAAAGAGATTACCGGTCTCTACCAGTGCCACCCGTGAACCACTTTCTGACATTTGGGTCTGGTTTACTGCTAGCGAAGTAAAATGACATCAAGCCCTTGTTTATCCCACCAACTGTGAAATTTCAGAGCTTAGAATCCAGTGTTTATTCTCCGTGGATTATTTCAACAACTTGACTTTTGTTTTACATTGCGACTAATCCATTTATTTGTGTAACCGCGCCATTCAGAGAATGAACCTCCCCTGACCTCTGTGGGAATCTTGGATCTTGTCCGGAAAGCTGAAATTCCCTGGCAGAGACAGATGCATTTCGAGCAGTTTATGAATTATGGAAGCAGGTGGATGGTCTTGAAAATGTCGTGCTGCTTTTATTAATGCGGCAAGCAGGCTTGTGCATATGAAATGGATTTTGCAGGGATGCGCGTGCTATTATGGGATGCTTTTTAAAAGTAAACATTCTTTATAACAACGGTCGCAATTTAAGCCTTGTCCGCTCTGTCGTCGATCCTCCTATTTCTGTTTACACTGCAGCACTCAAGAAATCATTAAGGCAAGCGTATAACTTTGCGTAATTAAGGCTAATGCTCATTTGAACTTAACAATATCTTTCCAGTTTGAAATATAAATAACACGCATTGATCAGAAAAAAAATATGTAAAACTTAAAAGTATGTCTACTTAAGATTTTGGCAAATGTTTTGCCAGTTAAGTCAATTTTCTTCTAGAACTTTCGGTCTTTGCATTCAGGGTGAGTATTTTTAGTGCAGATTAAAGACTATACTATATTTGGTAAGACTGATTTTTTTTTTTTTTTCCTCTTTTGGATAATTATTGGGTATACTATCTTCAGTACAGTTTTTTTGGTTTAGTCCTGAAAAATCCAAAAAACTGAAAATATTCCAAATATTGACACTGTTGAGCTTCGAGATGCTTCCTTCTATCTGCTCCTAAGCCTGCGATAGGAAGTTCTCCTTCATGGATGAAGCTTGTCCTCACGCAGTGGCAGATGTGACAT
Source organism: Gymnarchus niloticus (assembly GCA_009936485.2). Taxonomy (NCBI): domain Eukaryota; kingdom Metazoa; phylum Chordata; class Actinopteri; order Osteoglossiformes; family Gymnarchidae; genus Gymnarchus; species Gymnarchus niloticus. The sequence continues at coordinate 1,466,791 of JAACJT020000062.1, read as the reverse complement.
CTGCCGGAGGACGTCAGTCTGCGGCCGGTCTGTCCATTAGCTGGAGGCACATACACTGGAGGGACTGTCAGTCAGTGCCCAGCCCATGTTCCAGCCTTCTGCTGAGTGCCTGCTAAACTTACCTGCCCCCAGGCAACGCCCACCAGCCTACATGGGGCCTCGGAAGATCTGAGGGGTCCCGTCGCCACTGCCAGGATCTGAGGCTACACTGATCAAAGTGCCGGGAGGCTTGTGCCACCCCAACTACCAATTGGAAAGCCTCGCCGGCACACCAATTCAGAGGACTGTAAAAGGCATCAAGGATCATCCCCGCTCCTTCCCACTCATTCTTACCCTTTAAGGAAAGGTGAATGAATTCATCAGTCCCCCTCTTCATCCATTCATCTACCGATCTGTCCATTTTCTTTCACTAAGTAAGACGAATTGTTGAGGAATGTTGAAACCCACACCAGCCTTTCAGCGTCTAAGGGCTTGTGCCAGATACATAGACACTGGTTGTGGTCTGTGAGGCATTCACGACACCGGCGTGGCGGGCAGAATTTGTTTTTCATGTTCAAGCTGGAAATGAACTGGGCCAATTTCCTCCAAATAAATAAAAAATGAAGAAAATGTAATGAAAGCACCAGCCTTTGATTTAGTTTGTTTTTCCTTAAACAAAGCCTGTAAAATTTGTACTGTGGTTAGTAATGATTTTATTTTTGTGTATTTTGTTGATTTATACTTCTGAAGTTTACCACTCACCTGCGTGGCCTGTAGCTGAAGCCCCGAGCGTTGTGTGATCTTCCATGACCCACTAACCTCCCTGCCCAGTCTCCCCCCTCCCCTCCCCACCC
>JAACJT020000062.1:1421869-1465858 GCA_009936485.2 Gymnarchus niloticus | reverse complement strand
GACATCCCATCCAGGGTGTACCCCAGCCTTATGCCCTGTGATGGACTGACATCCCATCCAGGGTGTACCCCAGTCTTATGCCCTGTGATGGACTGACATCCCATCCAGGGTGTACCCCAGCCTTATGCCCTGTGATGGACTGACATCCCATCCAGGGTGTACCCCAGTCTTGTGCTCTATATTGCCTGGGATAGGCTCCAGTTCCCAGCATCATAACCTCTTGTAATCCTCTTATCTGTTTGCTAACACTGAGTTCTTTTTGTGCTCCTCAGAAATCTCAATCCCCCTGGCACCACCAGGATTCCTCCAGGAAACCCTTACATAAGAATGAAATACTCAAACACCTTATAGGCCAGATTAAACACAGACACATTTCTTATGAGCATAATAAAAGGTATAAAGCATTTTAAATGTAACCCTACACTATCTTGACCTTCCACATCTATAAAACCTGCACTTGTTCTTTCCCAAATCTTTCATTGTGGTATGCTCTCTGGAATTTAAGTGAAAATGAAACATTTCTCCTAGTTTAACTCTTTGCGTGCGTGTGTAACAAAATTTAAATATTCTTCATGCTCTAGCTGAAAACTGAGTTAATATACACTATTGATCAGTAACAAATTAACCATTTTAAAGCACATATGTGACTCACTGTGACAACTCAGTTTTTGGGCTGGTTGTGTTTAATCACGCCACACAGTGTAGTGAATCTTATTTTGACGGCAAAAACACATATCAGTGGCCGTTTCCTGCTGCTGAGATTGTTACATTTAGAGCCTATATTCTTGAATCTCAATTTTCTAATCCGGCAGTCTGTCATGTCCCTTAACCCTGACTCTTGGTCAGAAATATCAGATGGGCAAACGGCTCGCAGCGCTGCCTAAACAGACTGACTGGCATCGGCAGCCCACTCTGTTAGCTGACTTTCTGCATGCCAAGCTAAATCCTATCGCAATCTCTTCGCTGTTCTTGAACCGTACGTATCGGGTCAGATTACATATCGCTGAACACTAAGAAACAGAAAAGTCTGATATCTGCTCCTTTAAAAAAATGTGTGTGTTTTTGCTTTGCCGTAATAGTCAGAGGTATGTGATGGAGAGGAGTTTAATGATTAAACTCTGCTCTCCTCCTCTTTTCTGTGCCCTGTATTCACCATAATCTCTGTTTTTCCCCGCACGGTGTAGGATGCTGCTTGTTCTCATCCTAGCCTTTTGCCTTTCCTCTGTCTTGACACCTGTCCAGGCTGAGGGTTTGTGCCATGCGGGTAAGTGAACCTTGTACTTCCGAGAGTGAGCACGGGGTTACATCACGTAAATTTTAAAAACATTTTCTTTATCTTTGTTTGCTAAATTTGATTGTCACGATCCAGATTGCCTTTAAATTGTAATGGACACTGGAGTGCCTATTTTAAATTTGAAGTTGCCGTCATATTTTAATAACCGCTTATTCCATCTGTGTTTAAAAAGGTTTTTTTTTCCTATTGTAGATACTAAAAATGGCTACAAAGTGCGACTTAGCATTAAAACAGCCCTGGGAGCTAAAGCGGTAGGTCTCGCAGATTAAATGCCCGTTTAAGACTTACATTAATATACTGACAGCCCTGTTAAGTGAGACTGAGGCTTTGTTTTTGAAATGCATTGCTGGAGGCCAGAGAAAGGAATGGTTCCTGAAAATATTAAACATATATGTTGTTAAACATGACTCATATATATACACACATTCATAAGTTTATCCTGCAATATAATATATATTTCAGCCACGTTTGGAGCCTTGATGTGTTCAGGATATGAAGGCAGTGTGTTTGCATGTAATTAATGGGAGGATCACGCCTCTGAATTGACTTTCCAGTATCCGTGGGACGAGAGTGAGATGTTTCTGTTCAGGGCCACCCTGGCCTTTGCAATGAGGGTGTACACCAAGTCGGATCTGTACAAGTAAGGGGCCCCGCAAACCCGCCTCCAAGTGTTATTTGCATGAGAGCACCAAATAAATGGCCTTGCCTTTCATTACCTCTACTATGCTTTGTTGGCTTGGTCATGCGCAAAATCGCCTTTGACTTAAAACAAAGAAAAATGCAATGTGTTAATGCATGCATCTCTGTTTTTGGATGTGGATCTTCATCTGACACCAAAACGATACAAAATTTGAGAAGCGCACCAAAGAACACAAGGACAACAGAACATAAGAGGTCGTTTTAACCACTTTCAGAACCTGGACTCAGTTTAAAGCCGATTATTCTCGGACCGTGCGCCCTTTGTTCATTTTCTCACCCTGGAAAGGTCAATGTGGATTATTTGTTCAGTCTGATACGTGGGCTTGTTCAAACAGCCGTGTTGGTGCAGCAGATCAAATCATGAAGAAAATTCAGATTCCGTAGATTTGGTTGTCAGCTTCGCGATTGCACTTTCAGTCGTTTATCTTTAAAGATTACAACATCCATCAGCGGTTTAAGAATTCCATGTGGAGATGAAATGGTATGAGAACTCGTTTCTTAAACTTTGGTTTTGATCCTCCATCAGTGCTGACAGAAGTGCATTGAAGTTAACAGACACATGCTGAGCTCCTCAGTGTGTCTGACGGCATCTCGCTTTCCGCCTCAGCGTCTCCAGCGTCCTGCTTTGTGACGAGACGCCACGCGTGTCTTTCTGGTTCGTGGTGGTGAACCCCAGCAACGAATCGCAGCTGGAGCCGGCTGAGACTGTGGAGAAAGCCATCAGGCAAGGAGGAAAAACATATCGAACTGCAAAAAGGCAGCAAACCTACATGCTAAACATGAATCACAAAAACATTTATTATTTAACGGTCTAGGGCACTTAAGTGTACCAAAAATAAACACTGTCACATAAATGCAGTGCAGATTTTATGTATAAATGCTAAGCAAAGCATCAACACTTAATAAGGAGTTTATCATTAGCCCTGCATGCGTGTTTACGCTGCTACTCTGCTGCCAAGGATTTCGAGGAATCGCATCAACAGCGCCTTCCTTCTGACGGACCAGACCTTGGAGTTTGTGAACATCCCCCCAACACTGACGGCACCTGTCCCACCCGCCACGGCGCCTTGGCTCATCGTGTTCGGCGTGGTCATCAGCGCGGTGTGCGCCGGTGTCGTCATGCTGCTTCTGTCGACCTTCTTGCAGAAGAGGCGGTGAGATGTGCATCACTCCATCTCTGCCATAGAGACACAACTCAGCGAAAAGATGACACCTAATTCCGCGCCAGCGGTCTGTTTACCGCATGTAGACAGATTTGTCGTTTTGACGAGCGCTTGGCAAAAGCTTCGACGCTCTTGCTTTGCAATTTTGTTCAGCTGTCTTCTGCTAGCCTCCTTGACAGAAAGGGGCGTGATTGTGCTAAATTGTAACAGTCATAGGGTGTTGGGTGTGGGTGCCGTGGTAACGGCTGATCACTTCCACTCTAAATAGATTTTGGATGATTTTAATTATTTTAAGAAGGTAGAAAAGAAATCCAGTGTTGTGGCAAAAACAATGTTTCATGTCACTGTGTCTCTCCAACAGGAAGAAAGGTATTCTGGAAGTGGAGGAGGAAGAAGAGAATCGGGCAAAACAAAATGGCGTGGCTTATGAAGCCCAAGAAGGAACTGACCATGTTTCACAGGAATTTGTGGAGGTGGACAGCTCCACCAAGCTATAGAGGCCGTTCTGGGTCCTGTATGGCCGATGCTCATAACCTCGCCCAGACGACCACCAAAGCACACAGGCAGCAAATCACTAATCGCAAAAGACAGGACGAGCAGTTCATCTTTGCCAGAATACACTGACAAACTGGATCAAGCCAGTGGTCTGGATTGTTGAAAGGCTCAAGCCTTGTTGCAGATTTTTGCAGGCTTTCTAACTTATCTTATATGCTTCAAAATAAGCAAATTCTTTTGAAGATCTATTTCTGTCCAAAATGATCATTGTTTTATATTTAGTTAACACGTTTAATGTTTACCCCTACAAATGTTTATCAACTTTGAAAGTTTTCTCTGGGACCAGTAGACAAGGTCCTGTAAGGAATTATGCATATGAAAATCAGATGAGCTAAACTGAGACAAATTTTAGTGAAACGGGAACAAACACACCTTGGCCTTGATTCTCCAGCTGACACTGCAGACCCTGGTTCTCTGTGCCGCTCTCATGCTTTTAACTCATCTAAACTGGCATTTTATGTGTTATTTCACCGATGCAGCTAATGACTGAAATACGTGAAGCAGTAGGTCACGTACACAGTAGACAGAGGGACAGAGACACAGGAAGTGAGTGTGGTTACTCTATAATCCGAGATGGTCGAAGGCAAACAGTGAAATATTTGGTGCATTGTAGATTCAGGGCGAGACGTTGATTTCTTTGAACACACACCATCTCGTACAATGTACAATACCACTTTTCTGACACAACAATATTTTGTCTACATGTGGGAAATTTCTTTGCTTTGTATATCAACATCTCTGAGGTTCTACATAGCTCTATATATGACTGGTACTGAAAAAATTGATAACATCGTCTGATTTGTAACCAGTCCTCAAACATGGCTTTCTGGCTAGAAATTCTGTGCATCGTGTATGTAGAGTTATATTGAAAGACACATGCCTCAATCACTTGTGAAGCTCAAAAATCAAAATTTCACCGCACGCTTAAACAAGTAACAGCTGAGAATTATGGGACATCCATAAATGGTCTGAGCTGCAATGGCAATAAATAAAAATGATAAAGAAAACTCAAATAAAAAAATGTGCAGGTGATTTATTCAATTATACATACAGCCAGACATTTTAGCAGAGGAATTCAAGGTTAGGCTGTCGCTCATGGGTGACACAGCAAGACACCTCACCCAGGTAAAAGCAGCAATCTTGTTTGCCTAAAATGTCTACCCTTTAAGAAATAATTGATTCAATAGTTGCCTATCAGCTGCTTTGCCTTCAGGTTCAATATTAACTGGCTGTTAAATCTTCAACACTATATTTTGCTTCTGTAAGGGGAAATGTTTCCATGCAGTGGTGATGGTTATGCATGGCTTTGTAAAACTTTACACAAACTGTGAAATAGGAATACCAAAGTGCCAAGGTCAGAATTCAAGGGTACCATAAAAACAAATCCTGCATTTTTGTGGATTTCTTCCCAGCAGTCTGGCTGCCTACCTCAATGGAAAGCGACATATTTCAAGTGAACCGATTGTTGCAATCTGCTGTTTTCTTATTTGAGTGTATCTGTATGTGAGAGTACACTATGACAGCCTGGTGACCCCTCTATTTTGAATGTCCTGGCCCTACACTGACCTTGATTCGATAGGTCAGTACTGGCAATGGATGAAAGACAAAAGACACACCTTTACTAATTTTATGACGTAACATTATTACTAAAATAGAATTTTTCCCAGAAGTCTACTCTCATTGGCATCCAGGGGACTTACACTTCAACATTTTCTTTTAGGTTGTTTGCGTAATGTCCTTTTACAAATATCTCCAGGATATGGAGATATTTCCAGTATCTTCCTATGACTGAAAAGCAATATGAACTTTATGAATAGGCCACATTGTTTCTCTGCCTGATGTATGGCTTACAGACAACTCAGAAAGTGTTGTTTCACTTCTGCGGTTGTTTTGTTTTAAAATCACCTGAGTGCCTATTATATTATGCCTGTCAAATTGGAAAAGATGTCACACCTCTATGCTCCCTACTCCAGGGGGAGCCCCTTCTTGCCTCTGCCCTCTGCTATATATACCCCCTGATCAGGTAGCCTATCCCTGTTCCGTCATTGAACCACTCTCCCTGTGTCTAGGGCCTGTTTCCTGACCCTGCCTATCAGTCCTAGACTTCTGCCCCGTGGATGCCCCATGTTCCTCCCCGCTCCGGCCTTCACCTTGTCCTCAGCATCTTTTGCCACCCCGCCGTGACAAAATGTGTCTTTTTCATGACACAAGGAAGTTCATGTTTTACCTTATGTGACCACTTCCTTTCTCATGAATTAGGCTCAAAATGACTTTCAGTTGAATAAAGGAAGCTCTGTCCAAAACAGAAAAAAGGTACGTATATCCTGCATTAGAGCACGTTGACAGAAATAAAATAAATGAAAAAGTAAAATCATTTTTTTTCTCTCATGACCTTTTTTAGAATGGTGGTATTTATTTTTTTTATTTTAAATAAGGAATAGTTCAGTTATAAACGAGAAATAAGAAGTAAAATGCTCTTAAAACGTATAAAAAACAAGTATAAAATATGTCAACGAGAGTTCTCTAAAAGATGAAAAGGGTAACATTTCAGAGAACGAAGCAATTTAGGCATGGAAAATAAAAGTAAAATAGATAAGGTTTAATCCAGCTGAACAGATCACAGGAAACACAAATAGAAAATATGCATACAGTATAGGCCTACTGGCTGTTAAGATAAAACAAAATACGAAGACTCGCTCTCTGGCGACAGGTGACCCATAGCCACAGTTTCGTTGATTGCTTTCATAAACCAGCCAGTGTAGACTGCAGACTCGAAGTGACGGGTTGCTTCCTGGGCTGCCCCCATGTAGAAAACAAACGAAAAGACTTCTCTGTCCCGGCTGGAGAAGCACTCCAGCTTCTGTTTTTCGTAACTCTAGAGAAGAATTTAAAGCAACTTTAACAAGAATCTGTACTCTGCGCACAATATAGCCTCGGACACAATCGGATTATACGGGTAGCAATAAAGCCCAAACAAGCAGACACGGTGTGAGGAAAGGCGTCAAACTGTACCTCGACAGTAAGAGACACATTGTCAGAGCTCCCCTGGCACCGTAGAAAGAGGTCAGTGTCTGTGAAGTTCAGGACCACCGGCATTCCGCGAAAGGGCTCATCTGTATTAGTCATCTTGTAGTAGTGAACCGTTATTCTCGCTAAGAGCAAGAAACAACATTGTAGGCTAATGACAAAGATCTGAATTCGGACCAAATAAAGCCACTGTGTTTAGGTTCATGGCCATTTGTGTTTTTTAAAAAAATTAATTAAAAGACATAGACCTATACTCCACCTGCGTCTTACAAAGCTTACATTTTTAATAACACATCCTAATCAATATAATAATTCCATAATTTCTGAATTCAAATTGCTATTTTAAATCATCTAATAATTCAACACACAACTGCCGTATTTGCAACACTGCTCTTCATTGTTGGTTGGTACTTCAGTCTTCTGAAACATGCCCCAACCCACATAAACGGGACAGGCCTACCTGATTTCAGGACAGAATGAGGACACATGAAGGCCACATTGCCGGAATGTTTGATATACTTGTCATCTTTCAGATTAAGGATCGCTACACTGTCCATTTTCTTCATTAGGGTCAAATGCATTCCTGTCGACGCTGAAGAAAATAAAACAAACTAGTAATTTATACAGACTAGTAAAACATTTATGAAAAATCATGTTTATTAAGCAGTGAGCGCATCCGTTGGAATGAAATTCCCTAAACTAAACTATAGGGCTGTACCAATTCCTGGCCGATACACTTTTTGCATCTCCAATATAACGTGATGCACCTATCTGTCCATCCTGGTCAGGTGTCAGGATAAAATGGACAAAACTGCTACACAATTGCAGCATAACACTCACCAGGAGAAGCAGAAGGATGGTGATCATGATAATTATAATTTTTGGCGGGATTACATTAATGGGTGTCTGTCTGTGCGCAGATGAGAACCCGTGCAAGACGAGCCTTCTTCCCCACACACTGCTGTGTTCAGATATTAGTATGAGTGCTCTTCACAGCCTCTTATGTGTGTTGTGCGTCTTAGCATGTGGCAGAGCTGAGGCTCACATGCTGAGATCGCTCATGGACTTACTCATGGTGCTGTAGCCAGGCCTTGCGACAACGGCATCATGGTTGGGATCACCTTCGGCACCCATCCTGCAACAACAGGCATCCCCATTGCAGCAGCTTCTGCTAGTGAGCGCCGTGTCCCCCTCATCATGGGCCTTCATCTCATCCTCCTTCATCATCTCCATGCAGAAGGACAAGACCATTTGTTTCTTAAGGTAGACCTTTGCTTGAGAATCCATACTGACCTGTTTGGACAAAAGTATTTATTTTGGTCAGAGCATACCAGAAGATAGTATTGCTGCCTCATATGTCAGGGGTGGAGGTTCAAAAGTCCTTTGATTTTTGTGTGGAGTTTGCACGTTCTCTGCATGGTGTACAGATTCCCTCCCACAGGCTAAAACATAAAATTAACCTAAACATAAATTGGTCATCCTGTTCAGGGTGTACCCCTGCCTTGGTGCCCTATGCTTCTTGGGATAGGCTCCAGGACCGTCTGTGACTCTATTCTGGATTTAAGCAGTTGGAAGATGGATGGATAAACAGTTGACATCCTGGTTCTGAAGTCAGGAATGCGTTACAGTTATTCGTACTTCTAACAGGTCATTGATTATTGAGTGTTCGGTAGCCTGGGTCAGGTGTGCAGGTGGTAGAACTAATCCAAAATGTGGCTGTCAGAGCTTAAGGACTGGGTTGAGCTTTTGACCACCTTTCACAAAGAAAGCTGTCTTGTTCACAAAACATGAGTGTGGCTGAACGTAGAAGAGAAGAAATGAAAAGAACAGAGCAAGCAGATCCTCCGTGACAGTCATCTAACATGACTGTGTCATAGATCACTTTTCTAAGCTATTACCTGCATTTAGAGTAACATACTTCTAATACTATTTCAGAATATGTATATTAAGATTGAACAAACACCACATACATGGATGGCAGTGACTCTGCCTATCCACATTTTAGAAAAGTACATTAAGAAAATTCTAGCATTACTCACCCACTTTTGAATTAATTTTTATTCCCTTGCATTTAACAAACTGTTTCATGACTCCGTCATGTTTAAAATATTCTTTAAGCATATTTCCTTCATCTGCAAAATAGATGCTATCTATGGAAGGAAAAAACGGCGACATACATACTTTTTTCAGCGCTGTGGCTTTTTATGACCCCAGACGGACAGCACAGATGTACAGCTGCCGTATGTAATTAATCCTTTAGTCACCATAACCACGGTAAGAAGTAAAAGGTAGCTGGCCTGCAGCTCAATAATCAAACGTCCCAAGGGATGCTGTCTGCGTGACGTGCTCTTAACCAGGTTGTTTCTAAAGGCACGTCACTGCAATAACTTTTCAGTAATGTTTTAAAAAGACCTCATTTCAATTGCTTTCGACTAACTGCTAGTAAACAGATTGAAAAACATCCATCACTGAATACCTTCTTCCAAAAGCTGATCCTAGGCAATATTGAAGGAGAAAGGAAAACTGTATGGCTATAAAAATCACTGAGATACATCCAGGTCCAAAAGTCCATTTAACCACTACACAAGCAAATGAGAAGTCTGTGAGTTGGAATTACTAAGGTTACGCGTACAAAAATCCATTGTGTTGTCATCGGTGGGTTATCGCATAAAGCAGTGCTTACGCATTAATGAAAGGACAAACATCCCTTTACATGGGAGAATAGAAAGGGAGACTGACCTTTAAGTGATGATGGAAAAGGTAAATGTTTCTGTAAACTGCAGCAAAGTCTCCGCTAAGCCCTTCTAGTCACTATTCTATAACACTATAACAGAAAGTGGTTAAAATAACTAGAAAGAGGTCAGGAATTTTCAGTGCGTGTGAAGCAGCCACACGGTGTCAGATGAAGAAATGGTCTACAAAGGAAGGGCGTCAGTGGTACTTCATATATATGAACGCATTTCTCTGGTAATTCCCCTTTACTCATGGTATGGGGAAAAAACACGGCGTTCACGTGTCTTTGTTATTCTCCTTGCCTTTTTATTCTACGAGAACTTCTGTTTTTTTTTTTAAATTAAGGTCACGGATGCGTGTGCCTTAGATGTCGTATGTGCCACCTCGGAGAGACATAACTGATAGTAACATATCCGAAAGACCCCATGCATGGGAAGACCACCTTGGACGGTTCCGACCTGGAGAAGGATAAACGTTCAGAGAAATAGAAAGTCCAGTGGTTTGTGGAGGAAACAAAGTATTTGGTGGCGATTTGGTCATCTCCTGACTTTCAGGAAAAGCTGGAGAGACACAAGAAAACGCAAGCTGTACGCTGAACCCGTCGAGGAGTCCGCTAAGGATGGGTTTACTGGTACAGTAATCAGGAACAAGTAATAAACAGACTTATAAAACTTAAAAAGGGTTACCGGGACTGAAAAAAGAGTTGTCGAAAAGTGGGGCTGGATGGGAAAATATAGCACTAGCTTCTTGCTGTAGCTCTCGCGCGTAAAGTTTATTTTGGGATATAAATTGTGGAAGTTGTGTAAGTAGCCTTATTGTAGTGCTTCAACATTGCCTTTTTCTTTAGAATCGTCCAGCATCAGTGAGAACACGACCAGCAGACTTGCTTCCCATACTGAGCCCACCGCCAGTGGACCTGTTCACAATTGTCATTTCAGATATTCAATAAATATTCAATATATTCAATACTCAATATATTTGAATATCCAAAATAAATTTTGAGTAGTACAAATGTCATTACAGATATCCAGATTCATATCATGTCAGATACCTTCAATTACATTTCTTCCATTATGAATTCTGCCATGGCCTCCGTTGATGATCATCCTTGATTACAATGGTTCCGTTCAAAACTGGTGGAAATGTGGGCCGGTTTGCTAGCTGGCACCAAGGTTCAAAGAATCCTGAACGGAACCGATTCAAGAACCCGTTCCCTGTTGGTGGAAAAGAGCTATCTGTGTACATTTGGCAGGCACCTGCCTCGAAATCCCCAGGTTCGACCCTGCCTGTCCTCAACGATCCCTGCTGTCCAAAAATAAAATCGTACAACTGTACTTGGATCCTGTCATGTTCATTACAGATGAATGGTTGGATGGCAAGCAGTTCTTATCTCTTTACACAATTGACAACATACATGACTTGTTAGTGTGATTATGTATTATGATGTTGATGATGTACAGTATACAAAAACATGACAATACAGGGAAATAATAGCTACAATTCAATAAAATAATACAAACAAGCCAACAATTCGCTTAATATGTTATAAAGACAAAGGTATATGGAGGTTAAGAGGTGACAGAGTGAGCCGTGGAAAACTTTTCATTCTGGATTTGGGACATGTCTGCATTTGGAAAAATCAAAGATGGAAGAGCTGGGTACTTCTTAATAAAGGTCATAAACATTAAATTGCATACATCAGTATGCACAAATTACACAAAAATGGTGAATATGGTTACAGGTTTAATTTCTGTTTTGCACAAAAAATCTTGACATTTGAGGTGATTTATTGCTGTTACCACAAACACTGTCAATGGTGACTGTTATCTGTCCTCATAAAACGTTTGGAGATCCTTAAACAACTGATGAAAGGGTGGCCGGTCCTCTGGATTCTGAAAGAACAAAATGACTCCATCGAACAAGGACAAACATGACCAAACTTACAAAGAGAAAGAGTAAGTGTGACCACATGAATCAAGTGTGATTTGTGGCCTTCAAACCCTCGGAGCCTCACCTGATGCCAGCAGCTCCTGACCAGCTGGTAGAACTCCTCGTCCGCCAGCTGGGGCCGGTACAGCCTGTAACCCTGCATGACCCTTTCAGCCACCTGTCCGTTGTCGTAGAGCTCGTATGGCTGCTTGCCCAGGGTGTACACCTCCCAAATCAATACGCCTGCGACCAGCAAGGCACCAGTGTGGTCAGAATGCTACCGTCAGAACCCAGAAACAAACACCAGATGCATCCCAGAAGCAAATGTATCCCACTAAATCACTGAAAGCTCTAATTGATTCAAAGTGAAGCTGATTTAACTGATTTTATGAACTATTCAGTGTTACATGACAATTTAATAGGAAATAACAATGTATCTTATAATTTAACGGCCAGCAGTTGAAACAAGTTAGATGATATTAATGGCTAGATATTCGGTAATATGCATAATCATTGTCCAAAATGCTGTACCTGCTCGTCTTCTAACTGACAGGGACTTCCTGTTATAAATAAATATTTAATTGCCAAGTTATGTTCTGTAGTATTCTGGAGAAAATGTACCACGCGTAATAATTTACTCCCTCAGGATTTGTATAAACCCATAGCCAGTATACAGGCAAAGCTGTGAAAATTGCATTTTTCTGAATAAATAATATTAACTAACGAACTGTAACAACGTGACATTGGGCTACCTTACTGATGGCAGTAGTTACATCTTATCGGAATTGACCAAGAGTCCTTAGGTGATGAAATAGATTTGCTAATCTGGGGTGTGCCATGTTCAACTGCTAATCGCCACAGTATTCAATTCAATTCAATTCAATTCAATTCAATTCAATTCAATTCAATTCAATTTTATTTAACAAAGAGCAGTCACAAAGTGCTTTACATAGTCCCAGGCCCAAAGTCCCCAGACAATAAGCCAAAGGTTACAGTGGCAAGAAAAAACTGCCTCAGGAGTAAGAAACCATGGTAGTAACCAGAGTCAAGGGGAGGCTCATCCTCCTCTGGCTGGCTCTTGCTAGTACACCACGGTTCTCTATCTTTAAAAGGGGATGTTTCTGTTCTCTTTTGTGGTAGAAAGTAAAATAGGACAACCGGAAGAGACATGCGGTGTAGTCTAGCTGCAGTATTTTCTGGAAAGGTAAGCCAGTGAATCATGTTTGCCACAGAAAGTGTGTGTGTGTGTGGGGGGGTGTTCTAGAATGCCACTAACCGAAAGCCCACACGTCAGACTTGCTGCTGAATCTGGTGTAGTTCAGAACTTCTGGTGCGGACCACCTAACTGGGAATGTTGTCCCCGCTGAACTTGTGTACTGGTCATCCATCACATACCTACGCAAAAATCAGACCTTTCTCAGAGATTGACACATAGACAGTGAGTCAAATCAGGCCCACTTGACGTCATGTAGATTCCCGTGGCTCATACTTGCACTTGTGTTGTTGATTCAAAACATCAAACAGATCAGTGCAATTTAACCTTCTGGGCACCCGACTGGAGTTCTGCTTGTAGGAAAATGTTTCAGTACTGTTGTTTTGATTACCTTGCCATTCCAAAATCTGACACTTTTACAGTAAGGTTGTTGTCCACCAAGCAGTTTCTTGCAGCCTGTAACAGAAGACATGTTTATCTTCTTATTGTTATGAATTATTAAAAGAAAAAGTTAATTTTCCATAATCTAGGTAAGGGTCACAGGGGGGCCCTGAAGCCTGTATCCCAGGCAGTATAAGGCACACACCTAGGGTACGCCCTGCATGGGATGCCATTGCAGGGCATGCACATACACACATAAACATACACCGCTGGCATTTTAGAGACTCCAGCCAACCTATCTGAATGTCTTTTGACTGCAGGGGGACACCTGAGTAACATGTGGAGAACACGCAATCTTCACAAACATGTACAGTGGAGGTGGGATTCGAACCCTCAACCCTGGACCTGTGAGTTACGATTCTACCATAAAAACCAATATGCATGAGCTTATTTTTAAACTCATATTATCATTGTAGTCTTAGTCATTTTGGCTTAATATTATTAAAAAGATGTTTTAACCCCAGATACTGTAAATAATTAACTGGGGGCAGGTTTTACATTTCCTTTCTCCATTTTCTTTTTGATGCGTAACTTTAAGAGTTGGGTAATGACCCAGAGCGGCAGCGAGCGTTCATGGGTGGGAAAGCAGTTGTATCTCACCAGATCCCTGTGTATGAACTGCTGTCTCTCCAAGTAGCACATGGCGTCACACACGTCAAGGCACATGTCCAGGAGGCGGGACGGGGAACCCTGGCCTCCGTGGGTCTTCAGATAGTCCAGCAGGCTCCCGTTGGCCATGTACTCAGTAACAATATAGAAGGGGTATACATCTGTGCAGACCCCCTGTAGGGCCACCAGCTTCGGGTGTTTCAGCCTCCTTCCCAAAAAGCCCACATGCAGACAGTGGAAACGTTAATTTACCTCAGTAATAATGTCCAGTGAAGAATTTAAACCCACCTGACATCATGCCTGTGTCATAGCTGGGAAGTTAAAGTAGCTTCTAAACTCAAACTAAAATGAACCCACGGCTTAAGATTAATTTTTGAACGGAGCATCTAGGAGGGATTTAAGAAACTTGCATGTGGTATGTTAATAAAGCTGTCTGTTTCACGTTCTGTTTTTCTCGTTTGCTAGACGGTGGCAGTTTTCATATTAATATTAGAGCTAGAAGACTGCATATCAGTAGATTTTCACAGTCTGGAAAATAAAAGCAGAAAAACCAGGAAGTGAAAGGCTGAGGAGCTGTAAGCAGAGAAGGAGAAATGAGAACTGGAGCTAACAGCCCTGTTGTGGGTCCAAGGGAAACTTGCATCATTATCTGGGCCTCCTCAACGAACTCTTCGGTGGACATGGAGCACTCTTTGATGGTTTTGACAGCAATCTCATACTTCCCCTTCCACAGGGCCAGCTGGACCACCCCAAACTGCCCACTGCCCAGCTGCTTTACAAGGGCTATCTCTTCTCGACGTAGCTCCCACTTGCCTGTCCAGATGCAACATCAAGGTGGTCAGTGGCACTTTCTGTTCTAGCAGACATTACTTCCTGTGACTATGTTTTCCATGTTTTCAGTGGGTGTCCCCTGTTCGGTTCCTCCTTACCATAACCTGAGCTGGGAATCCCATCACTGGCCAGAGCCGGGTGGCGTAGTCTTGTCATCAACCCTGATGTGAAAACGTTCCCCCTTCAATATAACAGTCACAAAATGCCATCTATCTACAAAAATGA
Organism: Gymnarchus niloticus; assembly: GCA_009936485.2. Lineage (NCBI taxonomy): Eukaryota > Metazoa > Chordata > Actinopteri > Osteoglossiformes > Gymnarchidae > Gymnarchus > Gymnarchus niloticus. The sequence continues at coordinate 1,451,139 of JAACJT020000062.1, read as the reverse complement.
GCTTGTTATTTGGCTCTCACTTGCATAAAAATCTCACTTAAATTAAATATTTATTGCAAAACATATTTTGGAAAAATGATTTTTATATTGGAGGAAGCAGTGAGATTTAAAGCAGCGGTCAGGCAGGGGACCAGGTTTAGAGAGTGTTTAAGGGGGTCAGTACCTGCTCCATTTAGTTGGTGGTACGCAATCAGTTTAGGGATCGAGTCAAAGATGTGATTCTCTGCCAGGTAGAACTGCTGGTCTGGGGTGGTATTTATGAGGTAATGGCGGACTGTCCCTGTATTTTTACTACAAGATTGGAAATTCAATACCACAAAGTGTGACATCAAAGACATTTAGTGTGTTCGGGTTAGTATTAGGAATATGAGTAGGGTCAGGTAACTCTTAGTGCACTTCTTCCTATACTCACTCAAATGCCAGGCTGAACAGTGACACAGTGTATGCCCCCTTGTGGCTAGAATCCCTCACCAGAAAGGCTCCTTCTTTCCCCTGCACAGGGACAGCGGGGAGACCCAATCACAACACTTCCAGTCACGTGACATCACCAGCAGGAATGATCAATAGGCACGCATGTTAAACAAACCATTTGCTGCAAGAGTTTCTCACTCTTCCCTCTGGATATGTTCCCTGCATACCACCTGCAAGGTAAAAAGTTTGGGTGAGACCCTGTAACACATCGGCCCCACCTATAAATGACCAAGGGAAGGGAAGAGTGCAGATACTCACGGGTAGTCCTCCACATCATCTGACTGAGGAAATACGAAGGTTTGGGCAGCTGAATGATTGTCCGCACTGTGACACACGACAGCACACAGGAGTCAGCATGACATTGACAATGCAGCCAATAGTATCAAATTCGGATATTAGGGCTCACAGGATTGATATGCTGCTGTCACAAGACCAACGGTATAATTTGAAATGATGCTGCCAGTGCAAGTGAAAAAAGTTTTCATAAATAGCGTTTGGTTTGTTGAGCGTGCGTGTTGTTATTTATGGGAAAAATGTTCACCAAATATCAAGGCACAACTTTATAGCCATGACTTCTTCACTATGTTGTCCTTCTCTTACACTAAACCCAGGCAGTGTCATGTATTTCTGGACTTCTGAAGTCACATCCATCACGTAATGTTTTCTTGACTGGTGGGGCTTCACTCCTCTGTGTCACAAATTGCCGAATTTCCAACCAGACTTACACATCAAGGCTGATGGAGTGTTCTGTCTGATCCAGTTTGAGGTTGTTTTTTTGTCTGCAAAATTAAAACATCGCCAAGATCATTCTAAATAATATAACCACATCCTTTACTGAACACTCAAAATGTGGCCCCAACTATTTGACTCACCGGCAGTCTATGGTACATGAGCGCTGGATCGATTTCTTCCCTGACTCGGTACTGTGATGAAATCAAAGGGCGTATTAAAACCTGAGTGCATTTCACTGTGATGCTACTGCCTCACTGAGCACAAGGCCTGCTGTCAGAATTCATAAGACAGAAGTTCACTGTAGCCCACTCGCGAGATTCCAGCTGAGTCCGCTTCTGGTAGATAAACAGCAGGGTCAAACCCAACAGCACTGAGGAAAACAAGCATGGCTCAGAAATAGACCTCAAGATATATCTTTTTTTTCCGTCGTGGAAAAACCTCTCGCTTTTCATCGCACCATATTGTTCAACAGGTGCTGAGGCCACCGGTATTGTACCCTTGAGCAAAGTACTCAGTGTGAAAACATTCATTGACGTACACAGCTGATACAAGCCACTGCCCAGTGGGAAGGTTCACGTTTCTCATAACTTCCCCTGGTAAGTTGTTCGGTTGTGCAGTGAGGCCAAGCGCAGAGTCAGAAGTGAGAGACATGTGCATAGGAAGGCTGTCTTTACCCTTTAGCGTCTTTGACCTTCCACTCGCTATCTGCCTCTTGCTCTAGGATGTAATACTTGGCACCCTTGACCGAGCTGAGCTCAGTGGGCCTGGTGGCGCTGTATTTGGACCGGGCGACTACGAGACTTGGTGTGATCTCCCTGGCCTCTGGGACTGGGGGCAGTGCCACTCTACCCTTCACCTGAAAGTATCATCAGGGCCTGTGGTGAGCTCCGAAAGACACCCAGGCCTCACTGGTCCTGCTCAAACTGCACCCAGCCCCACTTATGTCCCACCCAGCCCAGCTTCAGCCAGTAAGCTAACTCCATGTACCATCACAGGGTTTGGATCTACCTCCAGTTCAGGAATGGATGGCAGGCTTTTGTCGAAGGCTGGTGCTGTAGTTCCAAATTCTCCTGAAATTATTTAAACACAAAATACACAAAAGGCATACGTATTATATATATCAGCACATACTTTTATATTTACAGACTAGATGTACAGTATATACCTGCAGACATATAAATCAATGCTTTTGAGAATTAACTGACCGTTTGAGGTTTACTGTAATGAAATTGAGGTTCATAGTAATCTTGCAATTACACCATCCAGCAGCAGATGGCAATGTGTACACACGAACCTGCCTTAGAAAGTGTGCAGCCAGGGGACGCTTTTGAAGTCTGTTTACAGCAGAGAAACTTTCCTTCCATGTAGAATCCACTGTGGTACTTGTCTGTAAGCTTGGCGTTGTCCCTTGTTTCTGCAAAACGTCAACATTGCACAGCCAAGCAGCTGGATGCACAAGATCCAGGGTGCTGTCTGCACAGCTGCCACAGTGTCTGAACAACGTGCCTCACCTTCACTTAGCGCCTCCACCCAGCTTCTCCGACTCTCTTCATCTTTTGCGAAAACATACAGGATTCCTTTATCATAAACAATCTGCTATGGACAAGAACCTGCATTCATGAACATTATTCGGAGAGCGCAAACATATTTAAAACAAAGACACAGAAGGCACAAAACAAACAAAAACATATACATGTCTTGCTCCCGTGCTCTAAGAGCCTGTCACTATTTGCTACAATCAGTATTGCAATGAATGCCAATCATAGATGAGCAAACTTACTGTAATTTTTTTACAGCATTTAAAAATATGCAACCTCATCAGGGTGTGTGAAGCTGCTGTCTGTCAGTTGGTTAGAGCAGAGCTGCGGGACCCCAAATCTGATTTCTGTACCTGGAAGGGGTACTGCCTCTGGACAGGAGCCTCCCTTTCAGCCTGCACTGTCTCCACGCAGCAGATGCTCTCCATCACCACACCACCTTTCTTAGCTCCTTTTCTCTAGGTGGTAACGTGAACAGGTTAGAAAGGGGGCACTACATTCAGATGATCACTGAGGGTAAAATATTGGGTGAGAGGGCCATCTGAGACCACCCTGAGCACTGCACCGACCTCTGACCACCGACATGAATGATTGAGGAGCGATTTAATGATTTAGTTGCCCACCAGATGTTTATTCTGTTCAGTAAGTGGGGGCTTCAGGCTGATCTCATTGAATATAACTTAGATATCGTTATAGGGACATATGAGGCAAGGCGCTATGGCACGACGATCTGGTGACACACAGCTGGGCCACGTTGGAATGTCAGTCAGTCTGGCTAACTGCTGAACCAGCTGGGCTGAGGAGAGGACTGGAGAAATGGTGTGAAGTGAGCTTTGCAGAGCCACCTGCTTTATTAATATCCTTTTGTTCACCTTACATTAACTTCTGACTTTGTTTTTTTATGTCTTTCTCGCTGCCTTCCTTAAAATGAAATAGACCAGACATTTCCGTTATGTTTTCTATGCTAATTTTTTGGAATTCTTTGGCTTGCCCTGGTACATCTTAACCCTCCCATATGACAACTTTACCTCAGGATGTCCCACATTAAGTAAACAACCAATTCAATATGTTCTTGAAGGCTCGGCATGGAATTTTGTCTCGTTCCAATACGATACTTAACATTTACAGTCTATGAAAAACAAAGCCAAGAAGGAAATTGTCCAGTGACATTTGCAAAAGATATACGCAAATTTCTGTTCAAGCCTGCAGAGCAACATTTAGGATATTGAAGTTTGTATGCACATCTAAAACTACATTACGGATTTCTACAGGATTATAAGGCATCGCTTTAAAATAATCAAATTGGATTGTTCATGCCTATAGTATTTCATATTCCTCTTTTCATTTGTAGAGCCTCTTCAATGCATTAGCATCTACCTCAAATATTAAGCACTCACCCCCTTATCATATTCGTAGTAGCTTATGGTTTTGTTGGTGAGTTCAAAGAGTCTGTATTTGTAATTCCTTGGGAAGATTCTCTTCTTCTGCTGGGACATTTTCAGTAGAACCTCCTCCTTGATAACTCTGGCTTCCATCTTGGTAGACAGAATGAAGTGTGACCAAAAGCAGAGTCAGTCAGGTGGATCCTACTGAATCTCAAATGCTGGAGATCCTTATTCTTTAATTTATCTAAACTCTTCTTTCATCTCTGGTTTGCATGTATCACGTCTGGCCAAAGACGTAAAAGCACCAGAAGACTGCAAAAGTTTCAAACACCACTGAAGCATAACCTTTGGCCACCACCCTCTCAAAAAGCACCCTTGCCAAGATCAGGAAGCAGGTGCCTTCTGCAGCACAACCCCCACCCCACCCAGCACCAATGTTGAGTTTGGGTTGGGCTTGGAACTGACACCTCTTTGTTTTTCAGATTAATGATAAGCTTGCATGTTCACAATGGACGTTTTCATCCCCCATAGACCCTCCTCCATCTGACACCAGCTAGATAGTAATTTCTTATCCAAAGTTAGAAGCAAAAGTCTTAAAACTCTAAACTTTAAAATTGTTTTCTAATTGACCAATGTGAAGGACTATCCTTTGCTTAGCTGTATACTACATTACATGTTGCAATTTTAATATACAAATCTTCAAAGAACAATATGCAAAGAATATTATAAGGTTTTTCTTATCATTAGTCTTCTGTCATACTGATTCCCCATCAACATGAAACTAAATCAGACCACAGGTTTTGCAAATAACAGCTCAGTCACACACAGGTGTGAAGGTACAGGCTGAAAAGGGAGTTAATCAGAGGAACTGTGGACAGTGTTCAGATGCTGGCTCTTTCCCTGGAGACATGAAGAAGGGGAGCATCCCCAGAGAGGTGTTGCTCTTTCAAGCGTTCCTGCACGGCGGAAAGAGAGTCAAGGCACAGAGGGTGGTTGTGGCGATGGGTCTCATAACATTATACCCTGGGTGGCTGCCATGGTAAAGAGCTTCCCAGAGGGCTGCATGCATGACATTGTACAGCTTAAACACCCACAGACCCACAGCACAGTGCCCTCTTGTGGGTCACTCACAACAGGCATTTACAGACTGGCAGATCTGTCTCAAATCCTTGGAAAACTGCAGCTTAAAAGTCATGGCCGGTGGGATTGCTATATACTGTCAAGACAGCACACAGCAAAACAAACAAGTCTGATTCTACCCGATGGGACTCGATGGGAAGTAAGTTAACCAAGAGAAAACAATACTCCCATCCAATAAAAGTAAATTATGGAAACTTTTAAAATTCAGGTGATGTCATTTTCTTTTCAAATGGTGAGTGCTGGGACACACCAAGAACCAAGCAGTCCTCATGGGACACAGTCGACCAATACCAAGTCTTTGGTTTTATTGACTGGCTGTGTTCCGAACTAAATGAACGGACAGATGAACAGTATTGTAATCAAAGGATAAATGAAACGCACATTGTTTTAACTTTTTAGCTTGGCTTCAGAATTAGTTGGAAGTCATACTGTATAAACAGCGAGTATCAGAAATATTTATAATCTGGCGAGCAATGCTGCACTGGATCATGAGGAGAACAGTGAATGACTATTGTTTGGCGTGTCATCGTTTCCAACATGCACCTTATGTGACTTTATTGGGCATGAAATAAAGGCAATTCAGACTTCTTTCAAAACCCAATGTTTATAATTAACTGAGTGAACAGAACAAATGGAGTTCATCTCTACATGGATAATGCAACTAGGAAATGTTTGTTGAATTCCAGGAAGGATTTCACTGTGCATGTATTTGTGTGTGGGTGTGTATGTGTGAGCCATCCTGGAGAAAGGGTGATGGTGGTTGGAGGTAGACTGACTAGTACTCACATCATTGACATTGTCTTCTGTCACATGACTTGGGTCATGGGCAAACATTGGCAGGTGAGCCATGCTCTGTTACCCCGCCCCCTCCCACAGTTGGATCATGTGGAACAAACTTGGTGAATCTTCTCCATGACTCATGCAACAGAAGCTGTTTGACATGGTAGCATGGAGAGTCTGGTCCTCACAGGTGATCTCACAATGGCCGTCCAGCCAATCACATTGACCCCTCAAACCCCAAAAGCAGGCAGGAGGCACCAATGAAGCAGATGATGGACATGTATACTTCATCAACCCCACGCGAGAAACCATCGCTCTCATCATGGTGTCTGTTGCGCCACGTTCTAACTTTCATTGGAGGCCCTCACACACTTACTAAGTCTCACATGCTCCATCCATGGAGATAGTGATTTATGTGTCTGGGGCAGTGATATTCACAGGAAGTGTGTTGATATAAAAGGCTTAACAAGCAAGCCAGCCGTTATTACGTGGGGTTCTTGGGTTTCTTAAGAGTTTCCCAGAGCCCCTCACAACTTAGAGTAGTGTGCTTTGCCTCCCCCCCAAAATTAGACTTCTGCTTAAATGATTAATGACTGGATCATTTATCATCTTACACAACTGCAATGTACATATTAACTGACAGCATCCTGACATAAAGTTACTCATCCTGAATGACTTACCTGCTGTAAGGTAACCTTTGCTATTCAGTATAACTCAGGTCCATGTAAATCATAAATTGACTGTTACTGTGATCAGTGTACCAGTCATGGACAACATTTAAGCTCCCCTCTAACAACAAGTTTGTTTAAAAACATCTGTTTCTACTATTTTAAACAAAGTTAAAGGCTTAAAACCAAAAATTGACTGCACCCATTTTTAATTTTGCTTGAAAAAATTGCAAATCAAGTCATGGGAAGTCAGAACATGTAAATGCATTGAATGGAGGTGATGACTGGGTTAGCCAGAAGAGAAAGCATGGATGAGAGGAATCAAGGGGTCCCATTTTTGCTAATCTACTGCCCAATGTTAGGTCTCTGTAATAAAGTGATGGTATCAGAATCCAAGCTTGGAAACTTTCTCTGAGGAACCACAAACACCCGACAACAGAATTTGGCTCGGGACACCCACCCTGGACTAAAACCAGAACCCTTACTTGCAGATATAATCAAAGAGTTTCCAACATGTAAATAATACTTGCTTTTATACAAAATGGGTCTTCCTTGCTTCTAAATTTACTTTTTTGTTTTTCAGACCTAGGATGGACAGCTATGGATATTAGAGAATCTCCATTAGGCCCAAGGCTGTCTGTTTTACCTGCTTTTAATTTGTTTTTACCTCCCCAATTCCCTCCTTTTCATTGGAGCTTGGGCATCAATGAAAAAAATGCAAACACTAATGGAATGCATTTATGTTTTTGAATAAAACTTGTGATAAGAAAGGGTTAAAAATAAAAAAAAACCTTTAATAATCCAGTATTATTAAAGGATAATACGGGCTGATTAAGTAAAAGAAAGCATGGACAATCCCAAGTAGGTTACAAAGCCTGACAAGACTTTCTCTTTTTTTTTTTTTTTTTTTACAGTTCTTACAGGGAGTCGGGCGAGGCAAATAATTACTTCCTAAATAAAAGAGAAACAAATAACCAGATGTTCGGCCAAACGGCTGCGCAAACTATCACGTCAAAACAGGCCTAAATGAATATTAAGCTACTCCTATATACTACGTTGAACACAAGCTCATCAAGGAAATCCTTGTAATTATAAACGTGTAATTTTCATCGTAGCCGAAAACTTTCGATAGGTCTGAGAATATGGCCGTAAAAGCTATATTAGTAATACGCTCTCACATGAAAGTGTACCCCGAACCAGCAAAGTATTAAAAATAGCTTGTTTTTGCACATGCGCACTGCCCTGGGAATTTCCGGGGTTTCGGCGCGGCCAACACTTCCACGCATGCGCACACAGCAGCCCGAAGTGACCGTAGTGTCGGATGTCGCGTGGGCTGCTGTCGTGCGTGTCAAGAACTATCACGCCGTGTGAACAGCATGTAAGCAAGTGCGTTAAATGACAAGGTCGTAGTCGGTCTGTGTATTTACCCCATATATCTACAAATCATTCACGTGATGTTAAATATTCTATGTATGTTAACTTGCCTAGCTGTATTGTTTCAATCATGAATTTGGATCAATATCTACACTTCTTACGTATTGAATCTTCCCTTTAGTTGTTTGCTTAAATAAGCGTATTTAAAAATCAGAGGAAGCCAAGCTAGCTTAGAGAAATCATCCAAGGACATATATATGACTGACTATTAAGATGACAGACCGGTCCGACCACATGCAGACACGTACCTGTACATGCTATTAATCAAAACAACTAAACGATCAGACCAGAGCAAGCGTGCCAGTAAATTATAATCATTATATATTTTCTTTTATCGAATTTTCACTACTGCAGTGGCTGTTTTTAACATTTTGTGATTCGAATCGTTAAGGCGAAAGTAACCAAACATGCCATTGTAACTTCTGCTCTCATCTGTAAATGGAAACGCTGTACCCTTTGCTGAAACTGTGGTTACTTCACCATAACGTTAAAATAATACATTGCATTTCATTGTCTACCTTTTGCTAATTAGGCAACACATAATCAAAATACAGAACAAGTATACTACTATTTTATACGTTCTAAAATGTTGTTCTTTATGCTTTAAATTGTATGTTGACTGGTCAAATACAGCAATTAGAAGGTGTGCACACCATGCAAGCAAGGAAAGTTGTGAAGACTGTCTTAAGTGTGGAGCAGCCGGAGGGCGTTGGGGCTCGAGTCCGCCGGAGTATTGGCCGAGCGGAGGTGAGCTCTCCAGTCCTGAAACACAGGCGCCCCTTTAGTATGACGGATTCACTGTCTTAGTGATACATACGGATGTCAGTTTCAGATTAATAGCATTCATCTTTGGTAAGTGACGTTTCCTTCTGGTTACAGCTGGAGAACTTGGATCCGTTTTTGTTGTTAGATGAGTTTAAAATCGCCAAGGGGGCTGGGTTTCCTGATCACCCACATCGGGGCTTTGAAACGGTAAGTGTCCATCCTGTATGGCCTGCTGCCTGGAAGGAACCCTTCACCCCACGAATGTCTTAGTTTATGTATACCTTATATGCGTTTCATAATAGTTTCAGCATTTTCAGCAGCTCCATGCATTGAAAGCATCCAAAGTCAAAAGACTGAAAATGTTCTCCGTCCTGCATAACTGAAGTAATAAATTTGTCCATGGAGGTATATTCAGATTGTCAGAAATGGAAGCAGTCTTTTAAGCATTTTGAGACAGGGAGTGCAATTTCAGACATGTCCAGCAGACATTCCTCTCTTGTAATCAGGAATGGATGATTTCAGCATTGGTTACACAAGTCATATTCCAATCCACATCACTTTGTTTGGATGGGAAACCGAGCAGTGCCAACTTACCAGTATTTCAAATTTAGTTGTTTTAATTAAATTACAATTTATTTTTTTCCGGAATTTGTGTGTGGGTACTCTTGCCATGACACAATAGTTAAATGTTTTAAAAAATAACTAAATGAGCAGGCAAATTTTTCATGCAGTTGCCATGCAAATGTCTGTAACCTCCATATTGCTGATAGTAGTGGTATTTGTGACCAATGCTAACACATTCACTTCTTTGGGATGCTAACATCTGTAGCCTCTAATGGATGCCACACTGGCTTTGCGCAGGTATCGTACCTCTTGCAGGGCATGTCTGCACATGAGGACAGCTGTGGACATAGTGGAAGACTCGGTCCAGGGGATCTGCAGGTAAGATGGTATATGTGAAAACAGCTTATTTTCCACACAGCGATGAATAATGTATTTTGATTCTATTGGTAAAGGTACAACATAAAATAACATTCAGTGCTAATGTGGTGTGAGTCATTTTGACTTGCAGTGGTCATGTGATGTGTGGTGGATCAAGCATTATCTGCTCTATGCTGCCTGCCACGCTAGACCCCTACAATTTGCATACTGTCAGAACAGAACTACTGATGACGTAATTGCACTTTCACTACATGCTACCCTTTCCCTCCTGGACACGAAAGACACATATGTGAGAATGCTCTTCTGAGATTACAGTTCAGCATTCAATGCCACATTATTCCCTCCCAGCTCGACAGCAAACTTCGAGCTATGGGACTAAATGACTGTCTGCACAGCTGGATCCTGAACTTCCTATCAGATTGGCACCAGTTGGTCAGACTAGGTGGCATCACCCCCTCTCCACTCACCCTCAACACAGGAACTCCACAGGGGTGTGCACTAAGTCCACTCCCTTTACATACACAACCATGTGGCTAGGGACAGGTCCAACATCATTGTGGAATTTGCGGATGGCACAATGGTGGTGGGTCTCTCCTCTTAAATGGCGACGAGACTGCATATAGAGAGGAAATAAGAGCCCTAACACATTGGTGGTAGGAAAATTGTTTATTCCTCAACATTGCCAAGACCAAGGAGGTGATAATTAACTACAGGAAGCAAGGAGTAGCACACCAGCCCTATCAATGGGACCACTGTGGAAAGGGTGAGCAGTTTTAAATTCCTTGGTGTGCCCATCACTGAGAACCTCAAATGGACTGAGCACACTGAAAAAGTAGCAAGGAAAGTGCAACAGTGACTATTTTTAAGTCAGGCGGCTAAAGAGGTTTGGTTTAAGCCCACGCACCTTCAGACTATTCTATAATTGCACCATTCAAACATTTTAACAGGATGCATCTCTGTTTGGTATGGGAATTATACCGCCCTCAAACACAAAGCTTTACAGAGCAATGTGCTCAAAAAAAATCATTGGAGGTGACCTTCCTTTCCTCCAGGACATATATACCAAGAGATGTCTGGGGAAAGCTACCAAAATCATTGAAGACCCTAGTCACAGACTGTTCTCGTTGCTACTGTCAGGAAGACGATACCATAACATCGGGTCCCAGAGCAACAAGCTCAGGAATAGCAACTTCCACCAGACCATTAGGATGCTGAATTCCAGATAGTGCTAACACCATCCCTATCACCAGTTTCACTGCACTAGTATTATACTGTTTGTACTTTTGTTCATTGCAGCTACAACTTTACTGGATTATGAGCACTTTTGATATTATTGTACACTACATGGTCTATTGATGGAACCAAATGTTTTGTTTATCTTATGTAGTATGTGTATGATGTAATTTGTTTATAACTGTATTTATTTGTATATGTTTGCTGCTAGGGAACTTTGCACACAAGTTTTTCACTCACCTGTACATTCGTGCTAAGTGATGTGACTATTAAAGTAACTTGACTTGACAGTTAATGACCAAATGATGTCTGATGGTAACACAATGGTTTGTCTGTGTGGGTAGTGGATGACGGCAGGCCGTGGGGTAGTGCATGCAGAGATGCCCATGTCCGAGAGGACTGTGCATGGCCTCCAGCTGTGGGTGAATCTGAAGGCAGCTGACAAGATGGTGGAGCCACAATACCAGGAACTTAAGAGTGTGGACGTGCCCAAGGCCAGCCAGGCAGGAGTCACTGTGGCTGTTATCTCTGGGGAGGCACTGGGAGTCAAGGTGAGGCCCTCGCATGTTAATTCACCATGTGCAAAGGTGGACTATGTCCCTCGTTTCTCATGTGCATGTGTGAGATGAGTAGATTTTTTGTGCTGCGTATCTTTAGATGCCTTCATTGCATGAAAAATTACATAACAGACTACATGCACTAGTAAAACATCTGCTGCTTTCATTTTATACTTGAACCATGGGTTGTAAAATATGTTCCTGATTTGTTTTAGCTGAGATTGTGTATTAAGCACTCCTCTGGTGTTTGGTGTTTCATCACAGAAAACTACTTGGAAAAAATTAGTGGTCACTTCCTTTAGGCAAAAAAAGGAAAGTTGCTTCAAAATGTGAAGATTGGGATCCTGTCCTTATTGGAAAAACTGCCTTCTTAACATAATTCCTGTCCCACAAATCATTGTTTACTTTGTGCCGTTTCGTAAATAATATTTCTCGTCTTTTAAAAGTAATAGTTTTCCATTTTATAAAAAACTGAGGCTTGGACCATTTTGAACTGTTCCATCATAAACCTGTCATTTGTTACTGAATACCATTTGTGAAATGGAGGGCTGAATTTGACATACTTTGTCTGCACTGTATATATAAATATATATTTGTGTGTATACTTGGTGAGGTTTTTAAGGATTGCTTACTTAAGTGCACAATGGCAAATGCTCGATCATACTCTGGCCTCAGGAGTTGCCAGTTTGAGGAAGGGCCTCTGTCTGAGCAATCAAGATGAGAGAGCATAGCCAGCAAAGTATAAATAATGTGTTAGATTTCTTTGCAGTTGGCATCAAACACAAGCAGCACTAAGCATGACTCTTATTTTCAGAGGTAAAACCTCAGCTGCCCTTTTGAAGATCTTCTGTTGTAGAACAGTTGGGCCTTACAATCTATTATCTGAAATCTTCCATGTTAATTGAAATCAATCACAGTAGTGTTATAACTCCACTTTGCTAGGCAGATTCAGGGCCCAGCCAGGAAATGGGAAACAGATTTGTGTAGAAATGTGCTTTTAGTGGTTTAAATTCCAACGCATCTTCCTTTCGGGCTTGTGTGGGGACAGGAGAAGTTTAATATAATTTGCAGGGTTAATGCGGGCCAGACACCTTGTATCTGCTTTCTCAGGGAGTGCAATGGAGGGCATGCTGCACTGGGTCACTCCCTGTATGACCTATAAAATCCTCGACGTCACGGTGACACAGGAAGGCCGTTAGCCTGGCCACGTGCTTGTGTACACTGCCTGTAATGTGGTACACGTGTGGTATTGTAGGCCCTGGAGTGTGAAGTACTGGCAGATCTTATGTGGCTGCATGGAAGGATTGTTTATTGGTTTCATTTTTAAGAATAACACCCTTTTCTTATTTGCAGCATTTGAATGACAACTTTTGCTATTCCATAGAGGCTGTAAAATGTAGGCTATGCAGGTTAAAGGCTTTACTTGTATGTCACTGAAACAAAACAATGGTCCAAGTTTAGAAATTCTGGCTCACACCCTTGAATTCCAGCGAAAGTAGGCAAGAGGTCTTTCCTGTGTCTAAATATACAATATTCAGTCTTGTTTTGCTTGGTGTTTACATTTTCGCTCATGGATGTTAAATGATTGTAATCTGTCTTTTGAAAATCCCTGCTGTATTAGTCAGCTAAAAGGAAAAGGAAAAATCTGACACTGGAAGCACTCTAAGTTCACTTGGAAGAGGCAATTTTGCAGTCAGATAAATAATGCAGTGCCTTGTGGTCCGTTTTCATTTCTCAATAACCTTGTGCAACATTTCCTTTCTTTTAGTCAAAAATCTACACAAGAACCCCAACAATGTACCTTGACTTTAAGCTGGAGCATGGTGCAAAGCATACTCAACCACTCCCCTCAGGTACGACTATATATTAACTGAAATAATAATATTACACAGAGTAGTTAATATTTGCAGTGCTACCTGTTTGCTAAAATCTGAATAATATAATTTTCAAGATTTCCTTTATACCAATTTTACAAGTTTTAAATTACTCCATTATTGGGTCTCACAGTACCTTATTGCTGTAAACAGTATGGTTTGAAACTGATTCTCCTTGCAGCCTGCATGTGAATTCTGTTGAAGTTCCTTTAAATTCCATTGTTTTGTGCTTATCATAAAGTATTCCAGATCTACTTTCAGTTTCCAAATATAATAAGGTGTGTGATCCTAGCTGTCCTTCAGAATCTGTCCCTTAAAGTAACCCCAGCTTTCCTACAAACTGGGCAACGTCACCTCTGACCTCCCACAGAAGGCCCCGTGGTCAGTGCTCCCTTACCAAAGGCTCTTTGTATTAGAGAGTGAGAGCGTGCTCTTGGACGCTGGGATCGTGTTACCGGTGCTGCTGTGTTGCCTGTAATGATTGACAGAAGTAATGTTGCGCTCTTGAATGTCTCAGTTACTCATTAAGTGCTAGGTAGCTAGGAGTTGACGTCATACATTTAAATTATGTCACTATCTGTGAGTTTGAAGTGGCAGAATTAAAAAAATGACAAAATGCAGTTTAAAATTAATCTGATGCTTATTTTTGAATAAACTATTGAAAATGTATCAGCTAGGCTTCTGACATGCAGAGTTTTAAATTAACAGCAATAAAAGTAATTGGAGTCAAACTCGCAGACATTCTATGTTGCTCCCACTTCTTTATGGTCCGTCATATTATTTAGGGAGATTTTGTCAACAGTTTAATTGGTTCCTTAATTTTTCTTTTTCTAGGGTGGACTGCATTCATCTACTCTCTTTCTGGATGCGTTGATGTTGGTAAGTCTCCGTATAAAATCAGCCATCCAGCCAGCTGAACCACATAAGATGTGTGGGCTATTGAAATGGAATCATAATCAGGAAGATGAAAAATGTCTCATCACATGCCTTTTGCATAGCTTTGAAATTTGAAAGCTAAAGGGGCCCATTAATTTGACATGACCCCTCTCATTAATATGGGGATCCTTTTCTTTGAAGGTCCTGATATGGATCAGAGGAAAGTAGAGCCACATCACACAGCAGTGCTGGAAGGTGGTGACTGTGTTGTCGTTGAAAATAAGGTACAAGTGATATGCATAAAAAAAAAAAAACATAATGGCCAGTCAAGGATTAATTATATTGAATGCCTCCATTTTTACCACTGCACAGCTTTCTCATTCTGCATTATTCATATTTAAATTCATATTGTTACCTCTAATATATTTTTAGGGATCTGAAGTATGCCACTTTGTGCTGATTGCTGGAGAACCGATCAGCGAACCCATTGTCAAACATGGTAGGGTATCTAATTAATAAACGGCAAATAGGGTGGGGCTCTGTTTGCATTTCTTTAAAATGTTAATAATCTAAAGTTGATTTTTTTTTTTTTTTTTTTACGTTGTTCTAGTTACAGGAGCTAATCAGTGTGATTTTTGGTTTCTTTAAGGCCCTTTCGTTATGAACACAGAAGAAGAAATCAGTCAAGCAATCAGAGACTTCAAGTCTGGTACCAATGGTTTCGAGGGAGCAATAGGGTGGCGATCGAAAATACGGAATACCTGAATGGTTGTAGATTTCACCTCAATGACGTCTTCGCTAAGTTTATTTACATCTCATAACTTTGTGTGACAGTGTGTAGCCCTCACTTATGTATTAATGAATTTCTAAGTATGTAGCTTCATTTTAGTGGGTCAATAAATTTAGCTTATTAAATCTTTATATACATTGTTTACAGTATATATATTTTAAATGCCATTGGATGTGTATGATTACTTAAGAAAATATATGAAAACACTATTTTTAAAGGATCAGCTGCATTATATAGCTATTTTATTGCTAATGAATTTTAGTGTAATCAGGAATGTGTGCGTATTTTATAATGCATGGTATTAAATGGACTCTAGTTAAGCTTAAACACTTCCTGAGGAACTTGCAGTAGAAGTCTGCACTACATTAATGTGTTTATCTAATAAATCATGTCTCCTCTGTTATTGTACGGATGTACAGATTTTATGTGAAATTTTAAAGTTCCCTAGTTACAGTAGAAACTTCTAATATTGCTACCGAGTGGGAAGGCATTAATCTCCAGACTTATATTTGACGAGACATTTGGGCAAAGATGAGAGGTGCCTCTGACAACCGATCAGTTCCGGTTTCCACCTCTTCTCCCAGTGGTTCCTCACACTCAGCACGGTTTGGGCGGGGAGGTAGGCTGGGGGAGGCCAGGCCTGCTTTGGGAAGTCTGGATCTCATTTACACCACATGTTGCTCTGCGGTTCCTCACAAGCCAGGACTGGGAGTGCAAAGATGGCGGATCCAGCGACTCGGATGAGAGAGACAGAGCCTTCAGCCACGCAAGGAGGGCACTGAACTGTGCTTTCTGAACACGCTCTGACCCATCATCCTATTTGCCTGAAACACTGTCCTCACTCCTGAGAAGGTTGTCTGGATTCGCTGCGATGTCTGTAGCAGAATTTTCTTCAGCTTTTTATGGTAAACTGCTCTGGTTCCGAATATCTCACCCACATCTCGGAGTTTCTTTGGACAACTTTTGGAGTGCCTCTGTGCTATTGTTCCCAGTAGCACCAATTCCCTTTGGATGGGTCCACACCCACACGCCGGCACGCATCCCGAGTTACATGCACTTGGTGCCCTAGGAACCATACATGTTTGATTAGGGCCTCCAACCCACCCCCACCACACACACACACACACACACACACACACACAACCACCCACTCACTCCTCCTCCTCCTCTCAGCGGCTATGTAACTGCCCCTCCAGCTGATCCCAGCCCAAACCACGCCGGGAACAATGAAGATGCATGCCGCGGTCGTGCTGCTGAGTCTTCTGCAGCTGTCATGTGCGGAGTTGGCTCGGACCGGCGAGCTCCACGGCTCTCAGAGAGTAAGTCACCCTTCCCGATTTCTGCCAGCTAGCACGCGAGAGTGTACGGCTTCTTTTGTCTTCACGACAAGCGAGATTTTAAAAGCCCAGGGCTTGAAGACAGCAGAATAATGCCATAGACATAAATGTCACTGAGCAAATATGGAATAGTAACAAATTGTAATATAAATAAAAATCAACCCCAGGGTTAACTGTCAGCAGAACTAGGTTTTAGGGTTACACTAACGTTTGTGCAAAAATATCTGTTTATATCAATATACATTTTTTCCCCCATTGTTAATGCTAAGAAAAAACACTGGAAACTATAGACATGGAAAAAATGAAAAGTCAAATTTCAATGGAAATATTACACTCACTAAACATGAACCTAAATGTGAATAAGTGAGATGCTATTACCCACAGTGTGTACTATAAGAACCCCTGCAAACCTGACCAGGATAAGCACTTGGAGGATGGACAGATGGATGAAGCAGATTGCATTATTGGAAACAGAGTTAATATACAAAAAGTGCTCTCTCTGTCTTCCAAAAGAATATGACACTAACAATGAAAACTGTCACAGATATGCAGGTGTTTGTGGTGCATGCATGACTGATGCCTATTGATTTAAAGGGGATCTTGGGTCTTTGTGGGGAGGTAGGAGGAGGTGCTGCTCCACGGGTGGACTAGGATTATGTTCTTGGGTTCATAAATGCTCAATCAGGTGCCGCCTGTCCCTCCCTTGTCACCCTGCTTCTAATTAGTTGGCTTTATGCTCCCCCCCCGCCAGGCTATACCGCAAGTGAAAAACTCCCTTATTTTCATGGCTATACCCTTCCCCCAAAACCCCACTTTCCCCCTAACTTAATTTGGTTAAAGCAGAAGCAGGATACATCACCACTGCACCTGGATCTGCAGATTGGTGTCATTGTCTGGACTGGGAAGAATCTGGCACAACAGCTAACCATCACAACATCCTGCCCTGCCCCCCACTCGGGCTGCCTCACCCCACACTCCCTACACCCTGCACTTTTCTCTTCTCACGTGTGTACTGTCTTCTGGGAAGGCTTTGCTTCCGGTATATTCCGCTGAAGACAAACCACTTTGGATGCATTTACTACGCAGCTGTTTAACTGCATGTCCCAGTGGCTGTAAAGGCCATGTTTTTGTGAGCTGTGTGGGGGATGGGGGGGATTCTCATGTCAGAGTTTCCCCAAGTTCTGGCCCATCCCTGTTTTCACCTTCTGAAATGAGCTGGATGCTATTTTGTTACGTATAGCAAACCTGAGGGTGGAGTGCCCCCGCCCATGCTTTGCTTGGGCGCTAACGTCACAGTACCATCTCTGCTGTCACTGCAGGACAGCCGTTGCAAGACAGGGAAGTTCTGGATTGTGCAACCTTCATCTGTGTTAAACTGAAGATTTTCACAACAGATGCTAAACTTAAACCTGGTGTTAGTGGGAATATGCAGGACTGAGCGCTGAGCCAAACCCTTACCATTAGTATAGAGTTTTTAGGTCTACTTTCATTTACAGCTCTATCTTATATACAGATGTAAAAAATAATGTATCAGTTACATTTGCAATGCAAGTTTATTGAAAGATTTGTTGTTATACGTTTAACTTCATCTTCTGCTTCTATTCATTTATTACCTTTCAATGTATTTCAAATTCTTTCTGAAAATGCTTTGTGTATTAACTAGATTATATCCAAAACAGAGTAAATTAACATTATCAAAGAGGCTGCGTAAACAAACCACGTCATTGTCGTACACCCTACGCACATCACGTCAAAAAACGCGGCGCCACACATATAGCAAGTGGCGTGGAGAACGGCACCCTCTTGTGGCGCCTAGGGAAATAACGCTGTAATAACCGCAAGAGGTTGCGTGAAAATGAAGCGTTAATACAGTAGGATTTTCAAATTTGAAAAAATGTGACGCAAATTTTTCACATTTTCTTAATACATGAAGATAACCCAACTCAATTTTTCACACTTCACCTTCCTGTTCTATTACAAAATATAGTGTTACGCGAAATTGTACGAATGGGAATTATACTTACTGCCCTCAGTGAAAAAAATATCAATAAAGTTCAATTGTCTTAATTAACTCTTAAGATGTTCTGTCAGATTCAAATTTAGGCTCCTCAAACTAAAATGTTGACGTATGTCGTACTTACCCGTGCTCCTGAAGCAACAGCTGTAGTCTGACTTTAGTGTGTTCGCCTTCAAAATATATGAACGCAAGCTGTGTAACCTCACGGCTCACCCCACACAGGCAGAGAACCTGGAGAAGTGGGAGAGGGACGTGAAGTCGGCCTCCAGCCTAGAAGAGCTGCTGATGCTCACGGACTTCCCCGATTGGAAGCTCTGGAAGTGCCGCTTCAAGCTGAACAACCTGGAGGCTCCCGCCAACACGGACTCGCGCAGATCCACGCGCTACGCCGCCGCCGCTGCAGCAGCCTCCTATAGTCTCGAGATCCTTCAAGGTGAGCGCGTGCCGCCTAGATATACGGGGGAGTCACGGGGACAGGCGGCAGTAATTGAGTATAGTCAATTTACACAAAGGTAAAAGGTAAACCTTTTAAACAAACAAATACGGGCTGTATGTCTTTTCAGAGGTAGTTATTTTATTGACTCGTTGGTTGCCTGCTATAATTCTTAATATCTCACAACAACTATGACAAATAATATGCAAGCACAAAGGCAAATTGATACATACCGTCAATTAGTCATCGTTGCCACTTCGGTTCCCCTGTGTGGTGCATCCACAAGTAAATTGTGTACTGTATGTGTGTCAGCAATCGACGAGGAGTGGCAGAAGACCCAGTGCATGCCCAGGGAGGCGTGTGTGGACGTGGCCAAGGAGCTGGGCAGCCATACTGGCATGTTCTTCAAGCCACCCTGCGTGTCCGTCTTTAGGTGCAGCGGCTGCTGCAACAAGGAGGGTGTATCATGCAAGAACACAAGCATGACCTATGTGAACAAAACTGTAAGCTGTGTCTCCATTAATTCCCTTTAACATCCTTAATGGTATCTACAGTACCTCAGGTTGACAGTGTTGGGCGTGACAGGTCATGTATCAGTTTGAGCACCTGAGACACGTATTTGACCAAAGAGTGTTTCATTTCTCCTCTGAGGAGCTTTGATTTCATGACACTCTCAGAAGGGGATTTTTTTTGGCCTGCAGCTGTATAAAATGTGGAGGACTGACACAACTCTGTGACTTGGCCTTCACAGCTTTTGACGGTGATCCCGTTTAAATATGGGCCAGAGCCAGTTTTGATAAAGGTTGCCAATCACACAGAGTGTAAATGCATGGAACCCTCCCTGATCCGACGGCACGTTCCAACTCAAAGGCAAAACGGGTGAGTCCGGAGGTAAAGGGTTGGGGGGGGTCGGAGATTTGTCTTTCTCCATAATCAAGTCCCCATACTCAGGTACGCAATATTAAAGTCATGAAAATATTATACTACTGCATTTTTATTATTATCACTACTTAACACACCTGAATATTGAGCTTTCGTTTATGCATTTGAAAGGCACTACTATAAAATTATGTCAGGTGTCATTATCATTTGAGTGTCACTTCAAATGTATCTGGCATTTTCACCAGGAAGTAGTCTATTATTTAAAGAGGCAGCGCAGATGACATTTTCAAAGTGGGGCGTTACTGTTCTCTAAAGGCTAAATGGCATTATCTTACAGGCGCTAACGATATTCTCTGTGTTTTTTGATTGAATAGTAGTTGAGAATTTATCCCATGCTCAGTGAAAGAGCCTCTTTTACATCTGACCTGGATCCATGGTTTTTTACAGGTGCAACCCTGTTCTACACAGCTCCGGGTCTGACACTTCCAAACGACTCTGCCCAAGCGGGCTCATTTGGGACTGCACCTCAGACAGATGTGTTCCATACCCATTCAGTAAACACGGTGCGCTTCACTCAGGAACGGTCGGCGGATAATGTCACCGGCAATTAAAAGACCGTAGTTTGTAGTGTTTAACATTCTGTACAGCACACTGCTGAGAGTTATATGGAGTTATGTGGCCTAGGTCCATATCCAAAGAGGTTACATTTTACATGGCTTGTAAAATTTTAGGCGAATTTAGCCCAATGAGCGCTTTGGGAGTTTTTAACGAGAGACTATTGAATCTTGTCTTTGTTTTCCTCATAGAATTTTCTCCCAGTCCCAGGATGTCTGATTGTGAAATTGATGTGAATCAGTGTGACTGTTTAGCCAAAAACAGTACCAGACTGCGGCACACTTGTCGGTTAAGTTCTGCTTCATGTGCAGAAAAAGGCAAGAGGTTCCGTCCAGTCCTGTGCAGGTAATCAAAGGATCAGATATCTGTTTATGTTTCTTTTATTCATGTCACTGCATTTATCAGGTTCACCAGTTCATTCTTAAGCCTAATTAGCGGTAAAAAAAAAGCTGTGATGTTGTGCATCTGTTTCAATTCTAATTTCATTGAATTTATTTAATCTGACATTTGTGTCCTTTCAAGCAGAGTATTTATATTTGTATTGTTTTAGCAGTTTTATGAATTCTGTTGAACTTTTCCATTAAGTTTTTATTTATTTACAGCTGCAAGTGACTCTTACCCATATGGAAACCTTCAGATTCTGCAAGACCTGAAAGACTAGTCAGATGCAAAGACATCAGATGCATTTATTTATTTATGTGGCTATTTAAAATTGTACTATGTATATGTTCTTATACACAGATTGACTATCAGTAATATGACAGTGTTAAATTATTTAACACATACATTTGTGGGTTTTGCTGTTATGTAAATTGTTCACCTGAATGTTATGTATGCACTGAAAAAACTTGTATATTTCTTATTAAAGTTATTTTTTATAATGCCTTATGTTTTGCTATTTAATTTTGTGTAAATAAAATACTGCATTTTGTTTGTTGACTGCATTTCCTTTCTGATTTCACTTGCACAATTTACTGCCAGAACTTATTTCAGCTTCATGAAGATGACATCCAGAGCTGTATTATATGGGCTGGAGACAGTGGCATTGACGAATAGACAGGAGGCAAAGCTGGAGGTGGCAGAAATAAAGCTGTTAAGATTTGCATTGGGTGTGACAAGGATGGACAGGATTAGGAATGAGTATATTAGAGGGTCAGCTCAGGTTGGACAGTTTGGAGACAAAGCCAGAGAGGAGAGATTGTGTTGGTTTAGACATGTACAAAGGAGAGATGCTGGGTATATTGGGAGAAGGGTGCTGAGGATGGAGCTGCCAGGCAAGAGGAAAAGAGGAAGGCAAAAGAGGAGCTTTATGGATGTGGTGAGAGAGGACATGCAGGTGTTTGGGGTGACAGAGCAAGATGCAGAGGACAGGAGGAGATGGTGGCAGTTAATCTGCTGTAGTGACCCCTCATGAGAGCAGCCTAAAGAAAATGATGAAGATGACATCCAGGAACAATAATGAGGGTAATAGTACTTCTTGTGTGGTGTATTACGTGATTAGCTAGATTTGATATGAAAGTATATCTTGTTCTGTTGAATCAGTAGCAGGGGTGGTTCTAGGGGATGGATGGGGGGGAAGTGTGTGGCCACCTCAGTTGTCTTGGAACCTCTCTTGCCACCCCAGATGAGAGCTTGTATTATTAATATGCAAATTGGTTGTTAGCAAGGCAAGTTTTGATATACTGCATATACGGATTTATGTGCCACTTCAATAGACCTCTTGCCCTTCGTATTTCAAATGGTCTACGTAGAATCACTATCGACTAACGGAATGTGACATTAATACGAATCTTCAAAAGTATAACAACTTAAAAAAGTTCCCTGACCGGGAATCGAACCCGGGCCGCGGCGGTGAGAGCGCCGAATCCTAACCACTAGACCACCAGGGAGCTATACGAAACATTATACAGACTTCTAATATGATGACGTAGTCGTGCACGATTGATGCCAGGAAACCGAAAGCTTGGCCTCGCTTCCGCTTCCGCAAACATGGATTACATTAAGGCAGAACCAGAACGGTTACTGTACCATCGCGGTGCGGGGAATCGAGAACGATTATTGGAAGGTGTTTTTCTTCAGGCGTGAAATGCGTTTGTATTGTCGGATTTAGGCAGAATGAGCAATGTGAACAGTCCGGATGGCCTATTAACACGCACATGGGGATTTAATTTGGGTCATCATCAGAAAGAGAATTTGCGTAGGAGGAGAAAATCTGGCTTTGAGATGGGAAATAAAATACAACAACGTTTAACTTGGTAAGGACGGTCTCTCTGAACGCTGCGTTATGTCGGATGTCTCATTGTTAACTGTAAAATTAATATATAATGCAACCGCTGCGCGCCTTTATACTGTACTATCGGCTACTTGGTATGTGGATAATGATGGATGGTTTCACCATTAAAACTTAGTCTTATTTTCATTTAACTAATGTTAGATAAATGCATTTTGCTAACTATTGTATAGAGCCTTTATTTGCACTGTCTACAGGAATTCCTTAAAGCCTAATGACATTTACTGGATGTTGCAGGGGTTTCCAGGCTACACTGTAACAAGTGCCTTCTGGCACCGACTTGGCTGGATTATGGGACAGAGAAAGAAGGCAAGTCTGAAGGGCTCCTTGGCCTGTGGGACCTCTGACAGCCTCACCGTTGACCTCCAGAGCTCTGTCAAGCACAACGTGTGCATGGTGTCTGACTTCTTCTACCCGAACATGGGAGGCGTAGAAAGCCACATATACCAGCTCTCACAGTGTCTAATCCAGAAGGGGCACAAGGTGATCGTGGTCACCCATGCATATGGTGACCGAAAGGGAATCCGGTACCTCACCAACGGACTCAAAGTCTACTACCTGCCACTGCAGGTGATGTACAACCAGTCCACAGCAACCACTTGCTTCCACAGTCTACCTCTACTCCGCTGTGTCCTCATCCGAGAAAGAATCACGGTGGTCCATGCACACAGCTCCTTCTCAGCCATGGCTCATGACTCCCTTTTCCACGCCAAGACCATGGGTCTGAACACGGTCTTCACAGACCACTCCCTGTTCGGCTTCGCTGACGTGAGCTCGATACTGACCAACAAGCTGCTCACCGTGTCACTTTGTGACACCAATCACATCATCTGCGTCTCCTTCACAAGTAAGGAGAACACCGTGCTGCGGGCGGCCCTGGACCCCAAGATAGTGTCCGTAATCCCAAACGCTGTGGACCCCAACGACTTCACCCCGGACCCATCCAGAAGGGACAACACCAAGATAACAATCGTTGTGGTCAGCCGGCTTGTCTACAGAAAAGGTGGGGCTGTGGTTGCTAGGCCGCTTTAAATAATTATTTGACTGTTTCAGGTGTCAGAATTGTGTCTAATTAAAATGTAATTTAAAAACCCCATGCAGTTGGAGACCTTGATCTTAATTTCTTTGGCACAAAGTAGGCAAACACCAGACCAACATGGTTGCTCCTCTCTTTAGGAATAGACTTACTAGGTGGAATTATACCCAAGCTGTGTCTGAAATATCCTGAGCTACACTTTCTGATTGGAGGAGAAGGTCCCAAACGGCTAGTACTGGAGGAAGTCAGGGAGAAGTACCAGCTTCACGACAGGTGAGGGAGGGGGATGCAGATTGTGCCTCGCATCATTTGTTGAGGGTCTATCTGCCCGTGTTTTAAAGCAGTCTTTCCCGCGGTGCAGGGTCAAACTTCTAGGAGCTCTGGAACACAAGGATGTGCGGGATGTCTTAGTGCAAGGCCACATCTTCCTCAACACGTCCCTCACTGAGGCCTTCTGCATGGCAATTGTGGAGGGGGCTAGCTGTGGCCTGCAGGTAAATGGAGACTCTCCTTGGTATCTGTGACACCCTAACTTCCCCATTAATAGTTTTTAATAGGGTCTGTGTAAATGAGTGCTGAAGTTCCCCCTCATTCATTGAGTTATCTTTTGCTATATAGTCCACATTATCATAAAATACATGCAGAACTTGTTCCTTTCATTTTGTGTGTGTTCGGAATCCCAGGTGGTGAGCACTCGCGTGGGCGGGATCCCCGAAGTGCTCCCTGACGATCTGATCACGCTGTGCGAGCCCACGGTGAGCGCCCTCTGCAAGGGCCTGGAGCTGGTCATCGCCCGGCAGCGGGCGGGCACGGCCCCGCACCCCACTGCCATCCATGCCCGTGTGCGCACCCTCTACACCTGGATGAATGTAGCTGAGCGCACGGAGAAGGTGTGGTACCTCCACCCTCACTTGTGGCCTAACTGTGCGGGGATGGAGTTTTACTGGCCTAACCTCAAACATACCATAGTCAAGTCAAGTCAGGTCAAGTCAAGTCAGGTAGCTTTTATTGTCGTTTCAACCGCATACAGTTAGTACAGTACACAGTGAAACGAAACAACGTTCCTCCAGGACCGCAGTGCTACACAGAGCAACATAAATTGGATGTGTGCAAACATTGCATAGACAGTCTAGAAACTTATAAGTATAGAAATATTATTTTTTTCTTTAAACTACTTTGTGCCAGCAATCTGACTTAGACGTGTCTTTGTCATTTTATTAATGGAAATGATTGACAAAGGAACCCAACAAAGGCTAGATAGAGTAATACATGCTGAATCAAACTGTCCGCTCAGATAGGCTGCAGTTCCATGGGCGAAGTGGTAGAATTTTGTTGTAAAGTGGAAAAATGATGCTCAAGAGGTTTTACAAAGAATAACAGCTAAGGGGTTGGAGCAGCACATAATGGGAGTACCATGAGACCTGGAGTGTATGGTGGTGTCAGTAAGTGAACAGTATTTCCAGCAGCAGTCTGGTCTTCTGGCTAAAATCTTTGGCAATCAGAATTATTGTTATGTAGATGATTTTGATTTTAACAGCGGTTTGAGCCAATGATAGGACTCTTCAGCGTGACTTCACATCCTGTCACGGCCATAAGCAGTGTTTGCCTGATGACAGACAGTGTCACTGCTGCTTTGATCTGGCAGGTTTATGACCAAGTCGCCAAGGAGAAGGTCCCGTCCCTGGAGCAGCGTCTCCAGAGCCTGAGGGCTCGGTGTGGCCCCGTTGCAGGCTCCGTCTTTGCCTTCGTCGCCGTTTTGGACTTTCTCTTCCTGCTGCTGCTGCAGTGGCTGTTTCCAGACTCGCTTATCGACGTGGCTGTGGACGCTTCCGGTCCGAAACGGCTGTGGACCCGGAGCTCAAATGGGGACAAGGAAGTCAGGCCAAAGTACCGTAAGGGTGCGGGAACATGGTAGTCTCCTCATACGGTGTACAGTGGCATTAATCTGCTATGTTGCCTATTACTGCATACTGTGTTTTTCTTTTTTCAAGAGAAAATGTTTTTTATATGGCTTGAGGAAGTGCTGAGACGATTTTGTACATCTCCTTTCTCTTATAAATGAGCTATTATTTATGGTGTGCAGGATTTAAAGGGCTAAACAGATGCTGATACATTTCCATTCCTGACTCCTGCATTAAACCTGAATGTTGCAGTTATGAATATGCATTCGCGTCCCGGGTTAGAGGTTTGAATTTTTTGCCCTTTTTTTTTTTTTTGTCTCACTATACTGCACGACAGCCCAAGATGATTACAAAAGCAGGATGACCAGGTGTTGGTTGGTTTGAGTCAGGTGGTGTGAACTCCATTTACAGGGTGGTATCAGGGCCACATTTTTAGAGAATAACTTGCGTTCCTGTTGATGTTGGCCTGCACAACCGTGAACACTTCAGCATGGCTGCCTGCTGTTAGTATGCTAATGCACCGCACAACCGGGCAAATGATAATATGGTGACCTTTCAGCTCAAAGGGCACTTGTATGTCATTTAGTTTTGGTTTACACACAAAAAATACCTTCTTGCCAAACATGAGGGGACCTTAACACAGTTGCTTTGATGTTGCCGTTTGCTTTTATGACTGTATAGATGTTTAAAATATGTTTTATGATTTATAGACTACAGCAACAGTTATTAAAATACAAGGCATTTTCTGTATTTTTTTTATTAACTTCACACAATGTCTTTGAAGGAGCGTTTGCACAGACGTTTACTTTCCATATCCTAAGATGTATTTTCTACTGAGAAAGCTGCTCCGTTTTACATTACCATTTGTGACAGGAACGGATAACATTTCAGTTCCTCATAATGTCCACAGTTTGTGTTAAATGATCCCTGTCTGGCTGTGTCAGAACTGCACAGAGAGCCATGCTGTAATTTGTGCCCTTTGAGTTTGAGAAGCAGCACCGCCCCGCAGCGGCTTCAGTAACAATCGCCCCCGGTTTTTAGCGATGGGACAAATGAGGCTTAAAAATCTGAGGTGGGTGGGAGTATCCCGAACAACCAGTCAAGCCAATTTTGAAGCCTGGTTCGTCCCATCACTACTCCTTTGTATTTACAGCAGAAGCTGAGTTGTAGAGGAATATGCTTTACTGTGCCCAAAGTACAAACTAGACTTTGGCAAAGGAGTGGGGTAGGGAGCCAGCTACCATAGCTTTGTTTATTAGAAGATTTACTGGTGGAATACTAAAAATCTTCACAGGTCCCTAAAAATAAGGAGAAATGCATTGAATTCAAAAGAGCGGTTTCAGTTTCTTAGAAAACAACAAGGTCAGTGTTGGCACTGCGAATCCACTCTTTTTTTTTTTTTTTGTTTTCAGACGTATTTCACTGGTTTTTTTGTAGTTATTATAATGTAGATGACTGACATTGTGCTTGTTTGTCCAGTGGGCAGTGTCATTACCTGTTTCATTTCTAAACACATTTATTTGTGTTTTGATGCACCCAATTCAATGTGGAATGTTTACAATAAAGTTTAACTTTGAACTCATGATTGTTCATTGAAGTCTGTTGATGGACCAGTTGAGGATATTTTATGTTTCTGAGATGATGAAAGTAGCACTGACTCTGATGTTGTGCCGCAATAAAGGTTATTTAAACGGGCCGTCTGTGTGTTTCGTCCTAATTCCCCTCGTTCCCTCATTTCTAATGTGCTTTGTTTTTGTCCAGAAAAATAATGTGGCACGGTAAAAAAAAAAAAAAAAAATTCTGACAGAAGCTAGTTTTTAGGAATGCGTTGAGAAGATTTTTGAACATTTTTATTTATTATGGCAAATTTCAGCAAGTCGTCTGTTTATGTACAATCTTTCTAGCCTCAGTAAAGAGCTCATCTGGCTCCCACAGGACCAAGTACGCAAAGCCGGTATGTTGGGCTCGCCGAGCCGGCTTGTCTTACCCGGGGCTGGCAAACCACCAGCTGCAGGTCACAAGACAAGGGTGACGCCTACCCTCAGAGTAAACAGTGTCCGGTCAGCATGTCACCCTTCAAGGGGACTCGGCGGCATGACATCGCCTTCACGACGGCCCTGGCACTCCAGGAACAATCTCTACGGCAATTACATCTGCCATACCTTCCAGGGCGGTGAGTGGGATTCGGGGTACTTGATACGATGGTGTGGTTTTTAATACTTGAATTCCCAGATCACGGTGCTAAAGTCAAGATATTCGCACATTTGACCCTGTTAAGTATAGGTATCATGTACCAACCTAAAGGAGTCGCTCTGTTTAAATATCAGATTTAAATAGCCTTGATCCAGTGGGAACCACCTGGGGCGATTAATTAGAGCAGTCTGTATGTTTCTCCAAAACTAATTTTAGATGCACTTGCAGTGGTGTGAGAGTTAAAAAAAAGCTTAAACTGTCAGAGTCCTGTCCATATTTAGTGTATATTTCCCCTGAGGCTGATTTATACACGCAGAAGCCTTTTCAGTCATGAGAAAAAGGCATATTTAATAAGATGGGCATTTCTACATGATCACATTCAGTCCTCCTGAAATGATATGATGCATTTTACTATGTCCCTTATACACTGGGTGTATGTATATATAATTAAGCCCTGTTTTATGAACGATAGTCTGTGTTTCTCAGGGTCCTGGGCAGACAGGTCCCCTCTTCATGAAGCTGCATTCCATGGCCAGCTGCTGGTTCTCATGACCCTGGTGGCACAGGTATGGGGGTCCTTGCAAGTGACCGGACATAAGGGGTGGCTAATGAATGCCTGATTGTTTTTCAGTGATTTAACTGAACCATTATGGCACTATGGTACTGCTCCGTGTTAGCTTGGCAAAATAATGTTAAAGAAAATTAAAATCCTTTCTGAGATTGGGACTGATAGCTCCATGGTTGCATGACCAGTTGCTGAAGCAGCTGCTCTTCTTTGGTTTTCCTCTGTCTCCTGACAGGGATTCAGTGTGAACATCATCACCATGGAGAGGGTCTCTCCTCTTCATGAAGCCTGCCTTGGAGGCAGAGTGTCATGTGCCCGCTTTTTGCTGGAGAATGGGGCCGCAGTAAGTGTGCAAAGAGCAGAAACCGCCTGCCCCCACCTGTCTCTGGGGTAAAAGTGAACAGCCGTCTTAATCCTCCCACCCCCAGGTGAACTCAACAACGATTGATGGAGTAACCCCTCTGTTCAGCGCCTGCCGGGGTGGCAGCGCCGACTGTGTTCAGCTGCTACTGAAGCATGGCTCTGCCCTCCACCCTGCCCATTGCTCCGCCCCTTTGATGGCCTCTCCCATTCATGAGGCTGCCCAGAGAGGTGTTACCGCCCACTCAAGTCTACCACCCTTCCAGTTGAATACCTTAACTTTCCCTATTAAGAGTTTTTAGTGTTAAAGCCTGGGTAACACGGCCTGGCGTGCTGTGGTCCATGGAGTCGCGAAGAGTCGGACACGACTGCGTGACTAAACAACAACAACTTTGTAATTAAATTTCACTTGTACTCCCTAGAACTTCTGTGTGATGTCTGAAAAATAACAACAAA
>JAACJT020000062.1:1408809-1421769 GCA_009936485.2 Gymnarchus niloticus | reverse complement strand
AACAACAACAACTTTGTAATTAAATTTCACTTGTACTCCCTAGAACTTCTGTGTGATGTCTGAAAAATAACAACAAACACGTCTTGGTGGTCATCTAATTTTTTTTTTATAAAAAAGATTTTTTACATTTTAAGACTTGAATATGTATTATCAAAGCCACTAGCTTTGCAGCAGGAATACTGGCTGAATTTTGTCTAGTTCTCTAATGTTAAACTAAGTTTTCTGTGCATCCTCCCTCGTATTTCAGGTCACTGGGAATGCGTTGAGAGTTTAATAGCCCACGGAGTCGACGTGGATCTGGAGATGCCGCAGCTAGGAACCCCACTATATGTTTCCTGTGCCTCTCAGAGAGTTGCCTGTGTAGAAAAACTCTTGCAGTTAGGTTAGTACTTCTGAAGCAGACATTGGAGCAATCACTAGATGGCGCCATAACCTATACCGTCATGAAGGTCCTGTTACTGCACAGCGCAGGCAATTCTGCTGTGTTTGGTGCTCTGTACTCATAACTGATTTCTTGCCTACTAATCTACTGTTTCTATTGGTCAAGAAGCTCATCCTCACTTCGACTGGCTCTTTCCAATGGTGCCTCAGTTGTTGGCCTTGTATACATACCTCATTCCGCCTCCCTGCAGTGCCAATACTTGGCATGAACATAGAGCACATGGGTGTTTCATCTTTGCAGGAGCCAATGTCCATCGGGGGAGGGGACGAGACACCCCACTGCACGCCGCAGCTCAGGGTATGGACGTCAGGGTGGTGGAGCTGCTGGTGGACTATGGGGCAGATGTGTGGAGCAAGGATGGAGACGGGAGGCGGCCTGTGGAGCTGGCTCCACCCCTTAGTGTGGTGGAAGCAGTACTACTACTGAGAGAATGTGAGAGCCTGCACACACACACACCCACCTGTGGACTCACACACACACTAAACCGGTCCCTCTGTCTTCCTGTCCCTCTCAGGCCCCCCAAGCCTCTGCCAGCTGTGCCGCCTCCTCATTCGCCACATGCTGGGTTCAACGCGGCTACACCAGGTGTCGCACCTTGGCCTTCCAGGACACCTGTATAGCTTCTTACTGTACCGGTAACTAAGGGCAATGCACACACATGTCATAAGTACGTCTGCTTTCTCCCACAAACTGATTTTTCCTGATGATACTCTTTTCTTGATTAATGAGCTCCATCAGTCATGAATGACCTTGTATAAGTTTTATATTTTTTATGTTAATAGAGTCATAACTACATTTCCAGTTTTCACCAACAATGGAGCCTGGTCTGTATTTTTGCTTCATTCAGATTCCTGAGGGACTGTACTCTGTCTAGCTGTATAAATTCAGTACTGACACACCAGGACCGGGAAAACCTCTCTTGTTTCATTTTCACCGTCATAAAATTATTGAATTAATAAAATACATGATCATTGTGAACAAATCATGCTATAAATCTCTTAAAGCCACCCAAAATGAAAGTTGCAAACATGTTCTTGGGCAATATAGAATTATATTAATGTCAGTTTTAGCTATGAAATGTATTTTCCAATGAACATTTCGTATTTTAAGCGGTACGTTTTAAGTCAGTCAGTTATAGCCCTCAAACCTTCTACATTTTTGTTTTAGACCACCACTTGCACACCTGAGACAGGTAATCAGGGATGTCATAATGATGTCACTAGTACAGCGTTTATTAAACTTTGGGTGGTGCCCTATTTTGGATGGAGAAGGTGTTTGTGATGGTCACTACATCATTATATCGGGCTCTGCTGTCATTGCAGTAATCCTCTTCTTGGGTCCCAGCACGGTACCAAGTTTGTTATGTAGGGTCCTCGGATTAAAGAGTTTAAGTTTCCCTGCAGTGGTGGAATTGGATGTGCTGGCAGTGGAATAAACCAAAAACTGTGGCCTGCTCCTGGGAAACGGCAGGCAGTATGTCTGTATGGGCCTGATAAAACTTGTACTGACAGAGATGCTTCATGTAAAAGCTGTGTCAGTGTTCCTCATTTCCAGGCATGTTTCCGTGTCTCGTATGGAGTTGTAGCTGCTATTCCTGGCTTTTTATTGCTGCCACAGAAAATTTACCACAACACCACACATTCATTCATTAACTTTCATCCCTTCAGTGCACCATAGCACAGCACAGGGTAGAATTAGAGCTGTGAGCTGGTTTAGAAACTGACCCTAAGCAGCCACCTATGAATAAGATAGATCGACCGACAGACAGACAGACAGACACTGACTGACTGACTGACTGACCAATAGATACTGATTGACTCCCGACTCCCCGAGGGGAAACAACAAGGTTATCAAAGTTCAGATTGTTCAAGTGCTTTTGGCAGAGCAGACGTACATTAAAACTTTGGTCTAAACTCCATTAATACTGACATGTCATTATTATGGATAATTGCAAAATGGAGTAATTTTTTAAAATGATCTTTGCTTTTGCTTTCCTGTGCAGTTATTTTTCAGGTCTTACGTTTCAAAAAATTGAAAATCATTTTGTGACATTACGTTTTAGTAATTTACCTGCAGTTATTGTCTGAAGAGACTTCACAGAATCATTAAGCCCAGTAGAGACACTCATTATAGATAAAGTAGAAAGGGGAATTAGTCTGTTTAAGTCTGTGCCCTTGCATTAAGGTAGCATAAGTGGCTCTCAGACTATTACTGTTGTTTGTTCACCCATCTGAACTTTTCTACCCCCTGGGAACTATAATTGCATTACTGAGTCTCAGACACCATTCCTGGGCCCTCATACAGTGACCACCAGCCCTATGTTGTTTTGTTCACATTTAGTCACGAGAGAGAGCTCTTGAACATCTAAAGTATGAGCTATTAAGGCTGAACATTCACATGCTTTCTCAATGTGGAAACTCATGGTGATGGTACTCATGGTACACAGTAAATGTATGTACAGTATATCGGTGACCCTCGGACACATGTACAAACATTCATATGAAAAACAACAGAAACTAACCTTTCATCAAGGGTGACATTTGCTATCATTGCTAACAGCCCAATGAAATCAAACCCAGGTACCCTTTAAAAATGGATGTTGGAGGGTCTTCGGGCTTCAGCTCTGACTTGGCCAAGTCATTTGGATGCAGTGAATATTTTGTGTGAAAGTATTTGACCTTTTAGGGTCCCAGGTCTCCCAGCATGCTCCTGTTTCACCAACACTTCCACACCCTGTCTCCTTGAGCTCTTACACCAAGTCTGACATTTACTCTCCGGCCCCCTGGAGTATTTCACCCCAGATGAAGCAGTGCTGGCACACCTGAAGGTCAGCATCCATTCGGGGGGGGGGTGTCTGACGCACTCAAAGTGCTGCATTGACCCGGGGGGTCTTGCCATTTGTGGGTGGTCTGCTCGTCTCTACACAGGCACCATTTCCTGTCACATTACCTCCCATCATACATGACTCTGACAGCCAGTGATGCCTCGGTACCATCCAGATGGGGCCTCCTGGCTGCGGTGGTGGACACCATTTCATACCCATCTGGAGTACTTTGCTGTGCTCAAAAGTGCCCAGGTCCTTACCAGGGTAGGGGAGCCTCTATCTCTCTGCACACATCTTTAACTTAAAATTAGAGCAGACACTAGATAGAACAAATGTGCCAGAATCCTGATCAAACAGTAGAAGTGCCCATTTCCATTCTCTGCTGTGTTTTGATACGTGGAATTCTGGGACTTCACATAAACAGCCGTGTAGAGTGCACCATTAGAGGCCGTATATATGCATTTGGTGTCAGACACTCAGACCACCGACGTGACTGGACAGGGTGAACGACAATGCATTGACAGTACTTTGCATATTACTTCTTTGGCTGGAGAGGATTTTTCAAGTGTCCTGCAATTCACTAACGTTTGCATGACTCTGGTACGCTCTACTGTTTAAAGCCAACCTGGAGCTTGGCAGCCCCCTGGATTACCTCGCGGGTTACGATGAGGTAATGCAGACTTGTTTCTAAGCAACAGCCTTATCTGATGATCCTAAATGTTGCAAGGAATGTTTCAAATCACCTTTTATTTGGCTGCATTCATATGAATGTTTTGTTTGATCTGTAACCAGAATCACAAATAAAGAAAATAATTTTTGCAATGTGACGTCATGCATCACAGCACAGTACAACAATAAATGAAACGCAGGACAGCAATTTCAAGTATTTCCATGGTTTCAAAATATTCAGTACAGAGACCCTTGGAAAGTCACACTGTTTTGTTCGGTCTCTGCAAACTGATGGACTATGTACAAATTGCGTGTATGACTTTCCCAAGCGGACCACGTTCTTGCCCACAGGAAAGACACCCACACTGGGCAAGACTGATGGGCAGTCAGGTGGAAAGAAATTGCTCACAATTTGGCCATGGTCACAGTAGGTAAAATTGACCGCTCACATTTGGTTCAATGATAAGGCCACTTCTGAATTCCTGCATCTCCCTTTTTCCAACCCCTGCTTAAGGGAAATGCCACAGAAAAATAACTTAAGTATTATTCATTGTGTCAGGATGCAAAACCGTGTTTAATCTCTGGCTGCCTTCAGATCGAACTCCATAAGGCCTTGGTTTTATGGATGACCTTGGTGTAACAACGTTGGAATGTAGTTTCTAGTGAAATCTCTTTAAGGTCTCAAGAAGTCGATTGAGGATCTATATGTGAGCTGTGGAAATGCCTGAAAAGGGTTATTTTATACCACAAACTGCTTAGCTCTCCCTCTAAAAATGTAAGCTCGCTGTCTTACAGACATGGAGTATTGTGTTCCAGTTTGGTCTGCTGCGTAATGGGGATTAGGCAAAAACATGCAGGGGCCTTAAGGACACTGCAGCTACTGGTGATTGGGAGAGAAATCGTGACAAGTGCTGACAGCCTGAAGGGTCCCCTTTGAATAAATCTTCAAACAATGCCTTGATGGGCATCTAGTCGATAAGCCCCCCCCGTGATCCAATGATCATCCTCAATCTGGGCTCACATTCAACAAGGTCAACCCATTGATCGGCTCTAAAGCGACTTCCAGTTAAATACATGCAAAAAAGCATGTGGAGTGGCTTAGGTGTGTGCTGCTACTCTTGTGGATTTGTCAGACTTCGCCTGGATATAGTTTTTCTGTTCTTAGCAAGAGTTTGAAAAGTTCCTATTGGCTGTCTTCTACTGACAGTGTACAAGCATGCCGGGGGTCAAATGCCCAATGCATGCACTCATTTTTTTTTTTTTTAGATCAAATGAAACTTACAATCAAGAGCACCAGACACCCATAAGCTGAAGATTGTTGGTTTAATGCCCAGCAACCTGCTGTTGTTCTCTTGAGCATAACTGATTGCTGGTCCCTTGTTGAATTGCTCCGGTAAAATATCCAGCTGTATTAATAGTTAAATTAGGGTGTTGGTTTAAATAGAGGTGTCAAGCTAACAACTGACTGCAAAGTAATTGAAACGGCTACTTTTGTAATGTGTATTCAAACATCCGCAGGTTTCTAACACTGAGCCACAATGAAACTCCAGGTAATCTGTGAGCTTTCACTATGACCCATTACCACTAGGCCCTGTGCATAATGGTAACCCTTTCTTACACGAGTATCCGGGATGCATCACGGCTGTTTGGGGAAATGACTGACTGAAAAATGGACTTTTAAATCAATGGGAGATGGAAGTGCCAAACCCTTGATCAGGTAGTGAACTTTGTAGGACGTCTTTTTTAGAGCTCAAAAGTGTCATCAGAGTACAAGAAACTTTTGTTAGCAACGTCATGGAGACTTGTTCCTATTTTTATTTTTTTCTTTTCAGTTTGATTTTGTTATTTCATGAAGAAAGTTTAAGCCTAAAAACCAAGGCCTGCAGGCAGGCTGTTTATATAGGCGACAAAGCTCATAACAGGAAGTACTTCCCATTGAGGTCATAGGTCGACAGCCTCCTCAATGGCTATGATTGTGTGAACCTGGTTCCCCCTGTAGGACTGGAACAGATGTAACATGGAATCGCAGAAGCAACTGAAGTGTTATTTTTAAATCTCAGATAAGCCATTAATCAGCTGAAGATACAAATAAACTCCTGTTTTAAATACTTTCAATCTGTAAAAATTAATAGTATATGGTTAATTCCCATAAAGGAAAATCGGAATCACTACAGTAAATAGAGCAAAATATTCACAGCTGAAGAAAGCCAGTCATTTCCATACATTGCAAAGACAAAACAACAAGTACAGGAACCTAAGAAGGTAATGAAGTAGTCTTTCTAATTTACTGCTGAGTAAACTGAACTAGTAATGGGACAAATGAGGCTTTAAAGCTTATGGTGGGTATGAGTATCTCGAACTACCAGTCAGTGCTGGTGCTGATTGGTAGAGTATCTCGAACTACCAGTCAGTGCTGGTGCTGATTGGTAGAGTATCTCGAACTACCAGTCAGTCCTGGTGCTGATTGGTAGAGTATCTCGAACTACCAATCGGTGCTGGTGCTGATTGGTAGAGTATCTCGAACTACCAGTCAGTGCTGGTGCTGATTGATAGAGTATCTCGAACTACCAGTCAGTGCTGGTGCTGATTGTTAGAGTATCTCGAACTACCAATCAGTGCTGGTGCTGATTGGTAGAGTATCTTGAACTACCAATCGGTGCTGGTGCTCATTGGTAGTTTGAGGTACTCCCACTCACCATGGGTTTTAAATCCTCTCTTGTCCCATTGCTACTGAAAACAGTTTTGGTATACCTTGGACAGTGGCCAGAACCTGTGGCAATGTCGCTGAAATGATTTGTCAATAACATAACCACGCAAAAGTAAACTTGTTGCAAGCTTTTAAGTTATGGCCAGACCAGTGCAACAGAAGTCTTAGACCATGGATATGGTGTCAGTAGTCTAAGCCTCCCCCCGTATTTCTAGGTGAATTTATCTTTAGTGTTTCATATCTCCGAAACCTTCATGCAAAGCCTTCATGCATGTACAGAACATTTTTGTATATTATTATTAAAGTCTGACAATAATTCTTGCTTGTTTGTGAGCCTGATCCTACAGCCTGCAGCCAAAGAAAAACTTAATGCAGAGGAGATATTATCTCCATTCAACAAAAATGATTAAAGGAAGAGAAAATGTGGTTGCCATTTTTCTCCTTTGTTCAGGGGACTCTGAGAGGGTCTCCTAAACTGTAGCATTAAGCAGCATTCATCCACTCTAAAGGCATCAGGAACTGACCCATGACTTAATCTAGTGCTCTTTCCCATGCTGCCCTTGCCTTCTGAGCTCATGCTTCTCCTCCCCTAGGAGACCCATAATGGGCTGCTCTCATAGAACACGGTGATGCGTTGTCTTGAGGGCTTCTCCACAGATATATGGCAATGAGAACCAAACTGAGGATGCTGTCAAGCTCCGTCAGCAGCCGTCCTCCATCATACCCTGCAGTCTGACTCAGAAAGAGGACACGGTGTGATGTCTTCTCTTGGCTTGTGGACACGGGATTTTAATGTTGTCTTCGTCACTGAAAGCACTCATGAACAAGTTCTGTGGGAAAGTTCTCTTTCAAAAAACCCAGCCAAAGGTGGTGGGGGTGGTGGTTGGGGCAGTGGATATTAACTATATCGATAAAAGTTTAGCAAGCTCACTTGTTTCAATTTTCTGCAGTACAGACTCAGGTTATGTTATATTTAATTAGACAATGATTTTATTGAAAAGAATTTACAAAAGTTTCTAGCACTGACCTTCATTTAACTGTGTGGCTGAAGTTTTTTCACAACAGTGTTTCATGTACCCAGTAACGAGATCCAGTAACTTGTTACTGACAAATACAGTTCCATAAACAACTACATTCTCTGGATTCTTTGTAACTGTGTGTGATATAACATCATTATCACCTATTTCTGACAGCACTGAACAAACGTTACACAAGAGACATTTTCACTTCCCTCTATACATATTTATAAACCGATGCTGAAAGCAGGTCTAAAACGTAATGCTCATATACTGTCTACAACCCCTTTATAATGACTGTATGTAAAAGCTTGATATCAGTCTACAAGGGCACCTGGTAAATGTTTCAGACTTGTGTTTTGAATGAAGTTATATACTCTAAAGTCACTCACTCAGTATGTTATATACTCTAAAGTCACTCACTCAGTAAGTTATATACTCTAAAGTCATTCACTCAGTAAGTTATATACTCTAAAGTCACTCAGTTATATACTCTAAAGTCACTCACTCAGTATGTTATACACTCTAAAGTCATTCACTCAGTATGTTATATACTCTAAAGTCACTCACTCAGTATGTTATATACTCTAAAGTCACTCACTCAGTATGTTAAGTTCCTCTGTCCAGTCGTATGTATGCGGTCTACATCACTTAGCACTTGGAGAAGCTGTTTGATTCATAAAAGGGCTGAAGTACTTCGGAGATATTTAAAAGATCCATTGGACAGATAAGAGGGAAGTTCAAACTAATTTAACGCTGTCAATCACAAAAACATTCTGCTTGAGTTGATTAAATCTTTAAATATATAAAAATCGGGTCATACCAAGGACAACAGTCGAGGATCTTTGTGATGGTTCTGATTTTATTGACGTTACTAGAGAAGCCAGAGTGAGGAGGTACACAATAAAATTACCCCGTTTCACAGAACCACTAATACGTTGGAATGCTTAGCAGTCAAGAATTTCAAAAAATAACTGAGGAAATGTTTACAAGTGTTTAGAAGCATATTGTACAACCAGACTTTTTTATAGCTTTTTCACTATCTCAGCTACTTGCTAACTTAACTGCATGACTATTTCATGAAACTAACGACTAACAATTAGCAACTAAAGTGCATAAAGCTACAGATTTGTACTGCTGCAGTAAAATATTAGCACTGCTTCTGAGAAACTAAAACATTAAATTTGCCCTCAGATGGCATGAGGTGTTACTGGTGACTGAAATCTCTCTGTACCGAACTAGAGCCCTTCTGAGTTGAGAGCACGTGATTGTTGATAAAATCGAGCCCCAGCTGAGATCGATCTTCTTGTACTCAAGATGACAACCGGTGCTCTGGTAATAAGTGCGGACAGCTGGCGTCGGTTCATCGGAAATACCGTGCTGTTACCGGGACAGAAATATTCTGTGTTTTGGAGAAAGATGTGAATGATTTATGAAAAACAAGGGAACCGTTATTTATAAAGAAAACATACAAGCAGAGAATATGGATATGTAGGCATACATTTTTAAATTATACCGGCTGAGTAAAACATGAATTTATGGTGCAGGCAGCTTATGGCCTGTCATTTTTCATTAAAATGTAAACACAAGCAAGCTACTAAAACGGAATTCTTTCATAGGAGTCTGTGGTAGTAGTTCTGAAATTCAGATTTTATGTCTTACAAAATACACGCCATTATCATTTTGCTGCATATTTTTCAAAGTACTAACATAACATTTCTTTTAATACAATGAAGTGTTGTCTTAATACCAATGTATGTGTATTAACTGGGATACGCATTCACATGACATGTACCAACTAATATGTAAACACCCTCTAAGCAAGTTTAAATCAAGCTCGATCTCATTATGTAAATATGTACAGTAAACATTCTCATAGAATTAAGTGAACAATCATCTGTCAGCAAACAGAACTCGTGTTAACCTCACCTCAGGACAACTCTGTGTAGTTATACATGGTTGCCGATATTTCAAACACAAGTTCTGGGGTGGTTTTGAGTAAGAACAAAACTGTGTGACATATAATATACAATTCAGTAGGCAGCAAAGCACCCCAACCCCCCCCCCCATCCCAAAGCCTCTTGTAGTGACCCTGTCCCCCTTAAGTATGTACTCTGGCATGCAGACCCTGACCTTTTCCTGGCAGCTCACCGCAATATTTGTAAACTACTTGAGAGTTTGGACGCCCTTCCTCAGTCTGGATAGGGAATGCAGTGGAGCAGCCGAACTGTATACTGCAGACTTAACAAAGTGCAAAGAGGCTGCTAATCTGCTTCCCTAACGTCTGTTTATCACATCGCAAAGGGTGACTTTGAATTACAGCTCACGCCGTTTGTTCCTGTGTGTGTGTGTGTGTGTGTGTGTGTGTGTGTGTGTGTGTGTGTGTATGCAGGGAAAAGGCAAGTAAGTCATATTTGGATGGCTTTGCATTGAATTATGGGAATGACTGATAAATCTCATCTTTAAAGGCTAGGAAAGTGGCGTCCAAAAATAATCCACCGTCAGAAGATTAATTTGTGGCAGAGAGCGACAACTGGTTTGTGGCTGAGGATTATAATCAGCAAATAGGCCTGACAGTGGAGCAGAGTCTCCACAGGGTGATCTCAAGGCTGCTTGGCACATGTTCATAAGCTACGTGTGGATTAATGCCTACGCGATTCATGGGGGCGGTATACAGTTCAAATAGCAAAGCACATAATCGGATCATCCCTCTCACAGTGCTGTAGACCACACTACCTCTCACCTATACAGACAACACTGCAGTGAACTTGAATACATGTAATGCTGCTTATAAAAACATAGCAATAGTAAATTTTCACAACATTGTTCTTCCACAAATATATATTCTACTCCTCCCGAAACATATGACACATTAAAAATTTCAAGATTTTGTTACATTTAAATTATCAGCAATTTCTTTTTTGTTTTGAGGGGCCTACCTAGAATTTACTCAGGAGCGCAAGATAAATTTTTCAGTAATGTTGCTGTACTGTGAATTAAATCAGAACATTCATGCATATAGTCAACATACATTGACCCCTCCCAAACCCCTCCAATGAAGAGTCGTGACGTAATTAAGCCTATTTTAGCATGCTATGATAAAAGTGTACAATTTACCAGATTCACTGAAATCACTGCTATCTAGCTGTTTATGGCCCCCAGCCAATCGACCAGCACACCTTTCCTTCAAAGATGCATGTGGCGAACCCACCACATTTGCTAACTCCAGTCCTGCATAGACTCAGCCTCAGGCAGTGTCATCATGGCCTGGAGGGTTGCACTTGGCAAGGCTGAAGCTGGCCAGTGAGGGGTTGAGCGAAGTGATGTGTGCGTTGCTCCGGCCAACTCTGTGTGTGCATAGTGAGAGT
Source organism: Gymnarchus niloticus (assembly GCA_009936485.2). NCBI lineage: Eukaryota > Metazoa > Chordata > Actinopteri > Osteoglossiformes > Gymnarchidae > Gymnarchus > Gymnarchus niloticus. The sequence continues at coordinate 1,410,743 of JAACJT020000062.1, read as the reverse complement.
CGCGTCCGCCCGCAGCACAGCTGCTTGTTGAACTGCTTCTGAAAACCACGGCTCAGCAAGTAGAGGGTGAAAGGATTGATGCAGGAGTTGGTGAAGGCCAACAGACGGGCACACATGCTAGAGACGTAGTGTGCCAGCGAGGTGTCCACTTGTGAGTAGTGGTAAGAGCGATACAGGTAGATGACGTGGTTTGGCAGCCAGCACACTGCAAAGAGGCCCACAAACACCAGGACTGTCTTAGCAAGTCTCTTCCGGGACTCAATCTGTGAGCAAAAACATGGAAGAGCATCATGTGCTCTGCGAGCAAAGACATGGGAAAACATTGTGTGTTCCATGAGCAAAGAGCTAGGAGAACATTGTGTATTCTGCTCAAGAAGAAAGGTTTCTGTATTTTAATCCTAAATTATATTTCAATTCAGTGGATCACAAACTTATCACCAAAAGATTCCTATTATTGAGTTGAAAAAGCAAAACTCAGCCATATTTTGTAATTTTGAGACATTCTGTATTTTTCATATTCCAATGTTCTTGCCAAAGTAGCTTGATAGCTTGTTTTTTAACATTAACAGCTTAGAAAAGGATTTAAATGAATTCAGTCAAGACAATTGTTGAATCGGGTGGTTTAGAAGCCTGTTGGGACCAAACTGAGCAGCACTTTAGGGTTGCTAGTACAGTGGTACGTAATTTATATGCATCTACCCTTATTTGCTTCGCTATTTTGACAGTGTTAGTTAAAGGAAACATGAAACCAAAAAACAAACACACAAGTCCAGAGGGACAGGTGTAACGGGTGGATGATTTTCATTTCACGGATGGAGCCATTTCATCATCAACCTGCTCCAGTCGACAAGAGTCCTAACCCTAACCCTGCTCCAGTCAATGAGAGACCTCCTTTATACACATCCTCAAGACAACAACGCAACTCCAGTGAGGGTTGGTCAACATGGGATCCTGTGTCACCACATTTTTAACATGTATGTATGAATGAGGAAATTATACAATAAGACAAATGCTTGTACAAACGAACCCTGGGAACAAAAGTGTTTTGCAGTTGATTGCATTGATTAAAATGTTAATAATTACAAAACTCTGAAATGATTTTCTGAAACAGTGGGGAAGGAACCAAGAGAGGCACCCACAGATACTTGTGTTCAAGTCTGCAAACTTGTTCTGAAAGTATGATAGCAATAAAATAATACTGCACCATTGCACAGTATTCACTGTATAAAGCATACTGCAAACTTTTCAAATCTAGGTGTTCAAAAACAAACTGGCTAGCTATCTAAACTAACAGTACTTAGGAGAGTCCTACTGACAGACATGGAGGAGAAACATCTCACCTGCTTTCTGACCTGGATGTTAATTTCCACAGGCATGTTGGAAGCACTGCTGAACAGACTTCTGGCAATGAAAATGTAATAGATGGAAATGATGAGGAGCGGAATGACGTAGAACATGAGGAAGGAAATTGTGGAGTGGATCTTGGGGTGCAGGTCCCCCGTGTGGGGATAGGGGGCACATGTTACAAAGGTGTCATTGGTGATACTGAAGGTGTGAAGATCAGAGAAAATGGCTTCAGGAATGGCCAGGGTCATAGAAAATATCCAGATGGATGCAGCTCTGAAACATATCTTTGTCGTGGCATTGGAGGGCTCTATGTCCAGTGGTTTGACGATAGCTTTATACCTAAAAACAAAGGAAGTGTGACATATCTATGAATCAACTATTTAAACGCTGGACATCTGTGATCTGCTGGATATCCTGGGAAAGACAAACTCTGAGACAGAGTTTACCATGGATGGGATGTCCTTCCAACTCATGGCACAATAATTTACATGTTAATTACATAAAATAATGTCTTTAATTTCCTCTAAGGTATTAATAAAATCTATCTATCTATCTATCTATCTATCTATCTATCTATCTATCTATCT
>JAACJT020000062.1:1374091-1396413 GCA_009936485.2 Gymnarchus niloticus | reverse complement strand
AATTAATGCATTTAACAGTATATATATATATATATAAATATATTGCTGCAGTTTATTTTCAGCAGGTTGTTCATGATTTTGTTATCGAATATTCCAGAAAATACAAATCCCACAAATCAATGTAATAGACATGATACCATTTCCGGCCTCAGCTGGAGCATCAGTCGCATCCGACTGCTTGACAAAAAAATATGAATCGCTCCTCCAGCACACAACGTCAGCCGCCGTCGGGAAATTAAAGTTTTAATTTTATTAACTCCATTTCCGTGCCGATCGCAGTACACTGAATACGCGACTTAGACTCAGGGAACTGCGTTTCCATTAGGATTGCATTGACTTTGCTGCGTCTGTTAATTGACTTTAATTGGTGATGGAAAACAAGCGTTGCTTTGAGAACCGTTTTGCCGATTATAATGGAGCTTTGCTGGTGGGACAGGGTAATGAGGCGATAGTGCCCATTGTCATGGCAACTATAGAGAAGATCATGAAGAAGGTGCCACTTGACTCAAGTGAATGCGACGGCGGCTTGTATGACGGTCCAGCTGGGGTGGCTTACATGTTGTACCATGTGTCAGAATGCCCTTTGTTTTCTAAGCAGAGGGACGCGTACCTGAAGAACGCCAAGCAGATCATTGACGTGTCGGTGAAACACGTTGACGGGGAGCAGGACAAAAACATGCGTGCTGCCTTCCTGCTCGGGGGAGCCGGCATCTACGCCGTGGCGGCGATGGTCTACAAGGCGATGGGCTTGTCGGACTTCGTCAAGCCCCTGACTAAATTTCGAAACCTGTGGGAGGTGTGTGCGCCCATCAGCTTTCTCGAGTGCGGCTCGGACGAGCTCTTCGTGGGAAGGGCAGGATACCTATGCGCCGCTCTAGTCCTGAAACAGAGGCTTGCAATAGAGGTAAGACACTGAGCCACAACGCCGATGTACACGCCATGCCTGAGACGCTACATTCTTGGGTGTGGTTAAAAAATTGCACGTTGCATTCATTGCATCTGCCTTCAAACCCTGTTGCTGTGCCGCCGATAGGGGGCGCACTTGCAATTGAAGCAGCCTGCGTTACAGTTGGCCCGGTGTGTATGTAGTATCCAAAAAAATTAAGGTATATTTTAATGCCACTGGAAACCAAACGTGAGAAGACCCTGTTTGACTGATCTCAGTAGATCTGAATCTAGAGAGGCTGAAGCATTTGGCTTGAAGACGAGCAGTTCCCATGACAACTGGTCCAAAACACATATATTTAATTATTTGCAGTGGGTCACGGCAAACGCGCATTCATCAAAGCATGCTCTCCCTGGGTGGATGTTGCTCTCTTATGCTAAAGCAGTTTAATACTATACACACCAAATACACACACGTGTTGAATTATATTTAAGTTATCCTGAAAGGAAGAAAGGAAATTGGATTAGTCAGCTTTGAGATATTTCTGACAAATAATTGTCTTGCCAGGTATTACTTGGCTTGAATCTTCCTTTATCCTTTTTCTTTGTATATTCCCCTTTTTACAGATACTGAGTCCAGAACAAATTAAAGCAATCTGCCAGGCTATTATAGAGTCTGGTAAGCAATATGCAAGAAAGAAGAGGAAACCATTTTCTCTCATGTACTCGTATTATGGCACTGAATATTTGGGTAAGAACTGTGACATTGACATAATCCGTCCTGAAATCAGTATAAGTGCTGTATATTTTGAAGTTTCTTTTTTCACTATCTTCTTAGCATTAATTGCTGCCTCGTATGGAGCTGTCGTTAACATAAACATAAATACAGAACCACTTGAGCCTCAAAACTTCCGAAAAGTGACAAAAAGGCGTCTTTTTTTCCTGACGCCGTCCCTGTCACCAGCTCCTTGTTTGTGCTCATACTGAAGCTAACCTTACTCTTCCTTGATAGCACCAGATGACCAAGTCCTTCAGAGGTGAAGATTTAACTTTCACAACAACACATAGTAAGCAAAGCGACTGCGGTAATGTTTGCATGAACACAGCAACATCTTGTATCGGACAGTTTGTAAAAGGTTGCTCGATTTAAGTTTTGGCAAAACCAAAATAATAAAAAAAAAAAAAAAAAAAAAGTTTTTGGTTAACCACTGCCATAAGTGTAATATGAGACGTAACTGCATGTCATTCTCCTAAATCTGATTTTCGTATCATTCTGTTCCTCCATTCATTCCTTTCTTTGGAGACACTGCAAGCTCCATTTCCCTTGAATTTTTTCGAACGGGAGCTCTGCCTGTTTGCGTGTACGCCCCCACCTGTGCGCCATTCTACCTGCCCAGACATTTCCACACGCAACCCATTGCAAATTGAACTGTAATTTTCACAGCGTCGGTCTGCGGCGAACCTGACGTACGTGGCGTAAGTCGGGTGTTCGCTGCATGCGAGTTCAAAGCAACGTAACTGAAAGCAAACAAATCCATCAATATAAACTGATGCAGCCAGCACATCGTCTCTCTCCTCCAACAACTGCGATTTTTAGCGATTTTGCTGTCTGCTGAAAAAAGTGTAAATGAGGCTTCACATGATTGGAGGCGGCACTGACCGCTTCGTAAATAGTTGGTCCATTAAAAAGAAGGGTTTTGCCTGATCAGACTCAAGGCCATTGTTCTTTTTATTGCACAGGTGTTTGCATGCTTATTCCTTCACCTTGTTTATGGCACTAACAGTATGATATATGGTGGAAATGGTTGGTATTAGTCTTTGCTCTTGGTGGAAATGAGCATGTTTTACTTATTTCTCTGGGAATCAGATGTGCTAAGATTTAGCTTACCTGTGACTTACCAAAGAATATTTGGCTAGATGCTTTAAGACTATTAATTAATAGCTTGTGCCATTTTTCTAATAACTTAAACTGTACAATAGTCATATGAAATAAACCATATAATAACCTTAGCTTATCTGATCCTGTATATTTTCAGATTGATTGTTCTGGGAAAAAGTCGATGCGTGTGGAATTATTTTTGTGAAATTCCTGCATATCGTGTATTGGACCCCTTGTTCACAAAATATTTATTACACACCTAAAGCTAAACTGATTTAATAAACAAAAATATGGCATAATGATAGCTGTGTGCATAAAAAGCATTTTGAAATCTCTGGAAAATATTTTGTGAACATTTTAAGGGGTATGAGTGCATTTTGTGCCCTCTCTAGTCACTGTGTGTGTCTTTGTGTGTGTGTGTGTGTGTGTGTGTGTGTGTGTTTGCCCCCTTGTAGGTGCAGCCCATGGCCTCTCCTCCATCCTGCAGATGCTGCTGTCCTATCAAGAAGTGTTATCAGCCGGGGAAAAGGAGCTTGTATGGCAGAGTGTGGACTTCCTGAGGAATCAAGAGCAGAGTTGCAACTGGCCGGCTGAACTGGGGGCCATAATCGAGCGAGAGAACGAGCTGGTCCACTGGTGCCATGGAGCCCCAGGTGAGTATTCCACTCCCCTGGTTCCCTGGGAGGAAGTTCGGGATCCAGGCTCAGAACTGTCAAAGGCAGTGTTGCTGGTTCCTAAACCAGAAAGGGCCAGGTTGTGATGTTCTCTATAGGGCTGTTTATCCGAACTATTTCTGCTCAGCATGTGTGGGTGCTTTGTAGTCACCTGCCTTTGCCTTCCAGGTGTAGCTTACCTGTTTGCTAAGGCCTACCTCATCAACAAGAGGCCACAGTACTTGGACACCTGCATCCGCAGTGGGGAGCTGGTATGGCAGAAGGGTCTCCTGAAGAAGGGCCCTGGAATCTGTCACGGGATCGCTGGGAGCGCTTACGTCTTCCTCCTGCTGTACCGGCTCACCGGAAACTCCAAATACATTTACCGCGCACAGAGGCAAGGCCAGACTGCCTTGGAGTTTCGCTGTCCTTCTATGCGTGGTTACTGACCGTTTCGCTTGTTTATTGCTTTCACCTTATTGAACTTTACTCCATTTTTAGCATCACATTGCCTCTCGGATTGTCCGTTTTACATGTTTTATTTCCCCCCAGGTTTTCAGAGTTCCTGTTCAGTGATGAGTTCAAGGCCGGCTCCAGTTCTTTGAATCGCATCTACAGTCTTTTCGAAGGTCTCTCTGGGACTGTGTGCTTCTTGGTGGATATCCTACAGCCCGACAAATCCGAGTTCCCTCTGTTCAGTGTCTTTGTGTAGGTCAGCCCTGGAGTGATCCCGACGTGAGCCGTTATACTGAGCTCAAGTCGACGATAGGAAACTGCTGAGGTTTTAGTGCCGTTTCACTACTTTAGTGGCTGTAGTTAGGTGAGAAACATCGCAGAGACCATTCAAGTCGAAGTGACTGTGATTATATATACTGTGGAAGGGCATTAGAACAAATCAGATAATGGGAAAGAATCTGAAATCAGATAAAAAAAACGGTCATGCTTTGGGATATGTGTCATTATTTCTCTCAGATAGCTTAGTGCTATTCAGCCACAGTTGGTGAAAAGCATTAGAAATAATTAACACAAAATTTCTGCCGTGTAGCACCAGCCACGTCCGTAGGCGATGAAGATGAAGCTGAATCACATGAGCCTCTTGCTGACCTCTGTGTTCACCCCACCCATAACCAAAAGCTTAGAAGACCTGCCATTGGTACATCTGTTAGATTTTCGGAAATCTGTCTCTGCAAATAATGTCCATTCTAAACAGGGCAGTAAGCGAATACAAAAAACAGGTTTTGGAGTTACTCTGTAGATGAGCAGTCAATTTTCCAGATAAAATTCATGCAATATAAAATAGCATTTATACATAATTAGATTTTCAGTTGTACATTTAATGAAGAGAGAGCTTTATGTAATCCTATTTCTATAGTCAAGGATTTAACAGATTTATTTACTTAGCACGCTTCAAAATAGGCCACAATGACCAATTTTTAGAATTACAGTGCTTCACAGTTCATAATGGTGTATGTACTTAAATGATTTGTATTTAGCTCGTTATTTAGTAAGGTGTTTATGTCATATAGTTAAGGTTTATTTACTTACACTAGTTGCCTTGTTAACAATTGCCGAAAGACTGATTAGATATCTAATAATGATAGCATTGACAAGTAAATAGCATGTTATATATGTTATCATCTAAGTTATCGATTCATTTCAGTCTTATTTAAAATCTGTTGAAACGTGATAACTCCTACGTTAACTTATTCTGCCGTCTTATGTTGTAAATATTTAGATGGATTACTTAAAAAGTTAAAAGGCGGTTTGTTAAATCTGATTTTTGTCTAGACTCTCTTGCACTAAGCATGCTTTTAATGGTAGTTCAGATTCCGCCCCAACTCAACGTGTCGATTGTCATTTAATAAACTTGAATTCTCATCAGTGTGTGAGAAGGTGTGTCTGGCTATAATTTTTATGTTTAAAAAGGTTAAAAAATACTACTATTCATAATAATTAATTTAAAAATCAAATAATTATATAATTATTTTTGAGTAATAGTAGTACCATTGATTGTTATTGTTATTATGATAACACAAAATTACTGACAGCTGTTGTGAGTGTGTGTGTACATGTCCTGTGACGGACCCCAGCCTTGTGCCCTCTGCTGCCTGTTGGATAGGCTCCAAGCTGCCCCGAGACCCTGATCGGGATAAATGCTTAGATATATGGAAGAAATAGATTACAGACAGGAGAAGTTGTTCGTAATGACAGATCCACAGCCAGTACTGAAATTTTCATATCAAGCCAAGCCACAAAGAAGGCTCTAGGGATTAACCTACTGTCAAGTGTGTTGTGGACAGTACAGTGAAAATCTTGTGCCAGAGTTTCAGGGGAGGGGTACAGGGCATGGGGGGCAAAAATAAACATGGTAAAGATTTACAATAAATACAAGGGATAGAGTGCAATACAGACGGCAGGGTAATGGAGGGTTTACAGTGCATAGACATGAGGTAGTGCAGAAGACAGGACAGTGCAAAATTACAAACAACAGGCAATAATAAAAAAGTGTGTTTAGCCGGTCAGCATATAACGATCAGGACTGATACTACTGCTATGGACATCAGTCCTGTACAGGTACCTGCTTGAAACTTCTACCTCCAGGACCTTCATAACCGATACGGTATATAGAAGAGTCCAGTACACATTCACACTGCGCCACCTATTTAGTCTGAGTGGTAAAACCGTCCGAAGGGAAAAAAAAAATCATACGGGAGATGCAGCAGCCCTGTGTCCACGTAGGGCATCTCCATCGCAGGCTCGCTTGTTTTGGCGATGTGAGGATGGGTAAAGCGGAGTGAGAAGCCATTCACCCTCCTTCCCCATGGCCTTGTGAGAATGAGACTGCCGAGCTCTATCTTTGTGTCGGTCTCCCTGTTCACCGCCGAGACGACGGCTGCTCTGTACCTCAGCACTACGTACCGATCTGCAGGAGATCAGATCTGGCAGGTCCTCACCCTCATCTTCACGCTTGTGTCGTCGGCTCTGGTGCAGCTCACGCTGATCTTCATCCACAGGGACCTGAGCAGGGACAGACCCTTGGTGCTGCTTCTGCACATCCTGCAGCTCGGACCGATTGTGAGGTAGGCGACACGCATGAATCGAAAGCCACCGTTGTGTAAGTTTCTCCTGGGTCTTTGGCAGGTCTTTGCGGCGGACCGCTTTCTTCGCACCCGTCGGATCGCAGGTAAATGTGAGCTCCACTCCAACTCGGCAGCTGATGCCATTGTCTGCGGCGTGGCAAATGATGAACAAATCATTTCTGTTAAAGCATGCGAAATGTATATATAAACAGACCTTCTCAGACTTGGATTTATAATGGAAATAAAACTGGTACATATGATATCAGTAGCGCCGTGTCTACGCAACCTAAAGCATAATCTTACCATAATCGTTTTATTCTCGCACCTGTTCGTTTTCTACAATGACACCAGTGTTGTTTTTTTGCGCTTCTACCTCCAGAAGCTTATAACGTCCTGGACGATGCTGTATTAGGTTAGCGCACCAACCCTCGGTAATGTCATGTTTAGGTGGCTCCCTGACACACGTTCATTTTCCCCACATCACCTCGTCATGCCCACGCCAATGTGTGAAAGTGCTATGAAGTCTTGTTTCCAGTGTTGTATTTCCATTCCCGATAGTCACACCTCTCTTAGATGAGCCGACGAAGTGGAATATGCAGTTAGACTTCAGTACGGGATGTTTGCATTTTCCAGCCCTGGAGCGATGTGTGACCCCTCATTAAGGAAGTACAAGGTCTGGTGACAAGGTGGATGTAAATTTCACTGAGTGACTAAAGGGTGAAGTCACGCTGAGTGCTATTCCTGCCCCTGCTAATAATTACTGTCCACTGATGGTCAAGCCATCTGTTCCACCATCCCCTGGAATCTGCTGGCGTTTATTTCCAAACCCATATGCTCTAGATAAAGAAAGACATGGGAGAATCAACGTTTTTTTTTTTGTCCATGTTACAGTAAGTTAATTGTGTACAACTCAGGCAACGCTAACAAAAATACGAGCTGCACTGCCAAACTAATGCGTCAGTTTTATTTCAGCCAGCAGACGACGATCTGGCTCTGTTGAAATGAGTCACCAGAACGACTGTGAACTAAATGTCTGCCCTCTTTGCTCTCTGCGTTTGTTTTGACCGTTGGAGCATTGCGTTTTTAAGTCGCAGCAGTAGTTGAAATTGTACAGAGACGTTAACGTTCCTATCAAACTTTAATTTCATACAAACGGTGTGTCAATAATATTACTAATCCATCTATCCATCAGTTTTCCAAACCGCTTCAGTCTATGCAGGGGGGCTGGACCCTGTTCCAGGCAGCATAGGGAATAAGGCGGGGGACACCCTTGGCAGGGTTATATTACCTGTATTTCTAGAAAATCATCTCAATATGATCTTACAGAAATAAAGCTGGAAAGTGAATTTCTGGCTTAGCAAAACAGCTACCTTGCTTCTTCAATAGCAGCCATCAAAAGCTACGGACGCACTGAAGCTTATTTTACTTAGCTATGCTAAAAGCTACCAAGTTCTAGTAACAATAGTTTAGGTGCTCAATGCATGAGTCTGGTCAGAACAGACAAGGCTGATTTCGGAGAGCAGCTGTGCTGCAGAGCAGTAGCGATATCTGTTACATCTAGGATGATGTTTACAGATTCTGCTTAGTGTTTACTGCATGTGCTGTAAAGCTAAGGCCCGCCAGCTAACAGTGCAGGGAAGGCGCCCACCTTGTGATGAAGAGGGCATGACTGGCAGCTTGCCAAGCATCATGCCCTTAGCCATTCGGCACAAAAAAGGCACTACAGATTCACCTACTGCCAAAGCTGCTAAAACAGCCCCTGGGGCAAGTTGCATTTGTACAATCCTAACACCTGCTTTAGCAGTTGTGATTAATTAGTAAAATGATCATTTGGTTACTAGTTTGTTTATGTATGCATTCTATTTATTAAAGACCTAGAGCTTGTTTACTGAGCGGAAACTTGTTGGGATTTTCAAACCAACTGACGCACGGCCAATGCATAATACCATGCTTGTAAAGTCCAGGCGATTAGGCTGAGTCTCAAGGTGGTGCCGATGTTGCAGGTGCCTGGAGGCCTTCTGTATCTATGGGAGCGTGGGGAAGGTGGAGGAGCCGTACGTCAGCATCACCAGGCGAAAGCAGATGCCCCAAGGCGGCCCGTCAGAGGAGGTGGAGCACCAAGTGGGGCAGGCAGAGGGCAAGCTGGTGGTGCACCGTGCCGCCTTTTCCCGTGCCTCCGTCGTCCAAGCCTTCCTTGGCTCTGCCCCCCAGCTTACGTTGCAGCTGTACATCAGTGTACTGCAGCGAGGCGTGTCTGTCGGCAGAGGTAGCCACCCGGAGACGACATCATCTGCACTGTTGCACCCAAACAGGCCTCTTTAGTGATATCAGGGTTGGTTGTTCTCAGTGATATCAGGGTTGGTTTTCTCTTTCAGTGATATCAGGGTTGGTTGTCGTCCTCTGTGATATTAGAATTGGTTGTCCTCCTCAATGATATCAGGGTTGGTTGTCCTCCTCAGTGATATCAGGGTTGGTTATCCTCTTCAGTGATATCAGGGTTGGTTATCCTCCTCGGTGATATCAGGGTTGGTTGTCTCTTTCAGTGATATCAAGGTTGGTTATCCTCTTCAGTGATATCAGGGTTGGTTATCCTCCTCGGTGATATCAGGGTTGGTTGTCTCTTTCAGTGATATCAAGGTTGGTTATCCTCTTCAGTGATATCAGGGTTGGTTGTCTCTTTCAGTGATATCAGGGTTGGTTGTCCTCCTCAGTGATATCAGGGTTGGTTATCCTCTTCAGTGATATCAGGGTTGGTTGTCTCTTTCAGTGATATCAGGGTTGGTTATCCTCCTCGGTGATATCAGGGTTGGTTGTCTCTTTCAGTGATACCAGGGTTGGTTGTCCTCCTCAGTGATATCAGTGCTGGTTGCCCCTAGTTTTGAGCCAATAGACATAAATTCAAGTGGGATACAGCCAGGGACATGAACACGTTAAGCTGGGTCCTCTAAACCAGTGGTTCTTAACCCGGTCCTCTGGCCGCCCCTGGTCAGTTCACATTTTTGTTCCAGTCCACCACCTGGTGCACATCTTAGCCAGGCAATCAAGGACACTATCATCAAATGACAAGTAAGTTCAGGTGTGTAGGTGGTGAAGCATATCAAAAATGTGGACTGGCTGGGAGGGGGCCTGAGGAGCGTGGACAGCTGGGGTGTTTCTGAATTATTACACCAATAACAAAGCCAAAATGTTACAAGTTACTACTCTTCATTGGCAGTAAAGATCACTTAGCGATGGTTACTGACAGCTAGGATAGAGCACTGATGAGGATTTATCGGCTTTGGAGTTGGACTGAGCTGAAAGCCCCAAGACAATTTTCCTCCAGTCTAAAGGGACAGAGGAATAATTACCAAAATGTCTCCTTTTAAAACACCACAATGCTTGTAACTTTGAGAGAGGCAGCTGCCCCCAGATTGTCAAATAATTTCCCAGCCGCATAAATCAGGTGAAGCTTGTATACTTTATTGAAATTGTCCTCCATTTCCATTTTTGTCCCTGTGGTTATCAGTGCTCCACAATATAGAATGAATGTTCCATCATGCAATGCATGTCTAATGTTCTGTCTATTCTGAGGCTGTGTTGGCACTGTATAGCAAGCAGGAAGTGGTGATTACCAGTGAGAAGCTGAAATAAACAGTGTTGCTAAAGTCTAAAGTCTTACAGGAATACAGCACGTAATATTTCATATCCATAATGATAGCGACTATAAACAGTATAATATTTCCAAGTTAAATACTCATGCATTGTTTTTTGGCACAAACATGTCGTTTGAAATTCGCTGCACTTCATATCTAAGATAAATCTAAGTCTGGTCACTCTGAGGGCCAATTTTTTGATGCCTGGGTGTTTATGGACACAGACTGTACAGCAGGTTGACGCTGGTGACAAATCCCACTTGCCTGATGGGGACAGTGCAGAATCCGTTAGAGTTTTTACTGTCCAGACACTAGTAACATCTCAGTGTTGTCACATTACTCAAATAGCAGATAATTAGATAGTACAGTACACTCATTTTAATACATTTCTGCTTTTTATATACAGTATTATGTTGTGTTAATCGATCCTAAATAAATTTCATGCCTTGATTCAGTATTTAGAACTATATATTGGATTATACATAATAAGTATCCTCTCGATGCAACATCTTATTTTCCTTATTTTTATGTTATCTGGCAGAAATGGAAGCGTACTTTCTTGACTAAATTTCATATGTGTTATTTGTGTAATGGATGCTTGTATTCGCATTAAAATTCATCGGGTTAAATGTGCTGCATCAGGCCAGTTGAGAGGAGCTGGTCTACCAGTCAGTTTCCTTAACTACCAGATCATCTCCACCCCCCAAAGATGCTGACACACATGGCAGTATGCCTCTCTCTCGCAACCTCCTCCTCTCTGCAGGAGAACGGCCCCCGGTGAAGGCTGTGGTCCTCCCCACCGTAGGGTGGCCTCCATCCCAGTCCTGCACCCCAGCCTGTCTTGCCAGGGACAAATCTGTTTACAGTTTTTGTCAGACGTTTGCGGATGGAGCCCTTGATCAGCTAACCCTTGTTTGATTTGTGAAGGACAGATGTAATCGAAATTATGAGAGGCTGCGCAGGCCAAAATTCATCCCTCAGCAGCTCAGTCACTTGGTCATACACACTGACACACACAGTCATACTTTTCATGCATGATATCAAATTCTGTCGTGCACTATAAAAGCACACACTGTTATGAGAGAGTATTATATAGTGTGCAGATTAGGTTTGCTTAGCTTACTTATAGGTCTGTGCCGAAGGTCTCAAATGAATTTCTAGCTTCGTTTTCACCAAACCGTTTCGTCCCCTTTCCTTCCAGGCACGCTGATGGTGATCTCGCTCCTCTCCATTGTGTACGGTGCACTGCGCTGCAACATCCTGGCCATAAAGATAAAGTACGATGACTACGAGGTGGACGTGAGACCCGCGGCCTACCTCTGCATCTTCCTGTGGCGTGGCTTAGAGATCGCCACACGCGTGGTGGTGTTGGTCCTCTTCAGCTCTGTTCTGCGAGCCTGGGTGCTGCCCGTGGTACTTGCCAACTTCCTGGCCTTCTTCTCCTACCCCTGGGTGCTGTTCTGGAGAAGCCGCTGCCCTTTTCCAGAGAACATCGAGAAGACGCTGACGCGAGTGGGCACCACCATGGTCTTGGGTCTTCTGACCTTTCTGTATGCTGGCATCAATATGTTTTGCTGGTCAGCGGTACAGCTGCAGCTGAGCGACCCAGACCTAATCAGCAAGTCCCAGAACTGGTACCGCATGGCGGCGTACTACGTGGTCCGTTTTGTGGAGAACACTGCCCTGCTCCTGCTGTGGTACGGCTTCCGGACAGAGGTCTACCGCCTGGTATGTGCTCCGCTGCTGGTGTTGCAGCTGCTCGCGGCCTATGCCGTGGCCATCTTCTTCATGCTGGTCTTCTACCAGTTCTGCCACCCCTGCAAGAAGCTCTTCACTGCCAGTAGTTCCCAAGGTGTGTGGCGGTGCTACCGCTTTCTCTTCCCGTCCCACGGACCCCATCTGCGTGAGGAGCCCACCGAGATGTCTCCCACCTCTGCCGAAAAGGATGATGCGCAAGACGCTGTGAGAGAAATGAATGGGAACATCAGCCACTCCCTTGAGTCCTGTAACCTTTGAGCGCTTTAGGGGCTCCCCGGATAGCTCATATCTGTCTGATGCCCTTATATGCAGAATGGGTTTTATGGTTCAGTGGGAATAGCTGCGTTTATGTGCCATACGCTCTGTATGTTTTCTGGACCTTGGCAGGCTCGTGGCCTGCACATCAGGCAACGACGGTTCGGTTGGCCTGCAAGCTGCTTGGTTCCTTCATACCGTTGCCGTGCACTCTTGGAAAGAGATGCTGCAGCTCTGTGATTGGATAGAGCGCTCGTCAGTCCTGTTAGGCAGGGCAGTCAGAGGCAGAACAAACGTGGCTCATTTTATGTGGAAAAAGCCAAAAACAGATACGTTGTGTATCTTATTTTAAAATTACATTTCATGAAATCATTTGGTTTAAATCAGAATATAGGCTGCCATATTCTCTACATTTTTACGTCATGACAGAAAAGGTTGCTGCCAATCACTGACAAAGCACTTTAAGACTAGTGACATATTTACGTATTTTATTTCTATTGCAAAGTTCATGGAATAACTGCGTGCTTTAATCCTCACCTTCCTGAAGACATCTGTTCCCCTTTATGTTTTTGACATCATTGTCTGCCCGTTCTACAGGTGAATTTTACACAAAGTTGAAACTGGTGTCGCCAGGAGATCTCTCTTTGGAAATGCTTGGAGACGGACATGAATGCACTCAGCAAATCTTAAATCCACAGTGTTTTTCTTTTCTCATTGTCAACACCCACAGAATACATTAGTATTCTAGTATTAGTATTACTGGCAACTGATGATGGTGTTTAACTTTTCAAAGTGACGTTCTCATAGTCCTATATTTACGTTAAAGGAAAGGCTTACTGGGTATCAAATTAAGCTGAATGCCATGATCTGTACAACTGGGTGACGTAATTAAGCTGGTTAAAATTCAACACAGTAGTATTTTTCAAGGAAGGATGCTTTGCTTTATAATAATGTTATTTATTTAAATGATTTAAGAACAAAAAAGAAAGAAAGACAGCTCAGGTGGTTTAGGCATGATTTAACAATCCCACCTGAGCAGTTGCCATGGCAGATTTTCATGGCACCTCCCACTGGGCGGACCCAGGACAGGCTGGAGGGTTTATGTCTCCCAGCTGGCTGGAGAACATCTAGGGATCCTTCAGAACAAGCTGGAGTTTGTGGCTATGGAAAAAGACATCTTGTTTGACCAGTTGCCTGCTGCTTACTGTCACCATGATCCTAACCAGGAGAAGCAATTTAAAAATAATGATGAGATGATGAGAATTACCTAAATAGCATGCTCTTCCCCGCTCAGTCCAACTCTCAGGAACAGAAATGCCAGCCCAGATGCATGTTACCAGGACTTCAAGGCATGATTATGAAAGCTCTGCAAGATCAGGAATGAACACTTGCATTTATGTATTTAACGGAATTTAAGAGAATGTGAATATTATTTTGGATTCATTTAGCTGAAGGCTAGTGGCACAGTTTCCCACAATCCTCATTTTGAGGAAACTCCTTCAGACAACAACTTAGACATACAGTTATGTTAAGTGTATACGCTCATGCTGCTACCTTACGCAGCTTTAAACTTAGTAAGATCCACGACTGATGACTTCTTAACCATGATGAATTAACCTGACATGAAAACAGAGTTTTGGTTCCGTTTGCCTACCGCTGTCTACATGTGTTTGCCTCCATTGCAGCTGAAGTAACATGAAATAATTCCTCCTCAACCAGCAATCACATGGTAAATTTCATGTATGGTTGCCTAAATAAAAGGTGTGGCTTATTTTACCCTGTCTGGACTTACCCCGTTCTCCAATCCAGATTTTAAAGACGCACTCAAATCATTATTTCTCAAGTTATCTGGTGTGCAAAGAATTAGAAAATGGGATTTAATAATTATATAAAATATTTTTTGTTTGTATAGTTTTGTTATGAAGCCATGCTTTATTTTAAATACTTGTTTATATAATTTTTGGAATAGTTATATATATGTACGCATATGAATTCATTTCCATCGCTCTTATTAGCACTGAGTTCAGATGAATGAAATGGTCGTTGACAGTTATGAAGACGATTTATTTTTCTGACATCTAGTGGCCAAAGAAAAACGTGCAATCGTTTGAATCTCAGACTTAAAACTATGCTAGACAAGTGCAGTTTTTCATCACAGAACATGAAACTGAAATAAAAACAATCACCCCTAACCCTTCCAGACCACAGTGCTATTACTATGAACCAGAACTGTAAATAATTTCATATATAGTGTATAAACTAGTTCATTATCACGTACTATAGAGATTATAACATTAACATTAAATACACAGTCATCGTTGGGTTAAAAACGGGTCACATTCTTGGTTAATTGATGTTATGTTCAATCACATGATCATCGAATAGCTCCTCGTGCAAACGGCCATGTTACCTTGTGAAGGATAGAGATTAAGCTGACTAACCCTTAATGATCTGCTTGGGTGCTATCGTACACCTCAATCTACAAAATATGTGCACTAAATTTTTGTACGGCTCCTGTATTATAGTGTATCATAAGCAAATTTACCAGTACAGTATAGAAATATTCTCATATTTCGGTGTTAAACCGAATTTAATAAGTCGCAAGTTTTTGAGCTTCTGCCTTAATATTTAATAAAGTCCACGTACCTGGCGAACCCCATTATGGTGTGACGTGTCTTTGAGGGTCAGTTGAAGGGATGGTGGTTTGATTTGTGACTGAGTTGGAAAACAGTTTCGTTTTTCATCAATGTACATTGTAATTAACCCACACTCTTGTTAAGTGCCTTGGGGCAACGGTCTTATGAAAAGCACTATAAAAAGAAATTGAATTTAAATGAAGATATGTGAAAAATGGTTACATATTAACATTTGTACATTTTGCATGTGCTGTTAATCGTATTAAATCACTACATAATAAGGTATCTTATTCAGTTTATGCTCTAATACGCTGCCCGACCAAAAGAAGTCGCACACTTCAGTCTTTCATTTGACCATCTTTAGCTTTGTTTAAGGAGCATTCATCATGGCATTGTTTGGACGAGCTTATGCAATGTCTCAACATTTTTTCATCCTAGATTTCCATTAATTTTGCATCGTATTACTATTCGTTAACCATCAATTATCCTGTGGAACAATTCTGCTACAGTACAATAAAAGCGAAATCGTAATATCTTATCAACGCACATGAATAACTACCCGTCCACGGGTAGAAGAGAAGTCGCCCGGATTTCTCCCCCTCTTACTTCCTCATTCGGTTTATGTTTCGCGTATCTCGTCTCTGTAAACTCATTCGCTTTCGTGCTCGCCATGGGTAACTGGGTTGCCAACGAAGGACTCTCCATATTTGTGATTGTGAGTTTTTGCGTAGGCTATTCAGTTTTTCCCCACTTCAGCGGTTTCTTCTCACCGGTTTCAGCCGTGAGCACTGATGCCTGCCTGGGTTAACCGGTTAACGGGTTCTTTTGCAGCTTGTCTGGCTGGGGATAAATGCCTTCCTCTTCGTCCACTTCTATATGGCTTTCCTCACGGAGCGTTTCTTCTATACCAGGACCATCCTCGGAGTGAGTCTGCCCTCCATCCCTCAAGTCATTAATCTGTATTCACTAACGGAAAAATAATTTTAATAAATAAGACATTCACTGATTTTATTTTAAAATGTCGTTGACGTTCAGAAGTGGGGTAATATTTCATTGCAATAATTCAAATCATGATGACAGAAGTTCTTCTGAAAGATCTGAAATGAATTTTAGAAACCATTCCGAAAATGTACTGTTGTGATGTAAATCCTCTGCTCCTCGACTAGATGGAGATGTTCAGGGTTTGGGGACCGGTAGTTCTTCTTTTATCAGAAGTCCTTTATAAATTTTAATAGTTGCATATTTTTATGAAGCAGTTGTTACTGATTGCCGTCATAGAGCAGCTTGAGATGGCGCCAGCATCACTGAAACCAGAGGCCGGGAGGCGCCCGGTCGCAGGTGCGGGAGCTTTAATTAGCTTAGAGGGGAAGTGAAAGTAAAACTCGGTTTTTGATCTCGTTACGCTGCAGGATGCCCTGTCCTGGGCCAGGGCCCCCGCTGCCTGCCTGAACTTTAACTGCATGTTGATCCTGTTGCCTGTATGCCGAAACCTGCTTTCCTTCCTCCGTGGCTCCATCCAAGTGAGTGTGTGGGTGTGTTGGTAACATTGTGTAAGTGATGTGACACTGTGTTCCTCCTTCAGCTTATATCACGTGTCAAAGGAGCCACGTGTTGCTTTGTAATCATTACTTTAAATAAACGGCTAAATAATTGCCCACATGCATCTGTATAATTATGGATCGATCTTGTTTACTTTTTATAATTTTAAGAAAACATGTTGATTGTGCCACACTCAGATTACAAACACCGGTACTAATGCGTAACAGACAATGACATGTTTAAAATAAAAACTTCTTTTGCTTATTTGTTTGAACGTTCTGTTACGATAACACACGTCGGTCTGCCGGATTCTGTATAAAACACTCCTGTTTCATTCCCTTTGCAGTGTTGCAGTTGCAGTCGCGGCGCCGCACGTCAGCTGGACCGAAACCTGACGTTCCACAAGCTTGTCGCTTACATGATAGCGTTCCACACGGGTAACACGCGCAACCAGATCACTACCGATCACCCTGCGCTCGGTTCTGTGTCCCTCCGAGTTTTTTTTGTGCATATTTTACGATCTAGATTACTTTCTTTTGAAACTTGTGGCAGTTCCCTCTTTTTTTTTTTTAAAGTGATTTATATGTGACGCAACTTCTACCTTTTTCCCTAATGCAGTTTAGAACTTCTTCAAGTTAACCGCCTAATAATTTGGTCTGAACCCCAGGAAACATTCATGAAAAAAGTGATTGTACTAAATGATTATATTTATATTTTTAAAATGCCTGCATGTGTGGAGTTTGCATGTTCTCTCTGTGTATTCCAGTTTCCTTCTGCAGTTCAAAGGCATGCAGTTAAACTTACTGGTGTTCCTAAATTTCCTGTAGTGTGTGATTAGGTTTGCGTGTGTGTTTGCGTTTTAATGGACTGGCATCGCTTTCAGTATATAGGGCTCTCCAGTGCCCTGTGCTGCCTGGGATATACTGTAGGCCTTCCCAAGATCCTGTCCAGGATAAACGGTTGCAGAATGGATGGATCAATGAATGATTGTTATAAATTTGATCCTTCTGTCTCCTGTTTCTCAGCGATCCACATCCTGGCCCATTTATTCAACTTTGAGAGGTTCATGGACGCCCAGCTGGACAGCAATGACACATTGCCTTATGTGCTGTCCCATATTGGGAATGGAGACAACCGATCCTTCCTGAACCCGATCAGAACAGCTGACACAGTAAGCCCCTCCCCCAGCCAACCAGAGCATTAACAAAACATGATGGGTTGTGGGGAAGGGTGTGATTTGGACATGCTAGTAAAATTGCAAATGATTGTGGTGCTCTGCATCTCAGCAGATGGCACCAGGAGTCGATCTGGAAATTTCCCGATGAAATTTGTCAGAGACGATGGTATTTCACACGCTATGATGAAGATGAAGTGTTCTACAATTGCATAACAGAACCGCTAAGGAATTTTTCAAAAATACTGATTCATTAATTCATTACATCTACCATCCTCATGCTAATTTCAAATTAAAATTTTCACTGAGCTGACAATGTTACTCAGCAAATTTATCTTAAAGTAGCAGATCCCTCTCAAACAACAGGTCTGCAGTCTGATGTAAAAAGGTCCACTTTTACAGTAGATTCAAATAGAACTGAACCTGTTTACATTCTCTTAACAGAATCCAACTTATGTGATGTTCACCACTATTGCGGGTCTCACTGGAGTAGTCATTACTTTGGCTCTGATCCTAATGATTACATCATCCATGGAGGTCATTCGGAGGTCATACTTTGAGGTCTTCTGGTTCACCCATCACCTCTTTGTCATCTTCTTCATCGGCCTGGTAATCCACGGAGTTGGGTAGGTGTTTCTGGAGAGTATGCAGCCTCAGTCATTAGCAATGTGATCTTCTGGTGTGTGGAGTGAGGGAGCCAGCAATTTCAGTGAAGTGCTTCTGCCGTGTTTGGCTCAATAGGCGGATTGTGCGAGGTCAGACCCTTGACAGTCTCAAGGTGCATGATCCCGAAAAGTGCTCCAAAGACTATCTGACCTGGGGGAAAAATGGCACGTTTTGTCCTGTGCCACACTTTGCTGGAAACCCACCAATGGTTAGTCAACCTAAAATTTCTCTCTTTCTACTTATGTGTTGTTCACATGCGGTCTGGAAGGCACATCTCTAAAAGTACTGCTGTGGAGAATTGCTTTAGTCCCTCAACTGTATTGTCCATATGGATGGTTACAGACATGGAAGTGGGTAGTGGCCCCAATGTTCTTGTACCTGTGCGAGTGGCTGGTGAGGTTCATCCGCTCACAGCAGAAGATCGTCATTACGAAGGTCAGAGTATTCTTCAAATGATGCATTTCCTACCTCTTCATGCTAAATATGTGGAATGGTGTTAGTAGGTTTTGTTTGGGGGCAAACAGCTACATTGGAGTTGAAGAGATGTAAACAAAAGGTGGCAGCTCTCAGAAAATACAGAGCTGTATAATACAAGATGCTAGTGGTAGCTAAGTCTACATTTGCAGGCTTTTGTCACTGCACCCTTTGTGTGTAGACACTCTGCCTTTTTGGTGCTCTTGTTGCTGAATTGCAGAAGGTTGGGAAATCCTTGCAGCTCCAACTCATCTCCTTCCCACAGGTGGTGATGCACCCTTCTAAAACACTGGAGCTGCAGATGAGGAAGAAGGGTTTCAAGATGGAGGTGGGCCAGTACATTTTTATGCGATGCCCCTCCATCTCCCAGCTGGAGTGGCACCCCTTCACATTGACCTCTGCCCCGGAAGAGGATCACTTCAGCGTGCATATCCGTATCGTGGGCGACTGGACAGAAGGCCTATACAAGGCTTGTGGTGGTGACAAGACGGAGGTCCAGGAAGCCTGGAAGCTTCCGAAGTAAGATATTGTGGATAAGGACATCGGTCCGGCATGCTGTGAGAGATGAACCATAGAATGTTTGCTTTCTTATAGCACAGTAGAAAGAGTGTTGTGGTAAAGAGGATGTGGCATTTACAACATCTTCTGAATTTGTTACCCTTGAGAAACATAGAAAAGGCAGAAGTATAATATATTATTCCTGTTCGCTAACTAGCGCCATTTTTAAGCTAATATAAATGTTTATTAGCTGG
This sequence comes from Gymnarchus niloticus, assembly GCA_009936485.2. Taxonomy (NCBI): domain Eukaryota; kingdom Metazoa; phylum Chordata; class Actinopteri; order Osteoglossiformes; family Gymnarchidae; genus Gymnarchus; species Gymnarchus niloticus. The sequence continues at coordinate 1,377,030 of JAACJT020000062.1, read as the reverse complement.
ATGCATGTTACGGTAATTTGAATACTATTTAAGGCTGTAAAGTATGGCCCCAGTAATCTGAATTGCTCCATTAATGTGGCTGAATGAAATACTGGATTCAAATTCCCACGGTTAACCTGCAGAGTTGCGGTAGACGGACCCTTTGGCACTGCCAGTGAGGATGTCTTTCGCTACGAAGTGGTCATGCTGGTGGGCGCTGGCATTGGCGTGACTCCTTTCGCCTCCATCCTGAAGTCGGTGTGGTACAAGTACATTCATGCAAATGCCAACATGTTCACCAAGAAGGTGAGAGGGGAGGAGTTTTGCTTGTGTCCTCCACCGTCATTTCTGCCAGCTCCTGAAATATTTCGGCAGTTTTAAATGTAATGGAAAAAAAATGCCTGCAGGTGAATTGGTGGTGATGGTATTTTCCTTTGGGAGGGTTAGATTAATACTAACAGGATCTTCCGATCCATCTCAGATATACTTCTACTGGCTATGCCGTGAGACTCAAGCCTTTGAGTGGTTTGCTGACCTGCTGCAGAGTCTAGAGAGGCAGATGGCAGAGAAGCAATCCACTGATTTCCTCAGCTACAACATCTACCTCACCAAATGGAAGGAAGCAGAGGTAAACAACTTCTAGTAGGGAATGAGTAGGGAAGCAATATGACAGACCTTAGGAATAAAAAACACCTCAAGCCGAACGGTGAAATATGTAAGATTTTACTGTTTCTCATATATCAAAAAGTCATGTTTGCGGTTTCATTTTAACTACCATGTTCCTCATTACATTGTACTCCTTATTTGTGAAGGCGGCCCACTTCACGGTTCACCACCAGGCAGAAAATGACCCCATTACAGGCCTTAAGCAGAAGACTCTGTATGGGAGACCCAACTGGAACAATGAGTTCAACTCCATCGGTTCAAAGCATAAAGGGTGAGACAAAGGAATGGAGTTCTATCAAAATGCTACTACAGGAGATCCTGATGGCCAAGGGAAAGCGATCCCTTCGGTGCATGAACAATCAGATCCTGGTAATTTTGGGGTTCCTGTTTCTGTGGTACGAATCCCACAGGTTAGAAAGTTTGGCCCTGAGCTGGGCTTTTTAACCACACGCAGAACAGAAAACTCATTATAAACTGGAGATCGAACTGTGATATTTCTGCTGTCATGAGTGGTCTCCCCATGTTATGGTTGTTAAAGGAAATGACGCGCACACATCTGCATGATTGTGCCTTTTGTGTGTCTCACAGGTCAAATGTGGGGGTGTTCCTTTGTGGACCTCCAGAGTTGGCAAAGTCCCTGGAGAAGCAGTGCCACACCCATTCGGTGGAAGGTGTCAAATTTATCTTCAACAAGGAGAACTTCTGATCCCCCCACCGTGACATGCTGCCCCAACTGATCCACAATTTCCTCACTATTTTCTGTATAGCCACTTTTTTTATCCCGGGGGGTGCTAGTACTGAAGCAAGAAAAAATTCTGGTACAAATTTAGTGTTTACTATGCAACAGAGCAAGGTCAAAAGGATCCAAGCGTCTAGTGTGTACTTCCTGTTTTATCTGGTCGTTATTTGGTTTGAAATCACTGCTGAGTCGTTTTCCAAGTTAAAATAACAATAAATTTGAACAATTAATGGTAATTTTACATGTCATTCTGTATGTTGAATCAACGTTGGAAGGAGACACTCATCTAATTTAATAATGCAATTTAATAGAATGCCCTAAGATAAAAAAAAAAAAAAATCGGTTGAACCTGAAATTTCAAAGCCAGGTAAAATTTTAGAGTTTACATCGACGTTGCGTAGGAAATGCTTAGTCCAGCCAAACCACGACGCGGTAGCAAGCGTGTGTTAGCATATAATTTTCACGTAGACGTGCTGTTTTTTTTTGTTTTGGTTTTTTTTGTATCCTCGGATTTCAAAGTTACAAAATTGTGTTTGTCTTGCAACACACATTTAGAAATAGTCTTTGTGGTCCTGCCAGTGCACAGAATGTAATCTTTCCCATAGTATATTCGGCATCTGAAGGCTTTCAAAATCACCGTTCCCGTTTCCGGTGAAGTCTTTGTTCCGAGCGGAATTTCTAGTATTGTGAAATGCTGCATTTCAGTCTGAATTCAAAACGCTAACTGGAACTCCGTTCAGATGTCGCTAAATGTATGTTTACATAAAAGAATACTGTTTAACTACGGCTAAAACCTGCCCGTGTAAAAGTGACGAGTGTAGACATTAATCAAACGTCCACATTGTTCTTCACTGCCTGGCTAACCTTTCTTAAGTCTCTTTGAGACAATTCCTGAATGACTGTGTGCTGCCTGGACCTCGACTGGAGATCAGTCAGCGTCCACTTTGCTTATTTTGTATGCCGGTAGATATGATAAAAAATTAACAAAAGGTCAATAAAACATGCAAAACCCGAATGCTCCTGTTCTATAATGCGGTCAGAGTGAACAATCTGTTAACTACAGTATTTAAGCTTTCCTTTCTTGTGTATTTTCTGGGTAATATGCTTACTCGTTAGACGCTGTAATTGTGCAAACCCTTAAAGGTAGTGATGAAATTAGCGCTTCTGAAACCCACCTTTATGTCACTAACTTTGTTTTTTGACCTATTCCACCGCCTAAGCGCCTGTACCAGATGAAGAAAAATCTTCATGTGTCAGAAGTTTTAAACTCAATTTTAGAGTAGGGTACACAATTAAGTTCTAGTTAAGCACTGGTGATTTGTGGTGTCAGTTTACATTTCAGTTGACAACCATTTGATGAGTCGAGCATCCAACTACGAATGAACTAGAGAACTGCAAGAACTGTGTGAACCAAAATGAGCCGCAACCCAAGCACTGATCGGTCAGCTCCTCACAGACACATTTTGATAGTGAAGATGTATATATATATATACTGCTCAAAAAAATTAAAGGAACACTTTGAAAACACATCAGATCTCAATGGGAAGAAAAATCA
>JAACJT020000062.1:1323377-1361118 GCA_009936485.2 Gymnarchus niloticus | reverse complement strand
TGTGTGTGTGTGTGTGTGTGTGTGTGTGTGTGTGTGTGTGTGTGTGTGTGTGTGTGTGTGTGTGTGTGTGTGTCTGTTATACCTCGTTGTTGTTTCATATTGTGTTAATGAACTTGTCCTACTCAGTGCTGGTCAGAGGAGGATGGGCCTCTCCCTTGAGTCTGGTTTCTCTCATGGTTTCTTCCTCCTGAGGGAGTTTTTCCTTGCCACTGTCACCCTTGGCTTACTCTCTTGGGATCTTGGGCCTTTGTAACAGTGCTCTTTGTTAAAGACACTAAATAAATAAGACCGAATTGAATTGAATGTACAGTATGTGTGTACAGGGAACATCCAGCAGCAGGGAAACGTGGCCCACAGCAGAGAGAGTGTGGCATTGTTGAGCACTGCACATGCTCGTAGGAGGTATATGTGTGTGTGTGTGTGTGTGTGTGTGTGTGTGTGTGTGTGTCTGAGAGACAATGTGAGGCTTCTTCACCGGGGAGAGACCCCACCCCCCCAGCATCAATAATACATATGGAGACACATCAAGATTTGCGACGGAAGCGAGAGGTCCAGAACAATCTGTCGGTCTTCAGCAATCTGCTTTGACTTCATTTCCTCCTTCCTTTCTCACTTCCTCAGTTTCTTTTTAAATTTGTCACTCACAATCCTTCCCATCCAGAGCCATTAAAATTCACGCCTGATGCACAGGTGCATCGGGCATAAAAGGTACACAAACTTACCGAAACGGAAAGGTACGATGTAAGCAGAGCGATCATCAGAAAGCAGCTCATCCAAAGAGTAGTAATGTTTTTGTGCACATCAAGAGCAATGCTGGGCAGGAGCACAGAAACAGGGCAAGCAGGTGGAAATGACCTGGGAGGGTTAGATAGTCATTCTGAGCCAGCCTGTCCTCAGACTGAGCTTTGAAATCAACATAACAGGAACAGTAACAGCCATACCTAGGGGCTTGTTTCACCACAACAGAGATAAGAAGGAATTCAGCTTAATCTAACTTCCAAAAGTGCTTATCTCACATTTACCTTTCATTAATTCGATCTTTGTCTGCAAATTTAATCATCATCGTATTGATGCCAATAAAACCGCGTAGCGTTATTTATGGCTCCTATCTGCACGGTGCATCGTGTGACTCGGCCCGTGGCATCTTGAGTGAAGATCACTGGCTTTCCTTTAAGCTCAAAACACCTGATCATATCGCGAGTCTGCAGCTCGAGCTCTGTAGAAGGAAGGACTAAATTAGTCATTAAGGGTGGCAGCTAAAGCAGGTTACCAAGAGAAAAAGATCCTCAGCACTGCAGCACAAGAGACGTTTCAAACGGAATGCAGAAACGGCTTTTCATGCTATGCTGTTAAAAAACTTCACTGATCCAAACGTCTTCTATGCAGCGGACCTTACTGAAGAGAAAAATTTAGACGGCGCTTCCTCAATTTTTCTGTCTTTGAAAAAAGGGCACTCTATCTTAAAATGGCAGTGTGACCTTCACTGAAGAACATAACATTTTTTAGACAGGTGTTTACCTTGTCCTCACTCTGTGAAAGGATTGCAAGGACTGAATATAAAAACATCCACCTGAATTGCACTAGCTGGGAGACGAAAAGCCAGCCATTGAAATGCCTTCTTCTGATGAAAAGCTTATGCTTTGTGGCCTCAAATGACTGCCAGGATCATTACTGTTTGTTAAAGATGCTTGGATCTGTTTTTGACACCCTTTGTGTTTTTTCTGCTCCCATTCCAGAAGCTTCTTTTTGCTTGATTCGTTAGTTTTATGGCTAGTTATATGAATGCTTTCTGTGTCTAACTGAGTTAAGAAAAAGCAGAGATGAGCAATAAAATATAAATCAAAGGTCCAACTGCAGAAGTGTGTGTTTTGTTGAGGGTAAGGACAGATTAGCATTCCTCTAGCATGCTCTAACCTTGTAAAGCCCATATTGGCAGCATGAAGACAGTCATTCTTCCATACCCACACCCACCTCCCCTGCAGAGTATTTTCTCAGGGGCGTGAACAATGCCCCACCACTAAAAGCCTGGTCTCTCACGTACCCTTCATACAATACTCTAATGCCAATCCAATGGCGGTTCCAAGTGCTACTTTGCTTTTAACATATTAGCATTGCCAACAAAGGTCACGACTGTGGTGCAGTAAACAGCTGAGCCCCATTTAATAGATCTCACTTTGCTGACAATGTTTCCCTGGCTCTCCTTCCCTGGGTAAACTCCTCTTAGACGTGAAGCAGCCATTAAATCCTTTTGGTGTCACGTTAGCAGCCATGACATGGATGAAGTCAGTCTTCTCATGCAGAGAAAGGATTTTTGACAGTAGTGGAAGGCACTGAAAGACTTCTCTAGCCCAGTACAACACAGTCCATGCATTCCCAGCTTCACCCATCACCAACGTCAGACCCCTTTCAAAAAGCTCACGGTAGCTGCAGAGTCCAAGAGAGAGTGAATTGAGATCTCAACTGTGCTGACAATAAGCAGGGTGATATGAATTATTAATCGTTGTTTTTAAACTGTATTCTTCTCCTGAAGGAACACTTTATTATTCTGTCTTTAAACTGAATTTTTCATCCAAAGAATACTAAATGTGCTAAATGTTGCCACTTAGGCAGTTCTACCCAGTGTTTTGTACACCGTGAACAGAAAATCTCCCCTTTATCTCCTGGCAAAATGTCACCAGATGACACCATAAGGAGGCACATCATTTGGTATATTGCTGGTTGTTCTCTGTCAGGCAAAAAGAAATGATCAATCTGGATAATATTTTACACATTTTGTAAAAAAGAATGCCCTATCCCTTTCCATGGATGGCTGTCTGAGTCTTCACTGCAGTGCATGGTAATTGGAAAGGAGTTATAATCAGTGGTGTGAGGGGTTGAAGGATTCCTTTCATTGACCCTCCAGTAATATGCAATCCTCGTGTTTATTTTATGAAGGGCTGAATCAGCGCTCTCCCAATTTTGAGATATTATGTCCATCCATCCATGTTCCAACCAACAATCCTATACAGTGACATGGGCATCCTGGAGCCAATACCAAACATCATTGGAAAGGGGAACACTCTGGACAGGATGCCAGCATGTTTGAGGACATTTGCATATTACTGTTGAAAACAAACAAGTGCTGATAGTGAGAGACAAACTGAAGAAACGTAAAAGGTGGGACAAAAATAATTCTATGGAACATATTTTAGTCTCTCCATGCTGTCATTTTGAAACAAATAGAGTAGATTTTCTGTATCTTTTATCTTTTGGCTTTGTTGTGTGACCTATTGTCTGTTTGTCATGGTCATTAGGTTCTACTGGCATTGTGTCATGCAAAAATGTATCACTCATTCTGAGTAAAATTTTCTGCTTTTCTGCTTTTCTCTTTGTTACGAAAGGTTAGGGCCCAGTTCATTTCAAATTCTATTTTTTGCTATATTTGACTGCTGCAAGGCACCTTGACCTGAGTGTAGGAAGACTGAGAAAAGACCACCCCCTCACCTCAAAGAGGCAATGATATTGTGGGGGGGTCAAGCTAAGCTAAAGGTTCCTTATGGGTATTGAAGACTTTGTGCACCTCTGCTGACCAGATGATACATAAAGGGGTACATCAGAGGACTGTGGAGATGGGAACAACCACAGTTTTGAAGACAATGGCTGATGAAGCAGCCATGGAAACTAGCATATGTAAAGAACCCTGGTATCATCTTGACAGGTCTTGGTTGTAGTCACTCTAAACTCACTGGGACCTTCTTCAGGACCATCTGAACTCTGGATGGAGGTGGGATATACCTGAGAAACAAAACTAACATGTCATGGAACTCACCTTTTCACACACAATCTATTCACAAGTAATCACAGTATTTGATAAATGTGTTATACACAAGCTGCCTCATTGGAGGCTATACCAGGACATCCTCCAGACACATCACAGCAAAAAAATGGAGCATGTACCTAAGGACACTACTAAGGGCCTAGGACATGGGGCATTTGCCAGCCCAAAAGACATCATCATTTACTCGTACTGCCCGAGGGTCATTTGGAAGGCTGTCTTCTGTTCATCAGCCTTCTTGATCCAGACCAAACAGTATGGAGATTAATCTTAATGTAGAGCTTCACCAGGGAGGGATACTGATTCTAAGTCCCTGATATTCAATAAATCTTTTTTCTCAAAGTGTCTCACGATGTTTGGTGTTCATGCAGATCACAGAGGAGCTCTTGTTGTCTCAGCTCATTTCTTTTTAACTGTCTGATGCTTCAGCAGGCTAAATTTTGAATGCAAAATCTCAAGCTTGATTTTGGAAATTCATTCAAGATTATGAAACGCATCCTGAAATTTGCCTGTGGTTTTGGGAGTTTTTAAAGAGATATGTATAAAAAAGACCAAGTTTGTAAAGCAACAATGGTGTTTAAGCTGCTTGTATAGACTTGTTCCTCCTATTCCTGATATCTGTCTGGTTACATAATGCAATTTTTTTCAAAATAAGAACAAAAACAAGTTCATAATTTTTGTTTGTTTTTACAGCTACTGGACTCTTACTTTTTACCCCCAAGACCCAAATAGTTGCTCTTTAAATAGACATGCCGCACTGAATCATGGGAACTATATGAGTGCAGCGCTGTCAAGGGATCTGTGGTTTCGTCACCCCTGCTCCTCCCAGACTCTTGCTGCTTGTTGACATTCTCCTGTTCCCAAGGTATGCTGATTTATTGGGCATCTCTCATCCCCCTTGACTAGCTGTTGTTCTGCTAGGTGTCTGTTGGGAGTGAAGACTCTCGTAATTTCACGTTGTGTATCACACCTTGACCTTTTCTGTGCTACAGTGGAAATTAGCTCTTGGCAAATGGAAGCAAAACCTGCAGTCCAGAAAAAAGGAATTACCGCCAGCCTTAATGGTGCACCACATGTAGTGCCTTAATATTGTTTGTTGGTATGTGTTAACGTGAAAATCTGTCTGAAAAGAGACAACTGTGCAGGGTACAGGCCAGACAGAGTACAGTATACAGGGGAAGTAAGCTACTGTCAGATTCTATGACCATCTATTTGGACTTCGCTCCCTGTGCTGTGATAGCATCATGTTTGGGGCTACTTGTGTAATTCTGGCCAAAATCTTTGCTCCGTACCTAACGATCTGAGTAGAATTCTGGTAATTAAACACTCTATTCTGTGTTTTCAATCCTGCAACCTCAATTTCGTTAGTGTCATTGTCTCAGAAAGTAAATATACAGATTTGAGGCTGCTGCACACAGCACTGTGTGTGTACATTCTGTATATATGTATGTATGTTTGTGTGCATGTATATACTGTATATAAAATCACTTATAGATTGAAAAGAGACAGAATGACTCCCAGTTACCAGTCATCATAGTTGCCTGTTGACTTTTCTGTCGAGCAGCTACCAGCGGGTGGAGCCTTCGATTTCATCATATAAAATCTTCATGAGCGAAACAGCTAAGAACTTACAAAGCCTTTCAAAATAAACGTGCTTTTTCTCTCTCTCTCTCCTTCCTGTTACGTATTCAAATCAAACAGAGGGTGTTTGCTCTGGAAGAAACCAGCCCCTGAAAAAATGCTGGTTTATGTGCTCAAGGAGGATGCCTTTACAGGACGGCCCGCAAAGCAAACCTTATGCACATGACAATGATTGGAGTTTTTTCAGTTATTTTTTAAACGTTACCCAGCATATCTGGCCTAAGGTTTCACCTGCAACACCGAAGAATACTTTGCTTTTCCTCACATACATGTTTTTCTGTTTTTATTATTTTGGCCAAAGTACTATTTAAATGATGAGTCATGTCCCTGTGGTCTAACGTGGGGGAGTATACGTACAGGTATGCGTGCATCGCGTGCATCACATGATGAGTGAGGGCAGGAGCACGAACCTTCAGTCTGGACCCTCCTCCTTTTGCCAGTTTCTGCTCTTGCTTCTTCATGGTCAGTAGAGTCTTGATGGTTGAGTGATTCATTATTTGGAAAGGCTGCAGGATTCATGAGGCTCTGCTGGCTGAAACACGCTTCCATCAGGGAGACATTCGTACACCCCTAGGTGAGCCCGTTAAATCTGAAAAGACTATAATACTGAAGAGAAGAGATTGCTCGGCGGTGTTGAAAGGATACACAGCAAGGCTCCGACAGAATTTTGAATGTAGGATAATGATGGCTGTGTTACTTCATACTACCTCAGTAGATTTGCTGTCAGTTTAACTTTCACTGTCAGTAGTTCTGCTGTCAATTTTGTTGCTTTTAGCATTACTTCCTGACACTAGCTGACTGTAAACGGGAAAACGATTCCACGGTATTACAAAAAAACTATAATTACAAGCTTTTTCTCTCCTCCATAATACACGTTAGTCCACAGGCTGCGGTTCTGTATCTGGTTGCCATGGCTGAGAAATCGAACTTTATTCATGTTGGAGGAATTTGCTGTGGTGACCCGGTCACAGATTACCCTTCGTGGATTTTAAAACAATGCACGAGTTATTCAAGAGCGAGACTGTACAAAATGCATTATGTTCTCAGGACACATTATACCATACACAATATGACACATAGCGAAACAATACAATAGTATACAGCACAATTTAACACAATATAATAATTATATATATATATATTATATTATATTATATTATTCTCAGTTAAATACGGTTCAGGAAGTAAGGTGCAATGTTGCACTGAAGAGAAAGGTGCTGCATTGTATGAAACAGTTATAATCAGTTATAATATTTTAGATATTATAGATAATCACATGGCTGCATGGTTGGTACCAGTGCTAGCATTAGCGTCCAACTCAATTTCTGACTAATGAGAGATTTTGCTTTTGGAAAGTCTTGGGTGAATCTGCATCTTTTGTAGGGTGATGATTCATTAGTAGGTTCTAGAGAGACGGTCCAGTGGGCATTGAGGGGTTAACCATCAGCAATATGTGAGATTGTCAGGAGTTCTCAGTCTGTTTCTGGACAATCCTGTCTCGTGGCTCTGAAGACACCTCAGCCCACTTTTGAGAGCATGGGGTTCTAGGACTTACCTGAAGCAGGTCAGGCAGGTGTAACTAAAACATATTATTGCTGTCGTTCTGCAGTCCTCACCTGCACTTTCTCCACAAAATTCTGTTGTCTCTAACTAAAGAAACACCTTATTATTTATTAACACCTATGCCCCTACCTTCCTCTTTGAGCTTTTATGCTGTCAGAGTTAAAGGATTAGTGCTTTTCGGTATTTATCCTTTAGTGCATGCAGTGCCGGCCTATTTGAGCCCAGCTGGCTTCCTCAGAAAGTGGAGGATTTCATCTGTGGTCCGTGAGAGCTGTTGCCATGGATGGTATGCCTGAATGCTCGTGAACTCGCTCTCTGAGTGCTTACTCACTTGCCCAGACCCACACCAGCCAAGGCTGTTCTCCGGAAGGGACTTCCCAGGGCCCGTCAGTCACCAGCACACGGGTGTGTCCCAGGTTAGCGTGCTAGCTGAAGGGACTGGTCCAAACGAAGGTATTTCCAGGGCTGAGGTCCCCAAGATGGAGTTGGGAAATTATTTCTAAATCAGAAGTCTGAATGAATTTAGCTTTCAGGTATAAAATATCTTCTTTGACATGTTTTCCATTTTTTACAGCATTATTTTGCTCCCGAAATCCATTGTTTATAGGGTATGATTAGAAATTAAAGATATACTGTGTGTCTCTCAGTCTTATCAGGGATTTACCACACATTCACTTCATTGTAAAATTGTCCTTTGACTGACCACTTTACTGTAGAAATGCTGTAGTATAAGACATCTACACATTCTTGATAACTAGTACCCAGGAGAGACATTGTTTCAGTCAAAGATGTTAAAAAAATGAATCATTTTACAAACAAAATTTGCATTCATTGAATTTTTGATATGATCTGTATTTTTAGTTTTATTATGGCTTTTAATGGTGATTATCGATCTTAAGAAGATACAAGCACCAGGCAATCTGTAATTACAAAGTACAATGAAAAGACGTACTCAGTTACTTTCTGATAATTCTCACTGGTGTTACACCTGCTCGTTAGCTAAGGTTACGATACATATAACATGTTTAAAGTAGTCACTAGCATGGTTACTCTCATGCTGATGACTCCAGAGGAATGGGATTTGATGGCTCTGCCCCTGATGGCCATGCCAACTGTCACAGTTTGGCCACGGTGTGAACAAGGTCAGCCTGTCTCCACGGTGCAGCATTATGACAAGAGGACCCAAGGCTGGGTGCGGGAGGCTAATTGTGGATTGTATGTGTCTGTTATTTGGGTGGAGTTCGCACCAACCATACACATCAAAGTCCTCTTTGCTTCCGGGACAGCAGTGCTGAAAGCTCCGATTATCCCGAATTACTTTGCAGCAAGTAAACTCACAAGTGGAAAATTCATTATTTCCCCTTGGCTTCAAGGGTGCAAAGAGAATTTATTGATCTTCTCCCACAGTTTGGCAGGGTAGTTATAGCACGTTTCCTTAAGGGTAACCAGCCTGACTGAGGTGAGACCCTGAGAGAGGAAGTAACAATAGAAATGACGCCTCGTTTTTCAGGAAGTGGCAATGCTTTAAAAATATGGAACGCTTTACAATATTTTACAACATAAGAGAATGCATATAATATAGCCATGTATCCAGTGTCCATACCACGTATCCAGAACAGGGTCATGGTGATCATGGGGTTGATTCCAGGAACCACGGGGTTCGAGTCAAGGAAAGGGTTCCAGTCCATTACAGGCAGACCCTAATACAATCATATTAGCATTGTGCTGCTAATCTCAAGATGCACAGCAAAAAAAAAAAAACAGTCAACAAACCGACGTTGGTCTCCGGGTAAAATGACACTTCAAATATGAGTGAAAAATTAGTGGTTATCTAGTTCTTAATGAAGTGACATTTGCATAACCAGTTTCTCCAGAAAGGCAGTTAAGTAAATCAGCAGGACAAGACAAAGGAAAATAATGAACACTAATTAACAAATGCATTTCCTAATTGGTGCACTGCTTTGGAACTACATTAAGGCAATTGTGTGTTAACCCAGCACCAGAACTCAAAGGAAGCTAGGTTTTATACGCAGTGTAACCTTGACTCCCGAGTTTCCAGTTAAGATCTGTGAACGTCAAAGATTATTTTTTAGGATCGCGTGCATCGTTTGTTTCTCCTGACAAGGACACCGAAGGACAGCGCGCCATTTCTCCAGGCGATGTCTGAATTTTAAAGCGTAGCCCTTCGCTATAACTTCTCATCGAGTTTTCGGAGCCAGAGCTCATCATGATGGCCTACAAGGGGCACACGTTAGAGTGTTTTTGCTGAAACTCAGCTCCCAGTTGCTAAGTCATCATTTGGATGTGGTGAATCCACTGAGTGACAAAGGGAGGCTAATTAAAACATACCCAGACAACAGGGAGAGGTAGGGCAGGGTCCCTGCCTGTGAGGGTGACAATTGTTTTGTGGCTAGTGGCACGAATCTGCAGTGTTTGAACTGTCATCATATGAGGAGAGGCTAATTGTGGCTGTAAAACCTCCACAAAATCTCCCACCCGACAGCACAGAGGTCATTAAAACAAACTTCAAAAGTAAAAACTCATATTTGTGATCAAATTGAAATAGAAGTCAAATTTACTTTGCTGGTATGGAGCTGTGCGGAGATGTTCATGGGAGTTGATACTGTGCATCTGCTATCTTATTTAGGATATTTTGGTATAAGAAACCAAACATGCCACTCTACTCTAGAATGAGATCTATAAAACACTAAAATGGCCAACAAGCCACATCAGCATTTTAGTTGGTTCAGGCAAATCGACCGCGGTGCTCAGAGTGCTGTGGCTGATTGTGAATTCACTAACGCCGGGTCAATTCTCTCAACGCTTCAATAATCTGAACCCTATTTGCCCTGGAAGGCTTTGCCACACGAAAAAGTTAGTCTTACAGGTTCTAGAGAGGCACAAGTGTCCGACAGAGCATGCTGGCCTGTTCTAGCGATACGCATTAATGAGCTTGTTAACATTCACCCTCCAACCTTTGCCATGAGAGTAGGGGTGGAGGAGTGACATTTATAATACTGAATTCAAAGCACCTTTCATAAGAAGTCATTAATATGATGGATGGACCACTGCTTCAGGAGTCTGAAAGAAAGATTAGGTGGTTAATATGCCTGAGAGAGAAAAAATCATGCCTCAAAATATTATTGTTCAAGATTAATTAAGAATTAATCAAGGGCTAATTGTGACATATGGATTAATTAGACAATCTATTTTGTATCTCCTTCTGACCTGTTAGTAGACGTTAATTTATTGTACCCCGGGGCAGAAGAAAAGGTTCCTTTCTTGATATTTCTGCTCTTCCTCGCGTTTGAATAGGAGGACTTCCCCGAAGACCGGTTGAGTGGCTCTGCTTGCAACGCCGAGACCCTTGTGGGAGAATCAGCAAGTGAACGAGACTGCCGGTTCCCAGTGGGCCCAGGGGTCACCGTAGGCAGGTACGTCGCTATGAAATCTGAAGACGCCTGAAGAGATCTAGCTGTAGGACAACTGGCTCGAGTGTGATCGCAACCACGTGGGCCTTGCTGGCACACACCGTTACCCGCGGCAACCGGAAAGCACTCCATACACAGACTTGATTCGCCAACTGGAGGTATGGCTAAAACTGCAGAGTACCTCAACCTGTCCTTCCTTCTGGAGCACGAGAGGGAGATTATCCTGAAGGTCCTCCAGAAAGATGAGAAGCTCCGGAAACTCGAGGAGAAAAGGATAAGGTGAGGCCTTGTTCCGTCTACCATGAGGGCTTTGCTGTTCCAGAGACATTTTACACAGCTGTCCTCCTCAGGTCAGGCACCGTGACTATCACACGATCTTGAAGTCCTAACCTTGCCCCCTACCACCTCAGGAAGTTGAAGAATGAGCTGCTGGAGATGAAACGAAGGGGTCCCCGGCGCTACCAGGAGGCGGGCGAGCGGCAGTGCTTGCTGTGCCAGAGGTCGCTGGGCCTGGTGTTTGAGCGTGGCGAGGTGTGTGAGGACTGCCAGCAGCGGGCCTGCAGTGGCTGCCGGGTACCGCTGGCCAAGGGCAGATGGCGCTGCACTGTTTGCACCAAGATCCTGTGAGTACCGCCCCCTCCAGACTAACCCGTCAATTCCCTTCCGCACCTACGAGACTCAACTGGGAAAAGCAGCAACATAAATTTGTGGTGTAAGTCAAACGATCAACACATCCTGGATCTGGAACCACCAAGCCGCCTTTGTTTACATTCGTGAGTCACAGTTCGGCAGAGCTGCCTGACTTCACTCTGGCCGGCAGGGAGCTGAAGGTGGTGACGGGTGAGTGGTTCCTGGAGGAACGGTCCAAGCGCTTCATGCAGGGGAACATCCCAAGCAGCGACATGGTCAAGAGGTCCATCCTCAGCAGTCCTCCAGGTGAGCTGTAAGCCTTCCAAAAGCCCTCCCTGTCAGTCTCCACCTTTACAAAGACTGTTAACAAAAGATGACGAGATTACACTGGCAGCTCATGAAACATTCAAAGCCGAGCCACATAAAGAAAGATGGCTAATCTCTGTCTTCCGCATAAATACCACCTATCTTTCCCTCTACTTTCCAGCTGCTTACCCTGGTCAGAGTTTTGTGGTCCTGGGATTTTAGTATAAATAGCAATGTGTAAGTAGTATATTTTTCAGACATATTTTATGGAGACAGTAACCCAGGCAAGTGAAACCTGTCCAGTCTCCTTTGTTCTCAATGCACCTTCTCATTCTGCATTGTATGTTTCCTTTACAAGCTGAGTGCCCCAGACCAACGACAAGGCTTGCTGATCAAGCGTCTAATTTTCACACTGAAAACATTCTGTTATTGTTAAAAGCGGCGTTTTAGACACAAAACGTACATTAGCCAGCTTGGCGGCATCGGTGTTACAGCATTTCGGCCAGGCTGTTAAATATAACCAGCCTCCTCCAGAGAAAGGCCCCGGTGTGGGGGGGGTTTGTGTGCTGGGATTCCTCTTCCCTGTGGTGCAAGAGACGGAAACATGCAGCAGACATCCCAGGAATCCAACCAGCTGGCAGAGTCGCCAGTCACACAACGTTTTTAGATAAAAACAGAAGGGGGAGGCAACAAAAAGCATAAAATTAGTATAAAGCTAATTTTAGCATAAAGCTAAAAACATTACAGGTTTTCCCTGCAGGTTTTTTTGGTTACTGTGCCTTTTCTTTGCTATGGCAGTGTAAAGTATGTGTACCTTCACATTTTTTTGGGGGGAAGGGGGTGACTCTGTCACCATGGATGGACGGGCTACCGGAAGAGTGAGGGTGCAGGAATCCTGTATGTCGTTTAATCACATCCAGGTCGTGTTTTTACTGACATGCACAGACAAGTTGATAGGATGTGTAGGATCGCTGTGGAAGAGTTAGATAGCCAAGTCGGGAGCTCTGGTAAGCCTAATTAAGAGTTTGCAGGGACATACGCAGCCCACACAGGAAGCCCCAGTTCCAGAGTTAAGAGCTGCCGCTCTGTACTGCCATTTCCGCCGAGCTGTGCTCTACCTCAGGCAGATGGGTGAACAAATTAGATATCGATTTGGTTTTTCTTTCCTCTTGTTTTTCTCATCCTTTGCCTGAAACCATTTTCACATTTGATAACAGACAGGAAGACGGACCAAAGGAGACCGCAGCCTGACCTAAGGGTAGAGGAAAAGACAGAAATGCCAAAATCAAGCAGAAGTGCCCTCCGGAATGTCCTGGAAGGCGCAAGGAAGGGGTGAGGCCACAAGGGGGAACTCCATTAAAGGAACTGACACCTCTCAGGGAGGCAGAACAGACACACACCCATGGTGCTCCTCAAATTCATCGTGAATTATGAGCTCCGCTATAACAAGTTAAAAGTTGTTGGCATTAGAAACACAGCCACCAGGTGGCGTAGTAGAAAGACTGAGTCTTAGAGGTGGTCCTTTGTAGTATATCCAGGCGTTTCAATAGTAATTGCTACTGAATAAGGATCCAGCAGACATGTTGCTGTCCAATGGTACCTGTGCAGGATGCGTCTGGACAAGAGGAACGGCCGGGCGGCACTGAAGGTGGAGACCGGACCTGATCAGGGGGAGGATGCCAGGAGCATGGGTTCCAACTCAGAGCTGAATGCCCCTAGCGTGCACAGCGCCCATTCCATGGCCCGCTCGCAAGGGTGAGTTGACCCAAAGGAACAGAAGAGGTGGTTACACCTCGCTCCCGTGGAAGGCTCTGCCGTTTTGTACCCATGCTGCCATGTTGTGCAATGAGCATTTTGTTATGACCGCCACCAGGGGGAGCATCATGGCCCTGGAGTCCACAGGGATGCCAACAATACCCAACAACCTCCGGCTCCAGACCATAGGGAGGTCTCCCAGCCCCAGCCACCGCAGCACCGCCTCTGGGACCAGCAGACGGGTGAGTGCCCACCTCTACTGAACCCTAAAAGATGGGGGCAGACTGCAAGTTAAGTTGGAGTGAATTACATGAGCAAATTGGTATGACTAACCAAACTGTCTAGTCTGACATGAACTGTTGTTTTTGGGTATAAAAGTATCATCTCATCATCCAACTGCTTATCCAGGTCAGGACTGCAGATTGCCTGTCTTCAATTTTCAGAAACAAATTGTATAAAGCTGTGCTGCTAGTTCCTTTCAGGATACACATGCACTGTGGGCAATTTAGACACACCAATTAGTCTAACTGCATATCTGGACTCCAGGAGTAAACCAACACAACAGATCCGAGCCCCCAAATGTGGAGATGTGAGGCGACATGGCTACCCGCTGAGTTCGTGTGACAACCCCGATGATCTTAAATAAGCTAATCAATTATAAAATATTTAAAAAATAAATGTATTGATAACTGTCACTAGTGCCAAACCAGGGGGTGGACAACCCCACATTTTGAAATCAGCCAAGGCCCTGAGCCCAAGTCCTTGGTTACATTTGCTGTGGGGTTTTTTGCTTCAATATGGTGTGGTTCTGCCTCAGCCGGATGGTGACGAGAGCATAGCCAGCTTCCATGCCAGTGAGAGCATCCCGGACAAGATGGCTGACGTACACGGCAGGGTCGAGCCAGGAACACCCAGCATCTGCGTGTCCAGAGCTTCGCTCTCCTCAGGTATCACCATACCCATGGCATTCATGCAATACTGTAGGTGCTGCTGCTGATCCACACCAAACACGCCCCCTCTGGCCAAACACTTTATTCAGGTGTCAAATAGTCTGACTGATCTGGGGAGTTAATAGTTTTTCTCCCCCTGACACGCAGCCTGTCATAAATCATAACAAAGATACCCACGTTTACACTGTTAATGTCTCAGTCACCTTCACTGCCATGTAAAAGCTGGTATCTCCTACTGAGTCATGCTGACTGATTCCATTTGTTCTCACCCAAAGCCCAGCTCTCTGACGTACATACATACACACATGCAAATGAACGCACTCTGGTCCAGTCGTCTGGGAACCGGGACTTTTAAACCTACATTGGGAGTGAACACAATGGTTCAGCATATATTTCTGCGTCCAAATGGATTACAAGAGAAATGCCAGTAGTAAGTGCATAACTTTATCAGTAATTAATATGCTTTCTGCATTCCTATCCATCCCATATGGATCATCACCCGGCTACCTCTGCCATGGTCTAGATCGCAGCCGGTCAGAGGTGGATTTGAGTGGGCCCTCTGCCGAGCTTGGTGGCGATACCTGGAGCCACCGGAGCCGGTCTGTGCCAGGGGAGCTGAATGATCCTGTAAGTATCCTACCCACAATTCCCTTTATGTCCCACACCAAGCGACCCTTACACTACTTACTGTATAGTGACAACAGGAACATAAATTAATGTCCTACCTAACAAATTGAACAGCCTGTACCATAACACCTACTGGCTTTAAATATTTCGCTTTAAAAGCTGAGGGTGCACATTTGTAAGGAATGAAGTCAGTATGACTCTTTTGCACTTTAAATTTTAATTCCAATTAAAAAATACAGATAAAATTAATTGAGATGTTTAAAACTCTAATTGCATTTAAGATTATATTTATGGCTAATATATGAAATAAACATATCCATCCATCCATCCATCCATCCATCTTCTAATTGTTTGTCTTAGTCAAGGTCGGGGTAAACAGTATGCAGTAGCCACATTTGTTATTTTAAAGCATAATCCCCTAATTAAGCCACCTGTTACTCTCCTGCTGTAAATGAATGGCGTATTCCTCAGGATTACTTGGATGACGACAGGGATGAAGACATTGATGCCCTGATGTCTGAGTACAACCAGGCAACCCACAGACACATAAGCGCCGCCCTCTCTACAGTAAGCGCCCATATCAAAATAAAAGTGAACATGCAATTCTCACTACCGTGCTGACAGCTTGATATAAAACATTAGTGTGGTTCTTGGTCACAGTGTCGCCTATTTTTTCCCAGCACATTGTTCAGCCAGCTCGTGACAGCAGGCAACCGTAGGAAAAGCTTGGCTAAACTGTATTGCTGCAACTAAAACTTCGCCTGCCTTACGACACAAAGAACAAGTCTGATGTCGCAGTGAACATCTGTCAGGATGTTATTAATGATACTGCAGATGATGTGATTAATCGGCCAGTTTTCCTTCCGCTTATCACCGGGAATTCGGATAATGGAGATTAACCTTCACTTTCTGTTGTTTTCCCATGTGGTACTTGGGCTGTTAGAAGAGCAATTGAATGATTTATCTCTGAGATTTACAGTGAGGGATAAAACAATGACTGAGCTCACAGTACTGTACATCCACATTATTGAATGTTATTTCCTGGACTCCTTCTGCCTGTGAGGAAAACGCCAAGCTTAAAAGGACCAAAATATTGTCACGATACTAAAGACTTCATGACTGGAATTTGTAGGTCTTTTGCACAGTTCTCATTTTGACAGATGACTGATTGTTTGTTGAAGGTGACACAGATGTCAGCCTCACCAGGCATGGAGAAGCTGGACCTCTCCATGCTCTGTGGGTGTAGCCTTTTCTCCTAGTGATGGGAGAAAGGAGACTTCAGAACAGTAGTGGGAGTCAGTTCAGACTAGTTGCTTGGTCATCATTGGCTAAAGCAGGAAGTGACTGACAGAAACGATATGTACAGCCTCTGTTCTCCATAGTGTACACTCTCCAGCTTTTTCCTTGGAGGTTTTCTCCTGCTGTCTCTGGTTACTGCACTTGACTCTCTCTTTTGTGTTTTCTCCATAACCTTGGTGTCCAACCTCTACCTCCCTCTTCCTGTTCCGTCTCCCCACCCTAATCTGGGTCTCAGTCCACTCCACCGGGCTCAGAGAGAAAATGGTGTTATCTGAATATCCCAGACTCGGACGCTGAAACTGTGAGTGATCTGTGCTCTCCCTGCTTCTCCCTCTTCTCCATCTCTCTGTCCTCCTTCCATTTCTTCTCTCTCTCCATCCCCCACCCCCCTCTCTGTTCTCACTGGTCTGTCGCCTCATCTTCCCTCTCCTCAGCTCTGCCCTTTTCACTCATCGACTCGATGGATAATAATTAGAGGCTTTAGTAATAGAAGCGTCCCTCTGCCTCCTCTGTTCTGTCTTGTTGAATCGTGTCAGCACTTATAAGTGTCCTCTTGAACATTTCATGTTTATTAATTTACATAACTGACCATAACTAATTTACATAACTATCCAGTTCGGCCCTCTAAATGCAGATTATTATCCCATGGTCTGGAGTGGATTTCACTTGTTAAATGAAAACACGAATCTTCCTAACCCATCACAGAAGACCCACCATGTCCTCCCCTTTCCTTGCTTCTGGAACAGTCCGCATCCAGTGGAACCGCTATGAACTTCCCTCTTCTTCTACCTGGGTCCACAGAGCAGCCTCAACAGCATGATGAGCGTCTACAGCGACACGGGAGACTACGACCACACCGTCATCAGTGGCGAGATCCTCCTCAACATCTCCTATAGCTACAAGACAGGCGCACTCAATGTGTTGGTGAAGGAATGCCGCAACTTGGCCGTTGGCGATGAGAGGAAGCAGCGCACGGACCCGTGAGAGAAGGGGACCCGCCGGCACTAGCATTGCGTGACTTAGCTCATCACATGATCCACTGAACAGAAAATACCGTTACTCTGATTTGTCCGGTCATTGCTCAAAAAACGAAACCAAACTATGCTGCTTCTAATCAAAACAACACATATTTTTATCATTTTTACTGATGACAATTTGAATGTACAAATTTATATCACACAAAAGAAATGTACAAATTTTAACTGTGTAATTGTTGAAGGTTTTACTGTAGCAATTCAGATCAAATAGGTCTATGGTACCAGCCCATTTCCAAGCTAAAACTCAATGTCCCTAACCTAGTATGCCATCCATTGCCCATATGTGCTAATGTGTTTTAAGATGGATATAATCATTTGTCTAGTTGGTATTAACACAGATGGACAAAATGATTTTGGCAGATACGTCAAGGCTTACCTTCTACCGGATAAGTCTCGCCAGAGCAAGAGGAAAACCAGCATCCGGACCAACACCACTGATCCGGTGTTCAATGAGACCCTGAAGGTGAGGCCTAGATGACAGGTATCCGGCAAGGTTCAGTGGATCTTGTTGAAACCCCATCTCTGGTCAAGTGTGGCAATTAGGTGTACATTTTTCCAAAAAGGGCTTGTTCTCCTTGATCGATGTGGAAGCGATTCAAGTACCAAAACCTATGAATATTTGCTTGTTTAGCAGACACTTTTGTTCAAAGGAACATACAGTGAAGCAGATACATCAGAGTACATGGAGGAGTTTTGGGGTTAAGGCCTCGCTCAAGGGCCCAGTGGTGATATGACGGCCATAGGATTTGAACTTATAATTGTCTGGTCATGGGCACAGACAGTGAATATTACACAGCTCACCTGTACTATGTCCGTTCAATCTTGCAGTGGCGTTGTACCCACACTATTGAGATCAACTGTACGCCATGGAATTGGATCTGGGCTGGGACGTGGGTCTCCCAGAAGCAGCTTGTCACTCAAACATAAAGATCAACATTGGTGTAGGTGTTCAGGAGTAAAGAGCAGAACTCCCGCATGTAAATTGATGGTGTCACACTTCTGTCCTTTTTACGCAGGGGATGGTTGGACATTTATCAGGAAACTGTCCTTCATGGGAAGTTTTTGCTTTGTGATTTCTGAGTTCCACTCGCAGATACTAAGAGGGTGGTGTCAGAGGATGGACACAGACCACCATGATTGAGGGTGCATCACCCTGAGGAAGTCCTATTTACTCAATATCAAGGCAGGAAAGGCACCACATATTAGGCAGCTGGATATAAAGGTGGGACCAGTCAACATTCTATGGTCCCAGGAGATGGCCTTTTCCCGTAGCAGACAGCGGTTGCCCTGATTGACTTCCTTGGTCCAGCCTACTCCAGTAGGTTGTCCTGAATGGGCCTAGCAGTCATCTCCCCTTCCAGCCTGATCTCATCTCCTACATGTTACAAGGTGGCTGATTGCAGACCAGCTTTAGCTGTGGCTCCTTAGCATTCTGCACATGTTCTTCAGGAAATGGCTAACAATTAAGGGAGCCGCAGGCTATGGAGCTGAAAACCAGGCAATCGGGGGGAGGGGGGGGCGTGGCACCCTCAGATCACCACAATTCAGCAATGGAAATGAGGATAAAAGCAAGCTGAGGCAGAGAGTAGCCATTCTGTGGGGATATTCAGTCATCCTGAAAATTCTTCTAGTGTAGGTGTTAAGGACAGATCATTTTCAGACCACACCCCCAATACGTGATCAGCCACTCACAGCTGGAGTTTGCCATCATGTGCAGTTTGAGTGACACTGGGTAATGAATCTCTGGTTCCACCCCCAGTACATGATCAGCCACTCACAGCTGGAGATGCGGACACTTCAGCTGTCCGTATGGCACAACGATCGCTTTGGCCACAACCGCTTCCTGGGTGAGGTAGAGGTGCCATTTGACTCCTGGGAGTTCGAGAAGCAGACGGAGGAGTGGTTCTCCCTGCAGCCTAAGGTGAGAATCTGTTCACGTCTGTCCAGCATCCAAAGAGCTGCAAGAAACACACAGCTAGATTAGTCAATGAGCTTGTATCTGAAGTGATTTAATATATTTGGTGTTGCCCACTCATCCAGATCCTGGAAGCAGACCGTTTCTATATATATTTACAAATGCCTGCCATATGTTTGTGTGTATGTGTGTGGTCATCACATGTCAGTGTGGTCCTCTGCCTTTCAGGTGGACAGCGGTCCAGACACCTCATTGCAATACAAGGGAGAACTCACTGTCGTTCTCAAGTACATCCCTGCAGAGAAGAACCTCATGTTGCCCTTGGATCAGGTGCAGGGTAATGCACACATGTCCTACCCACTGAATACGCTGACTTTTTCAGAAATTTCCTATGCTTTAGTGGTCTTCGTGCCTCTATTTCCGTGTACTGGATCCGTGTTTCCAGTCTATACTCCTATAACTCTTTAACTTTCCAACCCATTCATACTGGGAAGTATGGAATAGTTTGTAGCATCAGCAAGATCACTGCACATAAGCAGGACTGGCTTGTTGGAGATGAGACTGGAAGGTTTACTGTTCTTGGCTTTTTCTTCTTGACAGCTAAGAAAGGGTTTTTAAGAGGAAAGACGTCCAGCATCAAGCTGCCCCAAGGTGGGATGGTGGAGCTTCTCATCAAGGAGGCCAAGAACCTGACAGCCATCAAATCTGGAGGGACATCAGATGTTTTTGTGAAAGGGTAGGCGATAGAGACAATAGGAAACCATCTCTATCAATGTTTCTGATAGGACTCAACTGATATTCTCACAGGCAGCTCCTGGGATAAAGGACATCTTTTACTAAGAATCTGTTCAGTGTTTGTAGCTAGGAAGCGTGGAATGACAATCTTCTGTCTCTTGGCTGCTATAGTTACCTTCTCCCCGATGACAACAAGTCGACGAAGCACAAGACGGCTGTGGTGAAGAAAACACTGAACCCAAGGTGGAACCATACCTTCACATACTGTGGCCTGCAGTCCGTTGACCTCAACAACGTCTGCCTAGAGCTAACGGTCTGGGACAAGGAGTCGCTCTCCAGCAACGTGTTCCTGGGGGGTGTGAGGCTAGGAGCTGGTACAGGTGAGTCAGCTGCCCCACCTCACATAGGCTTTATTGGGTGGTCTATGCATGGTGCCCTTTGACCTCTACACCCTAACCTGAATATAGACAGTCAGGTGAAATAAGCACTTGCTAATATGCAAATCAGTTATTCTAAATGGGGGGTGGTTTGGCTGGAGAATTATTAAATAATTAAATAACAAAAACCACCGTACTGTGGCATGGACATAAACCGTTAACCTCCCCAAGTTCTATTACTTGAACACACAGCCCAGGATCCTGCATGACTTCTGATGGGAACACAGCAGGGTCAACACTGTACCTCTGGGCTCCTTTCTCAGGTCAGAGCTATGGCAAGGACGTGGACTGGATGGACTCATTTGGGGAGGAGCAGCGATTATGGCAACGCATGATTGACAACCCAGAGGTCCCACAGGAGTGTACTCTCATGCTGAGGCCCAAGATGGCCAAACACAAGGAGTAAGACAGAGACTATATGGGACTTCCTGTCTCATGCAAGGCCGTTGGCTCCCCAAGCCTGCATCTCATGCTCCACTAGCCTAGGCTCCAGCCTAAGATCCAGGATGCACTGCAGGATCTCAGTCATGGCACACGAGTGCTGGGCTCCAATTGTGTCTACAGACACTTTCAGGCACTGAAAGACTGCATCTTTTTACTGCTAGCTTTGGGTAAATGTGACTGACGACATTGGACCCGACTCCGCTGCCGAGGGACTATCCATGCTGAAATGCACCCGTACAGACGTGTGTGTGTGTGTGTGTGTGTGTGTGTGTGTGTGTGTGTGTGTGTGTGTGTGTGGATGAGAAGCGTGTCAAGCTGAACACATACAGCAGAATGGATAATTCATATTTGTTTTCTGTTTTGAAACAGTGAACAAAAATCAGACCACAATCCTTTGTTTAATGATTCCATAGATGGAAAATTCTCACAGAAAAGCAATGTATGCAGACCACATACACAGTACAGTACAGGTTTAAAGCCCAGGGTATACAGTGTATATTCTGTGGTTACATTATATTTAAAAGCATAATATATATATATTTATATATTTTTATATATATTGTGTGGGCAGAGAATAGAGAAACAGAAGAAAAAAAATTCTATGACATATGCTAATTGGATAATGATTGATGTAAATGTATTGATATAACGCATAAACGTTGGATGGCAGTTAAGTGAATTTGGGTGTTTGGATTGTTTGGTTGCATAGATGCCTCATGCTGTACGTTCCCAACAAAATTCAAGTTAAAATTGAAAGTTAAAAAAACAAATATTTACATCAAAACAAGATAGCTTGCAAAAATATACTCTAAGTTATAACTATAGGCATGCAAAAATATAGGCTACATTTACATTTGCTTAGCTGCCGCTGCAGCTATTCAGAGGTTATGTACGCATCAGCATTATAACGAAAATGCAATACAAGTCAACACAGCCGACAGTGGCAATAACTCACTAGCAAGCTGTGCGCAATAACTAGCAAGTTGTGTACTTTACACAACTGAAAGGAAATCTATGTGGCTATTTAGCTAAGTATCCTGCGAACATATTTCAGCAAGACAGACAATGTCTCGCTCATGGGTAGCAGCTTAGCCTGTTGCCTGCTTACTATAGCAAAGTTACAAAGCACAGAACTGGAGTGTATCAATCTAGGTTTGACTATCAATCTAGAGCACAGTTATCTAGTTCTCGGCATAGATCTAGGTCTTAGCTATGTGTCAAGCTTTGATTACACACATTTACACATTTATAGAAAAGCACACACCACAACGGCAATACAAGACACCACGTGGAAGGAGAGTGAGAGATCTTTTCTATTTGGAGAGGCCATGAGACAGCAAAGAGAATAATATACATTTTCAGCAGAAGTCATCATCCTGGTGTAAAATGTGCCAAATGTTCTCAAGCCACAACTGGACTTGCAGCTTCTGACTTTTCTAATGAATTTTTCACTTTTATTCTCCACTTAGTCGCTAATTCTTTTTCTCCATGGTAACAGTGTTATATTGAATCAGTTTAATGCAGAGCAGTGCCGAGGTGGCTGTGTGAACTTAATTATTCACAAGGGAGCCCAGTGTTCAGCAGAAATTAACAATTCTTACAAATTAAGGAAAGACACATTTCTCATACAAAAAGTTAATTTATATTTTTATAATGAGATCAAGAGTTTTCAAATGTTATACACTTGGCTGTGAGACTTAAATCTGTTAGATTCTTAAAGGTGGGATTTGGTGTTTTTGACAGTAAAGTTTTGTGGAGGGAAGGTGGAATTAACGTTCTGGTGGGAACGTTAATCTGGAGTGAGGGTGGGATGTTCATGCGACACCAACCCTTTCTCCGGAAACCATGGCAGCACCAGCTACCTTCTGACTCACAGAGATTATTCATTTCACTTGCTATGTTAAACTTTCTATTTAAAATCAGACCTTTGGATTCCTTTTTTTTTGTCAGTTAGACCATTGGTGAAGATCCGTCAGTTTATGCAAAATGAGCCCCCGAAATCCTACCTGGCGTGTTTTTATGGGACGGGGTTACATCGAGGAATGTGCTCAAACAAACACAACGTGCGTTTAAAAATTTACCAGTGAAAGGTTTGTTTGAAGTGACCGAGCCGACTTCAATGTGATGTGGTGTCTGGTTTCTGTGTACCATGTTCTCTGTGTTCTCATTTTCCATATATATATATATATATATATCTCCTCTGTATTGTTTAATTTCACATGACTATCAGGTCCTTTGTGCTGTCTGCCAATTCTGCCACCTTTCCTGAATGACAATTAAGTGCAATACCTCGTCAGTTTGTAGAAAAAAATCAGTTTCATTAGCATGTGTCCGATGTGGTTGTGAAACAAAATGAGTCTAAAATGAAATCAAAATGTATTCAGACACATTTTCCTTTTGTTCTAAATGTGTCACTAGACTATTTTACCAAAATAAAAGTATTTTACCACTGGAGATATCTCCCTGTACCGTTTTTGGGATTGTTTCTGAGGTGTGACTGCGTGTGCACAAAAAACAAACACACACACAAACGCACTGCAGCTGGTATGTCAGGTACCCTGGCAGAGCACAGTTCAGCGAAACATTAAGGTTTCTACGTCATACGTATATTCATCAGACCACGTCAGTGTATACAGTGCAATTTAATTTGTGTTCTTTTCCACGAGGCTGCTGTTACCATTCATAACTCCACAAACACTGAGCACAGGGCTTCATTTCCTGAAGTCACAGAAGCACCACCACACTTGGGAAAGCTACAGGCACAAATCCAGCTGCAACAATTCAGAATATCCAAGATCTGTGATGTTTAAATACATAGAAACATAAATACTAAACACAAGTATGACCTTAGCATGATTTGTCAGAGAACTGTAGTAGGTAAAAACCATATTCCAATCTTTATACAAACCTCAAAAGAATACCAATCGTATAAAGTTATGCCAAAAGTCATGCATACTGAATACCCAGAATGCCTTTGGTGCAAACGTTAATTGCCATTGGGTAGGATACAGGAGAGGCTCCCGCAAGGTCCCATGAGAAAGGACACTGG
Organism: Gymnarchus niloticus; assembly: GCA_009936485.2. NCBI lineage: Eukaryota > Metazoa > Chordata > Actinopteri > Osteoglossiformes > Gymnarchidae > Gymnarchus > Gymnarchus niloticus. Next base: position 1,337,485 of record JAACJT020000062.1, on the reverse strand, counting down.
AAACAGCCGCAAGTTTAGACCACACCTCCAAGCCGGGCCTGTAATTCTGCGGTCACCTCAATGCTGGTCTCTATCGATGGGGCGGAGAGTGGGGCACGGGTTTCCGGACCCCACCCCCACAGTGGTCCAGCCAGTTGGGCAGGGGCAGAGGTGGGAGAAACACGGCCAGAGGGTTAAGATTGGCAGCTCTGGCCAGCCTGTTGCTGAAGCAGCATCTCATCCTTGCGCGGCGGGAAGGTGTCGATGGTGGTGAAAATCTCGGCAGCTGTGATGGGAAAGGTATAGCGCATCTTGTCTATGCCCTGCTTGTCCAGCAGCACCATGTTGTAGCTGTTCTGGGAGATCTGCAGCAGCAGCCTGGGTAAACACAGGTGCACAATTTATTACAGGTAGTCAGATGCATGTACGGACACTGGGATGAGAGGATTTGGATCAGATCCAGGAAGGAGCTCCTGATGGAGAGAGTTAGTCACTCCCCAGAGCGACTTATATACGTCAGCAAAACATTTACATTTCAGTGAGAAATGTTTTTTCATTTATTAAATGACTTTGCACCGGATAATTGGCTGGAAAATGAATGAATGGATATAATTTATTAAAGGCCATACAGGCTTACTACTTAACCCAGTCTCGTGTCCCACGATGCATTGCGTACCTGAGCTGCAGGGCGAGACCTGGCGAGATGATTCTGTGCCGGATGCGGCCGATCTGAGCCGGGTAGACTCCGACCAGCTCGATCACCGTGATGTGCCTGAGATCCAGGCCACACTGGGCGCGCTGGAAAACACCAGTCATGCAAACACACACGCAGAGACACACACACAGGTGCTGCGTTTCACATGGCCTCCCTCCAAAACCCCAGAATTAATGCCTTTTGACAACCCCATAAACCCAACGTCATCTCACGCCAGTAGATGACGTATCCCTCAGAATCAATGTGTCTTTCACAAATTCACAAAGATAACGGTAGAGGGGTAGGATTCGGTGGTAAAATTCAGTCTCCCTGGTAATCCGATGATTCATTCTGTCATTACAGTCCTCATTTTAGCACTTGTAGACGTTGCTCTTTTTAAATGCTACCATTTTTCTAAAGCAGAGCCTGAGAGGAGTAACCCCATGAGCATGGTACTTGTTTTCATGGGAACGCTTTAAAACTGTGTGTGTGTGTCAGGGGAAAACAGACTTTAGGTGAGATCAAGAAGGCCACGTTTAAACATGATGTAACTCATATGTTAATGGCCTGTAAAACAATACAAAAATCAGCTTTGTTCCTGGAAAAAAAATTTAAAAGTTTAAACAAAAGTACAAAGTACAATGCTTACAATTATTCTTTAACAAAAAAGTTAATTACAGCAATAAATAATAAACCTGCCAAATCTTATGAAGGCTTCTATGTGACCAATGAAACATTTTAATAACTGTAATAATAGCCTTTTCCCGGAAAAGAACATCACTGCAAGGATTCCCGCCCTCCAGTAGCCCGAAACTGATCCACGGTCAGTCGTTAAACATGTCCACCCACCCACCTGCAGGTTGTCCATCTGGAACCTGTAGTAGTGGTTGGCGGCCGTGGGAGCGGATACTATGAGCAACCGGCGCTTCTCGTAAAATTGGTCGAGCAAAGCGGCAGCGGTGCGCACGCCCACGTTGATGTTCATGGCTGGGGAGAGGGAAGAAGAAGGTCCTAGTCACACACTGACACACACGCTGGTACTGAAAGATGGCCCAGGCTGGCACTGTCACAAAAAACAAAATCCAGGAACCAATGTTTTTTTCTTCCACTTTTTCTATATTTAATGATATAGCAGACTACCTGCACATCTATTTGACAGGTTAAACTGACCATTTCTTCTCCAAAGTGTAGTGTAAAACGTGATGTACTCTGCCAACCAGAAGCCAGGGCTGCTTCATTCTCAAGCTCAGCGAACTATCCAGCCAGTCCAAGTTAATCTCTCCAGTCTTGACGATCATCCTGTTCTATCGATCACCGGAACATTCCGGTCGATAAAACCCATTCCCCACTTCCAGGGAACTTCTCACCATAAGGTGTCTAGGCTTGAGCTGGCAACACCGTCAGCCACACCTCCCCTCCATCATGTTAGTCAGACTGCTCCAGACTCTAATGAGGTCTCCGAGGCCAGGTGAGACATACACCTCACCCTCAAACTCTTTTCTAGCAGCAGACTGGCACCTAAGACCTTACAGGCTCCACCTCGCTGCTTCATTGACCCCTCACTAAAGCTTCAGGACCTGATCTTCATCCACATTCTGCTTCCCCATTTCCTCTCAATATTGAACGGCCCAGAGGGGTGACGATCAGGACAGCCCCCCCTCTGAGGAGTGGGCGCTTCCGAAAGATGCTAAATAAGTAAAACGGTGTGGGCAGGAGAGTCTGGAAAGGGGGTGGGGGTCACGCACGTAAACAGGTGGTCTCTGCGCCGGACCACGTCAAGCTGGACTGGCAGACGCGGGCGCTGCTGCCCTGCAGCTCGAAGCCGCCCACGCAGGAGAACGTGCAGGTGGAACCATAATTGTCTCCATCGCTGTCACACTTCATGTAGCTGTTCTCAGGCGGGGTCAGCGGGTTACAGCGGCGCACTGTAGGAAACATGGGACATGGACCATTGGTTACCAGCTCCTGGAGGGTTTAGCTGTTGTAATCTAGAGTGAAATACAATTGCAGAAATGTTCGCATGAAATACAATCCAGCTGTACGACTAGTAAAACTAATCAATGCTGCCTTGGACAAAAGTATTTGTGAAGCAACTACAATAACTAGTAACTGGTAAGAAAATGCTAATAATGTCATCATGAAAAGTCCTGATAACATGGCAGCAGATGGCCTATTAAAGCAGATTCAAAGCTAAACCAAATGATGGAATATAATGCAGCCTGACAACCCATCCATCTAATGTTTGTGTCAGGAGTAACTGTGTATCGGGATGTTTAAGGTAAGCTCTGAGATCTTCACTCCAGGGCCACTGAACACCGCTCACATCTAACAAGCTCGACCTTAGAAACAACACATCCATCGCCAAGGTTCCTGTGGTCACAGAAACGGCATCATCACCTCAGGCGCTGGCAGGGCAGGTACTGAGGTTGCTGCAGACACCATGGTTCTGTCCATGATTGTACTGAATCAGCCAGGTTTGTAGGAGATGTTTGTCTAGACATGATGATTACTGACAGACAGTAACGGATACCGACAGATGACAATGGATACTGACAGACGGTGATGGATACTGACAGACAGTGATGAGTTCTGACAGACGGTGATGAGTTTTGACAGATGGTAATGGATACTGACAGACAGTGATGAGTTCTGACAGATGGTGATGAGTTCTGACAGATGGTAATGGATACTGACAGACAGTGATGGATACTGACAGACGGTGATGAATTTTGACAGATGGTGATGGATACTGACAGTAAACAGTGATGAAATCTGACAGACGGTGATGGATTCCAACAGATGATCTTAGATACTGATGGACAGCGATAGACATTTATGAACAATGACAGACACTGACGGAGAATGTCAATGCTGTCTTTCACAGTCCATTAGCTTCGTTTAGCTAATGAATCCTGTGACTCTACCCAGCATATCTCAAACAAAAAAAAAAAAAACTCCTGAAACGACCCCTTCCCTTCAGTGAGGTACCAGACCCGAATACATCAGACAGGTGATCCTGCCCGCCACAGTTGTTATTGGGCACTTCAATAGCATGCGAAATCAACTTGTCAGAGCCAGTACAATTTCTGTGGCCATTCATTTTGATAAGAAAAAGACTGGACACTTATAATGGCCGCTGTGATTTATTTTAACGTTGAAGAAACACATGGCCGACGAAGGCAGCTGCATGGCATCAGCCCGGCAAAATGAAGACATATTGGCAGCTCTGGCTGCATTCGCTCCTCCATCCGGCTGTGGATAATAAAAAACAACGGCCCCGTCTCTACCATGTTAGCAGAGATGCTGGGATTTGTACCCTTCTGAAGCCTCAACTGTATCGATCAAACTCCTTATGTATATTACCTATCCCTACCGTCTCCGTCCTTTCTTTGTGGTTACAGGGTGTCGTTTTTTTATAATTATAACCCCGTCTAACCCAACACCCCTCTGTGATTCAGACTGATCTGGGGTCAGTTTTGTCAGCCTCTTTTTTAATCCATGAATCAGTACTGTATGCGTTCGGACGTCCTACAGCATCAGTTATAAAACCACACACGGGTGTTAATCCACCTCTTATGTAAAGTTTGGAGAAACGGGCCCTTGTTTATCTTCTTTTTGGTTATAAGTGTCAGTGGTATCGTCAATAGAACCAGTTCACCCCAAACAAAGCATCAGTGATTAATGGTCACGAATATTTAAAGGCTCCACTAACCTCGAACTCGCACTGAGAACCTACAGGAGGCTTTGTTCTCAGCACGGTCATACACCGTATACGACATCTTGTGGTCTCCCTCGGGGAAGTGGGTTCCAGGTGGTTTTCCTTTCAGAATCACGCTGAGGGGACAGGACAGAAAGTGACACTCTGAGGTACAACGGGGACACAGGGACTCGTCTGAGCACAGCTACAGCGGAGACAGACTGACTCTGTGAGGATGCCGTCAGCCGTGTCCTTGCCCTCCGGCGTGTCCCAGGTCACCCGCACTGTCAGCTTTCCGGGATCTGCTGTCTTCTCCCTGATGCTGGGACACTTGATCTTGGGAGGTTCAATGTCTGGAGGAAGAGGAGGAGGGACGGGGGGTTAGGTCAATCGGACAGGAACAGGAAACCAGAATATGTGGTAGTGGTAGTGGAATGAGTTTTCTAAGGAATCCTGTGGTTCTAGACCTACCCAGAAGCACCAGGGGAGACCCAGATGTTTTGCTAGCTTCCTGGATACCAAAGGTTAACAGTTTGCTTTGAAATCGGGTCACCATTCTGCCATTTCTGTAATGCTCAGAATGAAGCTCTAATTAATAAATATTAATAATAACAAAAGCAACATCTCCACTTATTCAATCAGGACGATAACGCAGTCATAAATCAAAACCCCCACACTGACAGGGTGGGCAGACAGGGAATTTACCAGAGGGAGTAATTATATATAGTCACTTGGCAACAATGAAAATGCATTTAGAGACTGAGCGATAATTTTGCTGTACATTCATGTTTGCAATTAACATTGCATAATTAATCACAAATTAGTCCTGATGATAACAAGCAGAAAGATATTTCATCGCTTTAATCGCTTTAAATTCAGTGGCAGCACAGACACTAGATTCCCTTCTAAATTCCCACCTTGGGACAGTCAGATTGGCACACAGATATGGTGGAGAATGAAGTCCGTACAAAGGGAAAACGCAGGACCCGCGGAAAACTAGTCATTCTCAGGGACGACAAAGACATCCTAAGGGAAACCTGATCAGCATCTTAAACTGCTTCTTCACACCACCATGACAGAAGTTCCAGTTTGAGTTCAAAGAGGTCTAGTGAAACCCGACAGACGGCTGGGAACCGCCATATCTGGCAGCTGAGGGGCGTGGCCAGCATCAGCCACAGTTCCACAGCCCCCGATGGTGTGGACAGACAGCCAATGAGAAAATAAGGAGGACTCACATCTGCACATTTGCCTCACTACACCCTGAAGGAACAGCGTGGCGTGCACAGACGTTTATAATGAAGCCGTGACAACAGACAAATCTTTCACCTTCTGTGAGAACACTATACCCAGGCTGTTAGACTAAAAGCTTTCCTTCGTACCTTTAGGCAATATTGATCAATTTGAATATACAAACAACTCCCTAATGCAGAATTCTAAACTGTTTAGTAAATGAAGATGATTTGAGAGTCTTAGTTCCTTGTTTCGGAGAACAAATCCCTGAGACACAAGATTTTAGGTTGAAGATTAATTTGAACACTTTCATTCACTCTTAACAGATAAGAGAGTGGCAGACAAAAGCGTTCTGCTCTGTAACTAAAACCCAAAAAATGCTGATGAGGGCAGAACTATTCCTGTTATTGATTGATGACACTCTCTCCTCTTTGAGGCACAGGAAACGTGCTTTGTAAGTGATACACAAAGCAACTGGTGGGTAGATGGCCCTGGCGTCTAACTTCACCCCTCTCGCAAGATGTCCACACACTCCCCATGTTTCACAGACATTTTTACTGTTACTGAGAAGCTTAACGTTTCCTAGTTTGGAGCTGCTTTTAGCTTTCACTGTAGATCGACCGACACATCGATGCCATCGTGACTCCCAGGAAGTGACAAATGGTGAGGTTGGGCTTTCAGTTTTCTCCAATCAGAATTCAGGTTTAACTGTAAAATTTGTTAAATCCACTTTCTGGTATGGGACCACAATCGAAGTCTGAGCTACACATCAACCTGGTCCTCAGCTACCATAAAACAAACCCTGGCGAGAGTGAGCAGCCATGTTTTTCCCCCTCAGTGAAAAACTCTGGATTTAGTTTATCTCTGGTCTGTACTTTGGAGTGATGTTAATGTACAGCTTATAATTATGGAGTTTTAAGTATGGTCTGATAGTCTGAGTAACTTAACCTTACATTAATTCCCCAAAAACTTACCCCAGTCTCAGCGAAGGTACAGCTGTTCATAGCTATTACGACCTGGCATGTGCAATTTGCATTTCTTGCACAAGCTTGGTCACGCGAAACAAAGTCAATTACTGCCTATCCCAAAACGCTAATTAAAACATTCTGTGCGGCTATTGCTCTTGCCTTGCAGGCAGTTCATTATCTTGTTAGAGCAGATTGGGAGGACAATTGACCTGTCAGTAGCATTCACTGTGTGGTTGCAGGCAGAAGGGGGGGGAGGTGATGTGTAGCGAGGTCGTGCAGCATTTGTTTTGTGCCGTGCTATCAAATTGCAGCTGAAAATCGCTCCTCAGTTTCAGAAAGAGGGCTGTTAAATTCAGGAAAGAGTAAATAGAACCTTCAGAAAAAATGAGCCCCAGGACACCCAAGAGTAGTCAGTTCTACAATAAAACCTGTCCATGACACTCCTCCAAGACCAGGAGTGGGCTGCCATCACCGTAAAATCTGCGACCTGCCTTAGAGTGGTCTGACAGGTCTGCCTTTACACCTTACACCTTTACAGGGCTGCATGTCCCTCCATACGCCCCAGCCTGAGGCACTCACCCACACACGTGCTCTGTCCACCGCTCCAGGTCTTGCTGCTCAGGCAAGTGACTGCACGCTCCCCCTTCAGTGTGTAGCCTGGAGAGCAGAAGAACTCGCACCTGGAGTTGAAGTAGGAGCCGTCGGAGCACTTGTATCCTCCGTTGTCCGGCATTGTCAGCTTTGGACACCGAATCTCTGCGGGCTCAATGAAAGCGGTCATCAGCCCACATGGCTGGCTAAACAGCTAAGGGGTCACAGGTGAGGGTGTTCAGTTTATGAGCAACACCTTGGCAATATTCCATATCAACACCACTTACACTGTTTAGAGAGATGGCTATTTTTGGCTACACCCACATTATTAACTCACCTCAATGGTTGCTTTAGTTAAAACTTGATTATGTTGCCTACCACTAGGGGGCACTGCAGGTGCCTTGAGCAAACCCATCCCTCACCTCGGCATGCGTAGTTCCCGGACCATCTCTTGTTGGACATGCAGATCACCTCGTTGTGACCGTTCATCTCGTAGCCCTTCTTGCAGTGGATCGTGCATCGGGCACCTATCACGTTCATGTAATGCTCCCCCCGTGGGGTGCGGCAGTACACGTGCCCGTGTTTCACCTTTATGGGGGCGCACCATGGCGTTCCTGTAAAAGGGACGAGGGTTAGTGAGCATAGGCTTGTCCCCTTACCCATAATTCATCTCTACCGCCTCATTTGCTGATTATTCACGAGCCGATGGGCGGCAACTGACACTGGTGTCGTCTGTGACTCACAGCTGGTGTAAGAGATTCTGTGACAAACACCATTCTACAACTGTCACAACCCAAACCCCAGACAAAACTTAGTCCCATATGCATAAAACATTTCTTCATTAATTATACATTTCAGACAATTAAGAAGAAGAGGATCCCTTGAGAATGCATGCACATCTCAGCCAGAGTCCAGTGAACGGTGCTGAGTGGACATACTGCATTGACCTTTACTCACCATAGTCCTACGTGGGAACCCAATATTCAGCTTCAAGAGAAACCAGAGTGAGAAGGGAGAGTGCCAACACGATAACACAAGCTGGTTAGCTGACATTTAGTGACAGGGAACTTCTGAAGCTTGACCCAGAATTCTCAGACTGCAAGCCAGAGTGGAACTAATGTGCCAAATTATTATAAACTTTACTCTTTCACGTGGAAGCCGGTGAAAACAGACTTCGGATTCAGGAGCATTTGTTAATTAAAAAGTGCTGCGTGGAAACAGCAAGGGCACTGTTAAAAAGCATAAATACGCTGATCATGTAGGAGAATTACGTCCTGTTTCCTGATGAGTCTATTATGATGAACGGTGCTGCATCATTTTCCAAAAGCCCCGGCGGTTTTTCTCCATTTTGCAGTTCCAAGTTTCCGATCAATGTATAATTATTATAAGAATAAATAGAGAAGACCCTATATGTCTGTGTGACCACTACAGCAGGCTCAAATCAGACTGTTGTGCTCATGACTGATTTTTAATAAGTAACTCTGCAAAACTTAAGGATTAGCTATGGAGGGGGAACTAGCTGAATGTATGCATTTTTGGCAAATTTCGTAATGTTCCATGCGTAATCCGCAAATGTATTTGGAAATGGCCAAGTGTAAATCTGGTCTGAATGACTTGTAATAGCTGCCTGTGTAATGGAGCCGTAAACATAGACTGCCACCTGCTGGGGAAAACGTGATCACTCCAGAAACCGTCCATAATACACAAGAGAAAAACATCCATTCAACTGTGACACGAATGCCATTTGTGGTACATGTTCAAGCTGGAAACAAGAATTGCAACTCATCAGTCTGCCTGTATTTCTATTGGGGTCTAATTGAAAATGTCACAATTCATTATGGTAAACAAGTCACTGAAATACAACTAATTAGTTCCACCAGCTCATCTGTGCTTCAAAGGTGTGTGTGTGTGTGTGTGTTATTTATCATGTTTGCCAACAGAGAGAGTGGTCACGGTCAAGGGACATGCATGAGTGGTTAGCAGTTAGCAAAAGCTGTCACCTTTGTATCTACGTGCGTAAGAGTCCTCATCGTCCCCATAGGGCCAGTACCCCGACCCTAAAAGAAGAAAATAAGACACACTGGGGGGGAGAAGAGACTGAGTGGGGGGGGTTCATGAGCAGTCCCCTTCATGCCAGTCAGGGGAACATGCAGCAGTCAGCACGCCCCTTGGCCCTGCATAGCCTGGAGACGAGGGGTCTCGGCGTGTCTGCTTGGCAAAATGCCACCTCCCTTCAGAGACGTGCATTTTTTGTGCTCACTGGCTGTGGCACGTCACCAAACCCGGACACGGTGGCTTCACGGCGAATGCCATTTCTGGAAATGAGTACTTACCGTGATTCGCGGGAAACAGCTGTAAAGACCAAGATGGCCTGCAATAAAGTCGCCTCCAGATTTTTGCCTGATGGTTGATGCGTGTACACCAACAGCTATAACACTGCAGATTCTTCCATATCGATTACGTACTGTATTTATGGTACTGATCAATTTTATCTATGAAAGACATCATGGCAACCTCCTTACAGCCCATATTACGACACTAGCAATCACATCATTATGATGTCATCACATACCTTATACCGTCATATTACCTTATACAAATGAGTCAGCCAACAAGCAATCCAGCCGTGAACGCATGTACAAATGCTTGTATGTGTTAATACTTCAGACCACACCGAAACATTGTTAAACTTGCTTGCCCTGTGCAAATCCAATCACAATTAAATGGCTTTAACAGCGGTGACATTAAATCTAATGTTCTGAGTGGCTTAACAGCTGTACAGGGTCTTGTATAAATCTGTAACATCTACCGCTGAGAAGGAACTAAAGCAAGGCAGGCCTTCAAAGAAATAATTTAATAACCTACAGTTAAATGTACGATCTCTTCTATATTTACAGTTCTTTACAGGGCAACAGAGTGTTCACGGAGCCAACTGCCAATTCGTACAAGAAGAGGTGGATTCAAGTGCTTGGATGGAGCCGCATAGAGAAAGGCCCTTAACCTGAATCGCTTGGGTAAAATTCCTAGCATGCAATGGTTTGATGTTTAGGTTACTATGGATACAAAGTGCCAGCTAAGTGACTTGCTGTGGAACTACAGATCAAAGCATTACATTATTAAGAAGATGAGTTCACAGGATCCTGTTGGCATTTAATGTCAGGGAAAGGGTCAACTAACAACGAGACAGTGTACCACTGATAGGCAAACCATCAGAGGCAAGAAACAGCCACTGAACACTATGACACAAAGACACACTGTCCTCTTATGGTGGACAGTCTCAGGGGCTGACAGGTCCATCAGATTCTGAAAAGGACAGAAGAGTCAACGGGACCAAGTCCAGGAGGAACGAAACCCCTTTGAGGCGTGATGGGAATGTGCTTTAACTTACTGTGCTGTTGTTACTGGCAAGCAGCGACAAGAATCTATTAGACCCCAAAGTCAGAAATTTGCTATTGTATCTCCTGCATAAATATGTGACTTTATTGTTCAGCTTGCGTGGTTTGAAAACATAAATCTATTTAATCCAAAAAGGAATATTTCACTTGCAGGTGTCACTTTGACCGACATCCAAAATCATGGAACAAATGTTAGAAAACCATTGTCAGAGAAACCATCAGAGGAAAACCCCCCAGAGTCCCATTCCTTTAGATCAGAGGACTAATGAATGCTCACATGTCACACAGCAGGAGACATCAAGAGGGCTCCTCTCATTACTTACACAACACCTATTTTCTGCTCTCTACTGAGCAGAAAACTTCTACCGTTTACACGGCTTGATGTTTTAGCACGACGATTCAGATTTTGCTCGGAGGGCACAGTGGAACGACCCCCGGTGGGACTTGAACCGCCAGCCTTCAGGCAACATGGCTGAACCTTAACCATCGCACTACCTGCCCCCTGCAGAAAGGAGAACAAGTGAAACGTGTTGTCCATAGTGGCTGGTACTCTGCAGCCAGCACCAGTTCGAGGGAACAGACGATGCCAGCATTTCCTTAGGAACATCACCTCCACCGCCATTCGGCTAAATGCTCTCTTTCCCCTGCCGTCTATCCTCTTCCACGTCAAATCTGTCACCACCGGCAATTTATCAAGCAAACACTAGTTGTCTAGCTCGGGCCCCAGTGGCCCTAGCAGGGGCCAATTCCTAGCACTGCTAGACCGCCTGTCACAGCTACTGGGTCAACAGTACCTTTGCGGAAAGCCTTGGCCGACTGGAACAGCAAGCCCTGTTTTTTTGCTGACTTAGTATGACACTCCCGTGCCATAGGCCCTGAGGTGACAGCCGGCACTCATTTACCACAGCGCGGCCTCGATGGACTGCAAGGCAGAGGGAAATACAAAAATAAAACACAGAGCGCGGCCGTCTGTGCCACTGGCTCGCTAGCCAAGGCCACAACGTTTTGTGGAGTGGCATGGGAACTTCACGCCAACTAACACCCACTCCTCTGCTCGCTCCGGACCCATTAGCCGCTTAATACTGCGGAGGAGGGCTCATGCAGTGTGCCGGTACCATCTGAAGTGAGCCGGAATGGCTGATCCGATGGCACTGATAATCACACACCAGAAGAACAGAGCGTGGTGTGTACACACAGTGTTGCAACACAAAATAGCTCGTTTATTAGGCATCTCACTGCTATCTTTATGTCTTAAATGTTGTTTCGTTTGTGATTTTTTTATGGTTATTCAAACCATATCAGTTGCATCTAGGACAAACGGTTACAGTATGATTCATCCAAGCCAGCACCCCCCAGTTTCAAACTAGAAAGGAATAAAATATTGCAAATTAAACCCAGGATGAAGCCTCATTGTCCTCGTCTCACGATGAATGGGATTCCCTGCAGATGGAGATAGGGTGACATGACAGACCTATGAGAATAAACTTGACCAGTGAAGACTGGTTTTGCCAGGACCATTAAGCACCCCCCCTCCCCTACTGAGAACAGCGTGAACTCTGTGCTGAGTCCAGGAGAAAAAAGCACACACCCACGACGGCCAAAGTAAAGCGTGCCAGGAGAATTCCCGGTAATACTGTTAGGGGAGTTGGTACAATGTATAGGACCAGCATATTGGAAATCTGCTGGAAATGAAACTGGACTCAAGTTTATTTCAAAAATGAGATTCCTGAACATTTAGTAAACCTTGACTGTCTAACCATAACCAGAGAAAACAAACTATACGTTTTTTTTTTCAATCTACACACTAACACTGAGACAAACAAACAGAGCTGGAAAGTTCATTGGCGCTGAAAGTCAATCAACCACTTAGTGCAATTTGCACTTCAGGGTGATTTAAAATGGCTTTATTTACCAGATTTCGCCCTGGGATCCTAAGGGTTAGGGTAAGCACCCAGACGGTGAGAAAGACCCCGTTCCAAGCAGGTAAATCCAACACCGATGGCTGGTCTGCATCAATTATGTATGGCAGAGATCTTTTAAGACACTGTGACCCTGGACCACCCAAGCTGTCATGGTGAAAATAAACTAATGTAACATTCCTTGTCCACGCGCCCTCACCAAGTTACACATCAGACGGCCAATGTTACTGCCATAGAATGAATCGGACGTTAAACAAATACCACACTTTGTAAACTTTTAACTTAAACAGATACGTCTGTTTTAATTAAAATGCACTGGTTTGACTGTCGCTCGCTGACCTCAGGTGAGTCATCCGACCAGTAAGAAGTTAAGCATGTCACAAATTCCGGCTGGCCCTCTATTATAACCTGGATATAAGCTCTATTTTAACCTGGTTATAACCTGGTAGACGCCAACCCCGCTACTTCAGCTTTAAAACGAGAAGCATAAGCTGCCACCTCAGTGACAGGATGACAAGATGCCAAATGGGAACCAGAACAAATACCCGAACTGCTTTCTGCCCGGCTTCACGACTGGTTGTCGAGATATTTAAGGACTTCCATAGAGAACCATACTGTTCATTACAAACGCATGCTTTCAGTGTCTCCCTGGCTGTGGTTACAATTAGACGGGTGGGCCACAGAGCTCTTTGATGTCCACTTTAATGTGCAACTCTTCAATTTCACAGTAACTTCTTTCAGTATACCCTCTTTTCGCTGGTCTGTAGTCTCCACACACACAAACCATTTAATGTACAGTTAAGGCTTTTCTTGGAAAGGGGTGAGTTGTGAAGGCGGTGATTTGCAGGAGTGCTGTCTAAGCTCCTCGACTGGGATGTGATCACTGTACACGTGTTGATCTGCAGAATCCGCTTTGAAGAGCGCAGCCGGAATATACCACGTAAACAGAAAAAACCCACTCCAGTAGGGTATAGCACTGGCAGAAAACATCACGGCATTAAAACACAGCTACATAAGGCCATTGCCCACTGCTATCAATGCTCAGCGTAGGAAAACCTAAAATGGAAAAAAACTAAAAACTTTCAAAAAAAATAAAATAAATAATAACTATATTACTGTCTCGGAACCTGGGTCAAATTACGCATGTTGCAGCACTGACCGCAAAACTGTAGAATTCAATCGCCAGCACTTACCTTCATACCCCAGGACGAAAGAAAGGTAAACACTAACCAACAAAATAGCTACAAATCCAGAATCCATATTCACGTATGCAGAACTCTTTCACATATATGAAGAGAAACCCTTCAGCGCGAAAACTTTCCCTGGATCCGCCTCCGAAGGAAGGAAACAGGAGGACATTCTCCAGTTACAGTACTGATCGACTTTGTACACCCACTACACATTTCTACATAGATCTACCATGTCTTCTACTGTTAATTACCCCCCCCACACACACACACACACACACACACACAATAAAAAGAAAATAAAATTGAAATTTACACCTTTTACTGAATGTCCCCGTCATAATTTTTTTCTTTTCACCATTTGTTTCCCCCCCCCTTCCTCCCCCCCCCACCACCATCCCACTCCCCCAACATAACCCCCCAAAAAAATCAAAAATAAAAATAAAAA
>JAACJT020000062.1:1280978-1321107 GCA_009936485.2 Gymnarchus niloticus | reverse complement strand
AAATTTACCCCTTTTACTGAATGCCCCCGTCATAATTTTTTTTTTTTCCCCATTTGCCCCCCCCCCCCCCCCAAAAAAAAAGTTTTGAATAACCCTGGAAAGTATAAGCACCAATTTAAAATATATAAATATCTCAGTTTCATTCACTTCCATTCTTTGAATATATTGCTGTAATAAATGAGGTTAGATTGGAAGGAGTTAACATTTTTTTATATATATATTTAAGGAAACTGAATGAATCTGAACAACATTAACACATATCTTGGCTGATGACGAGCTCAGTGATTGCTGAATGTCAGCTCCACACCTGCCTTCATTCCAAGGTCATTCAGTTTCCGCACAGAACAAGCCTGTGCCTCTTGATCTGAAGCTCTGTGTCTCTACAGGAAACTACAAGCTGGGACACACACACACACACACACACACACACACACACACACACACACACACACACAACAATACTAACCTGGGCAGGACTCTCCGATGCAGCTTGATTAAAAGAAACGTAAACAAAACAACATCAGTAAAACCAAGCCTCACTGTGTTTATTTCCGTAGTCAATTGAAATTTATTCCATGCAAGTCCAGGAAGATCCAGGGGTCAGGTCCAGAAAGCAGACTTAAATAATCCTATACTCAAATTTGAATTCCGATTCGAGAAATTCCCAGAATTGACCAATTCTGAAGTCTGGCTTTCAGTTTTCTCCAATCAGAATTCGGGTTTAACTTCATGATTTGTTAAACCTGATTTCTGGAACAAGCCCCAGGTGGATAACACAACAGATTGATATCACAACAATGGAACAGATGCAAGCATCATAAACAGGTTCACAAGCGCAGGAACTGAATACCGCTTCACTCCGCTCACATCACGTTTATAAAACTGACACCAGTTCGATTACAAACACAGATGCGTGCCGTAACACGTTAAGACTCCATGTAAAAGTGCAATAGTGCATTGAAATTGCTGAGTATGGTGACAAACGCATTTGCACTCGTAAAAGACACACATATTCACAAGTCCATCAGAAAAGACATTGAAAATATCAAATTGGACCCTACATATCTGAATAATACAGAATTCTTAAACACAGAGAAAATACACCATCAATCAAATAAAGGCACAAAAGTGGCTGAATCTTCCAATAAAAAAAGGTTAAAAATACACCGTCGTTCATAGCAACAAGACAGGAGTCAGATGAAACATTTTTCTGATCTGTAAATAAAAACTCTGAGAAGAGACCAGTCGTAGAGAGAAGTAGGACCCCTGGTTTCAGCTACCAGCTTAGCCGGGGCCGGAGTTACGTTCACATTGAAAACGAATGGAACCTCCCCCAAAGAGCACTCACATGCATGCAAGAGACACGTGCAGCGTACATAATCAGAAAGTCACGTTGCGTTCCAGGAAAATGGCTCCCCATTATGTGCCATTATGCTTCTGAAAGCTCTTTTTGGGGCAGCTTTCTCACCTGCTTTTTTTGGAGAGCTCATATCTTAATAGCAGCCACTGTGCCCCTAACCAAATCAGAAGGCTTTTTAAAGTTTGGGCACATTTACAGACAGTCCTGGTGACCTAGACTGAGGCAGGGGTTTGTCTGGCTTCAAGCACCAGTGTGACCACTGGTCACAGTAGTTCTGGTCGATTGAGGATGGTGTTAGTCTCCCACGATGTTCACATCTCTTATTTCTCTCTGTAGGCTATAAGTTGTCTCCTCGTGTACAATGCTATACATTTTGAGAAAAGTGATTAATAAATTTAATGAATATACAGTATATTTCCATAACTGCTTATCCAGTATAGGGTCACCTTGAACCTACAGCCTATCCAAGGATGCACAGGGCATGGGTGAGGGGACACCAAGGATGAAACAACAGTCCATGACGGGGCACGAAGTGCTCCCCAAAGTGCAAGACAGAAATCCACAATGCTGGAGGGGTGACTTCACAGGGCTACACTCTGAGCAAGTGTGTGTGATATGCAAAATCCACTACATTGTGGATCAGTATGTATACTACAATAATAAGATTCATCGAAATTCTTAAAAAAAAAAAATTACCCACAATAACAACATGTGGTTGTAACATTACCAGTAAATTCCCAGTGATGGCTCAGTTCCTGCATTTGGTCATGTGATCTGAGGACGGCAAGTATGCAGATTAATTCCAAGTCGTTTTCATACGGTATCTGTATTTCAACAAATGCAGAGGATTCAGTGATGGGTTAGTGGTATTCGTCTTGTGTGTGTGTGTGTGTTTTTTTTTTTTATATGCGCACATTCGTAAGGCACCTAGAATGAGATGCAAGCGCCCCCTACAGGAGTTACACCAGAGTGCAGGTGGCAGAGCGAGACCCCCTGTTGCTGGGTTCTTGTGCTCTCTGCTGGCCCCTGGCCTGTGACGGCGAGCTGCCATCTGCACTTTTCCCCAGGTCCCTGTCCCTCATGTCACCGGCAGAGCCACTTGCCGACGGCTGTTCCTCAACGACACCCTTCGGTATGGCCTCGCCCTTCCCATTCTGCCGCTCGCTCTCCGTCGTTGATGCACGTTTGAACAGCGATATCTGTGGTAGCATAGAAGGAATAGTGCAATTTTACCATTTGCTGTTTGCTGCCGATAAACGTCTCAGTTCAAAAGATTACATTTCCCAGGAGTCTTAAAAACAAAAGGACCATTTTATATCAACCAAGAGGATACATGTACAATTTGTCCCTTATCAGTTTTATTACTGAAAACACTTAAAGACATTGAGAGCAAAAAAAAAAAGCACAAAACTAGAAAAGTCTCATACCATTCGGTTTGACCCAAAAAAGCGTTTAGACTTTATTTCTTCCGTGTTATTTTCTGATTTGTTCGGGGATTTAGGCATTTGGTCCACTAGAGGATTTGGATTGTCTTGAACGTCTATGAACAAAAGACAGCAAATGTACATCAAAGACAAACAATCCAAAAAAACCAAAGTAACTCCCACTGGACACAGAGGGAAGAGCAGCTACTGAAGACTACAGTATTATAAAATATCACTGAATCCTAAAAGAACATCAGACAAACTCAACACAGACACCAACTTCACGGGTGCTGCTTATGTTTATGCGAGGACTCAATGAGGGAAGTTTGGCATTCTTGCTGCTGGCAACATGGTGGAATGTAAGTGAAAGGCACTACTGTTTATGTCAGGGGCAGACTGCATTCCTCTGTGTGCGATGTGGGGAATTAAACACTTCAAGTTCGACGCTTTTGGAAACATTCATCCCTCTGTTAACTTTCTAGCCCCTTTGGAGCTGAAGGCCTACAGTCCACACACTGAAGGACGGAAGACCCTTATGAGGTCTGAATGAGAGGACGTTAGCTTAAACACATGACCAACAAATGGCGCATTTCCACCACATGGTACCGGCTCGACTCGACTCTACTCGCTTGGCGCTCCATTTCCATTGCAGAAAGCTGGTGGTCATGACGCTGCACGCAATTCCCGTAACGTCATCTTCAGCGTGACAAAGAGTAAAGAACAACGGATGATATGGATGGGATTCTGTATTTGACTCTCGGTATGTGGCTGTTTGACACAGCAAGGAGAAAACTTTTATTTCAGAAGAGCCCGAGTGCCGCAAAACAAAACACCGCTGAAAAACGATGGTCTACTCGGTCAAACGCCCAAACAGACGGTCCACGGCGGCGACCTTGCAAATAGTGAAAGATCTGAAACACACATACACAGCATACCCATTTTAATATGTAATAGTAGTTGACCACGGCTTGGTTTTGTGGGCGCCCATATCAGTTGAAGTTGAAAACAACAGACGATAAGTCGAATCCAAAATCTCTTGCTAAAATGCTTTGTCCAGTATACCCCGTTGTGTATTGATGGTGCAGTGCTGTTGATTCTCTCTGACCAACCAGTAACCTGCAGCGTTTTCACGTGACCATCGTACTACCTACACGACTCGGTTAAAACCACAGCAGAGATGGGACCAGAAAATAGGACCAGGTACTATCCTCAGTTTTGCCAAGTGGAAACGCAAAAAAGGCGAGTCAAGTCGAGTTGAGTCGAGCTGGTTCAATGTGGTGGAAATGGGGCTAAAGACAGCGATGAAGGTCACTTTTCATTTTTGTTGTTATTCCACAGGAAGGCTACCTTAAATTAGAGTCAGGATGGGTTCCTCAAACAGCGATGAACCTTTAAAGGCTTGAAATCACTGCGGCAAATCGTTAAGCAGAACTACCAATGGAAATGTTTATACCAAAACAGCAACACTCTGACTTCATTAGACCAAGTTCCGAGGTAAAATATCTCACCTTTTGGTGGCCCATCTGTGACAGATTCCTCTTTAATAACCTCAGATTCCTGAGGATGACAAGACAAAGTCCAATGATGGTTATAAACCTTTGTTTAGATTAATCTGAAAAATTGCTTTTGTACATGGAGAAGCCGATGGAGTAACAGCTGAGAATAAGTCTTGGTTGAGGTCCTGCAGTTGTACAGTTCGGTGAAGTATTTAACCTACATAGATTCATCCAATAAAATATCCAGCTGATGGTAAATATTAAATTTAGTTTCCAGGTAGGAAATAAAATATGCGGCTAAATTTAAAATATCTGTTACCCAAGTTATATGACATGTATAATGTGATTATTAATGTCTTTGGCTCCAAAATGAACACTAAAATCTCATTTTGGGTTTCAGTCACAAATGAATAAACACATTAAAAAAATGAAATCACTTCATAGAGGACTGTCTGCTAATCAGATAAATGATGCCCCCCATAAGCACGCCAGTTCAACCAGCTGTTTTCAGCAGTGATGGAAAAGTGCCCACTAAAACTGGACCATCTGGCAAGCACCTGAGCTGTTTCTCCTGGTGGGCAGCCGTTGCCCTGGCAAGATGAAGACTTCAACTCTGATTTCTCCAGTTTGCTCTCAGGCTCTTCTTCATTACATTCCTCCTCCTCCTCCTCCTCGTCCTCGTCTCCCTCCTCCTCCTCCTCCTCCTCGTCTCCCTCCTCGAGTTCATCTTCACTCTCCTGAGCTGCATTACATCCAGCAGGCTGTGTGAGCGGTCAGAAGGCACCACTTAGCAGACTGTTGATTTAACCACACACTGACGAAAGGGACACTTTTTTTCTGCTGTGCATAACATGCTACCTTGGCCTACCCTGGGAAAAACTGCACTACAGCTAACAGATTATTAGCTAATGCTAACTCACTAGTGCCGCACAACACAGAGTCGGTCAAGCGATGGTCAGCCTGCAATGACCCTAGTTCTCTATTAATGAGGCATGTGGATAAACACACAACACACACAGGTATTGGAAGTCACTAAACCATGGAGAAAAACAGGCAGCAGATGGCGTAACGGTTAAAAGAGGACTTATTAAAAGGTGGCTAGTTCAGACTGGAGAGTGTAAATGCTGCTTTCACACAAACCATGCAATTCACTCTGTGGCAATTCGTCAACTAACCAAATAATGAAGAGGGAGTTCCAAGGCATATAATCTGAGGAGGAAGTTGGTGAAAACAAACCCTCTCACCTATCATCCTGACAGGCTGTCATACAGCTCCATCTCCAATTATCCTAATTCATGGAGCCAAATCCAGCCACCAGCACTCGGAAAAACACCAGATGCATCCACGTGCCAGAGAAGGTCGCCTACAGGAGCTGCCTGCACTCTGACTGGTTAAATCTACAGGACTTTTCCTCCACTGCTCAAGTAAGGTTAGACTGCAGAACAAGCAGCTCACTGTTCTGATGTCCAAGATTGGCCCTACGATTTGCAGCACATCCATTTTACCTCTTCAGGATGTGTGAACTAATAAAGAACACGTATTCCATTTATATTTTATAAAAGACATGTATGATAAATTGGAAATACATTTGGAATACATCAAAAATACAGATGTACTATTGTGCTGGGAGAGACAAATCGACACAGGCTGACCTAGTTTCAAAATTTAAAAAAAAAAATGACACAGGCTGATCTGGTTTCAAAATATATATATATAAAAAAAAATTTACACAGGCTGACCTGGTTTCAAAGCACATAAAACAAACTGATGCCAACAAACTGCTTTCAGAATCTCTGCAAAGCATCCAAAGGTGTAGAAACAGTAGGGTTTAAGAAAAAATATAGGCTTCTTCTCAGGGGTTTGGGAAACAATACCACCTGAAGCCTGTAACATTTCAAGCTCTTTAATGTTTTATTGTTTTTTATGATTACAGACTCCTCTTCGCAATCACATTTCATTTCATCCTCCAGTATGGGCAGTAATAAAAATGAATCAAGCCACGGGAAAGTAAGTAGGACCATTCTCGGAAATGCTGAACTTAATGCTTCTAAGATCAGTCTCAATGGTAGCTTTCTGACTTTGCAGCAAAACCATCCACAAAAAAAAAAACAAAACAAAAAACTAAACACTCATCCGACTCCTCACCTGTAATCAGTACTGCCAAAAATATGTACAAGCTTAAGAAATTCCTCTGATTGTCAGTACAATCATAATTTCTCAAAGATGGAATGTGGGAGTCCGTCTGCTTCCAAGGGTGACTTGTGAGAACACGTCAAACGTGCACTTCTCTATGTGTACAGAGCTGTGCTGCCAACAGGGTTGGGTTTCTCCAACGTGGAACGGACTTCAGCGTGAACACGAAACAAACAGAAACACCAAGCGCTGAAACAAACAACGCCACATGGCAAAAAGTGTATAATGAGGACGTGGACTGAAGGTCTCTCTAATCACTGGTTCCCAGTCGTCTGAGATTGAGGTTCTTAGGCTGCACAATGGTCCAGAACTGCTGAAAGGCCACCTCCTTTCTTGCACTGCTCCATCTCATCTTGGGTACCATGGCGGTCTTAGCAGGCATCTTGGTGGTCCTATGCACTCTCTTTAATGATTGAGATTGTGCTCTCTTTTTGTCTTTCTTATTCTTTCCTACAAGTCCATCCTCTTCTTCCTCATCTCCACCATCTCCTTTCCTCCACATTTTGTTTGCTTTCCTCTTCTTCCTCTTGTTTTTGTTCCTCTTCCTCATCCTACACGTCCACTCCTCAACATTCTCTTCAGATGTCGCATGTGGTTTTCCAGGTTTCTCTGGGCCACTGGACTCACACCTATCCTCGTAACCTTGGTTTCTGCTCGGTCTTCCTGCATAATCAGACTGATGTTTGTCCTCGGCTGTTTCTTTTACTCCATCATTTTCTGGTGCCTTAGAAATAACACTTAAACTGACAACTGTCCTTTGCCTGTGGCTCTGTGATGACCACCTCTATGGAGCTTTGCTGTCTGCCAATCTTCTCAGCTTTCTCGAGAAGAGTGAAGGCTCTCTGCTCTACTTCTGGTTTTTGGCATAGCTCCCAGCTGGACTTCCTGACGTTTTTTCTCTGGCTGTATTTGGGCTTTTCCTCAGCTTTGTGCACAGAAACAGTCTCTACTGCCATATCTCACATCTCTATCTCTGTCATCTGTTTTGAAGGGGAAGCTGTGGTACGGACTCAAGAATGCTATTGGATTTAATTGCCAGTACAGGGGACAATTTTAATGGCACTTTTGTGTCAGCAGCTTTTCCAAACCTGGATGACTCCCTCTCTTCACCTCCCACTTGTTCAGGTTTCTTCATAAAATGCACAGGTGTCTGCTTTGCTTCACTTTGTTTTATTTCATGCTGTAGAGGGCTGCTTTCTGGTTTACCTACAGCTGGGGCATCCATAATGTTTATGAGCACGGTTTGCGGCAAAGCTAAACCTGCCTGTTCACTCGTTCCTCTTTCCACAGAGCTCGATCCAGCCTTTATTCGATTCACTATTGTTCCTTACACGCTTGCCTTTCACCTATAAACCAGTTTCACCCTCTTCTTTTTCCCCCCACCATTTTTTTGTTTGATTTTTACTAAAGCATGTGACCGTTTCACAACTAATCCATTGCTTTCTTCATCCACAAAGTCACATTTAGCTTTTCTAGGTGTGCTTTTTCATCAAAACATCTAATTTCCTCTTCCATAAACCCGCCTTTAGGCTTTTTACACTAAGGGCTTTATATCTCTCCCCAGACAATTAATGTTTTCCTTCCATGGCTGTTCATTTTACCGCTGTTTGTTCACCCTCCTCCGGTATACGTAGGTGATCTTTTGCCTTTTATACATTTTCTTCTTGTCTCCTTCGCTTGCTTTTCTGCAATGTCAAGGTGCTTCCCTTCTACAGGAATACCTCCTACCTTGTGTACCAGCATGTCTCTCATCCGTCCCACATTTCCATGGGTCTTTCTCTTCTGCCGGCCTGCGTCCTCCCCGTCATGCATACTTTCCACTTCAGCATGTTTTTCCTACTCTGCTACAGGTCTCTCCTCACCTATTACATCAGTGACTTCACCTTCCATCACACCTAATTGCCTTACAAGCGGGCATCAGGATTTTGGTCTAACAGCTACTGCTCTGCTTACTTCATTGATTACCTTCCCTTCCCCATCCAAGGCTTCATTTGCCCCTATGGTGCTGCCTTTTTAACTACTACCTTCTCCCTGAGCTTCAATTGGTCTTCCAGAGGCAATTCTCTTACTTCTGTTGACTTCTAATATCTTGGGCTTGTCTTTAAACCTTATATTGGAGGAATGATATCCTGCTTTATGATCTTTGACTTAAGATCTAACTCCACCTGGCAGCCTCTTTCACTGTAATAGTTTTACTTTAGACTTTGGTTCTGACTTCTGTCAGATTTTTTTTTATTCCATTGGATTCTTCTCCTCATCTCTCAGTTCATCTTCTTTACATTCTCTTTCAAATTCTATAGGCTGAACCTTCACCTTGACTGATTTTCTTCCTAGAATTTTGGGTACTGATGGCTTTGACCTTGACCTACAGTCACCCTTAGGCTCACTGCTATCATGTTTAGGGTTTATTTCCTCCTCAATTCCAGGGTAAATCCATTTGGGATCTTCAGTAAGCCCCAAGCTAGAGACTTTCAGTAACGCACTCAACCACCCTCCAATGTGCCCCGTCCACCCTCCTGACGTCCATAACAGCCTCCATCTTCAATGTCTTACCGTGCCTTTTTGCAACATTTACCTTCTTCTATGTCAGGACAAGAAAGCAGAGTGTTATAGAAAACAAATGCACATGCAGCAATAGGTCTGGAAAAAACTTAGCTAACAATGGTGGGGGGGTGGGGGAGACAAGCAAATTATAAGCTCTAATGAGAGCAGAGATAGCCATTCCATTTATGGGCTTTTAATCACATTTGCCTCGTAAGCAGTTCCTTGACTACTAGGAAAACACTAGTGTGATTCTAAAGCCCTACGGGGAGACTGTGCAACTCCGTCAGTGGATAACCCAGTATATTAAAACAACCTTACATCCATCATACCTCTGCGTAACACTCAGCACTCCCTTGCTTGTTAATTAGTTCCAAAAGAGGATTACAATACACTCACTACAGCACTCACACAAACTGAAATTCCAAAATTAACCATAACATTTTTACAGATTGCAGGGCTGTGGTAGGGTTCTGCTCCAGTATTTGGTAAAACTAAACTCTAAAACTTGAATTAATTTAGGACTGTTGCATACACACATACATTTTGGAAGGAAATAACTCAATCATAAAAGGGTTATACTGACATTTTCCACGGACTTTACACTCTTGCAAATGATTTGTATTTTTTAGCCATATTCAGAAGATTTGGTTATGGAGATTCAAATTTATGTGAAACCTGAAAGGTTGTAACAATACATAAGCAAACTTTCAAATACGAAGTTAGCTTGGAACAAAGATATGCTAGATTTGAACAATTACGGCATGATCAGTTTAGAAGTTGAATGACTATTATTAATATGAATTTGCTGCATTCAAACAAAAATTTTACATCAAACCAACAGGCCAAAGCATGTAGGCATCACCACCGAAAACAAAGTGACACTTCAGGCTACCCAACATCAAACTGTCTTCCTCTTGAGATTTAAAGGGCAGTTTTGAGACAGAGCCCTTCTTTTGTGCCTTGCCTGAATGGATGGTGAAAAAAATGACCATTAAAAGCCAGTAAGCAGTATCAGTGGAGAAGCTCTACGATAAACCACAAGTGACTGCTGAGATATCTTACTGTTTGGTAAATCAAGTGTGACCCCAATAGGTCCACAGCAGGGAGCCTCCTACCTGGTCTTTCTGAACTGGCGATAAGGTCAAGGTCCCATCTCCAGGGTCCATCTTCATCACATGGGTCTGTCACACACGAGAAGCAGATTGAGAAACATCACCAGATCATTTTAGACATAACTTGCCCTGTGTCCAAATAAGGTGCTGTAGAGGAATCTCCTGCTCTTTTTTTCTGAATCTACAACCATATTTAGAATTTGAACCAGTGACCTTCCAACCATGTGCACAAACTCCTAAACCATCCATCCACCCATTAACCCAAGTTCTACCTACACATCCTGGTCAGGGTTGCAGGAAGCCTGACAAAAACGTGTAGGAATATGTGGAAATAAGAAGAAGCGTGTTCACTTGGAAGGACGCCCCTTTGAGACACACTCCTCCATCAGACTGCACAAACAGCTCTTCCCAGTAGGGAAATGGGTCTCTCTCACTCTCTCTCGCTTTCTGGCCACGTGGCATCGATTACAAGCAAGATCCGCAGGGGCCGCCGCATGTTCAGGCTGGGCTCTCAGCCAGGGCCCCAGCCGCTTGGCGAGGTCTGCTGGAGATGCCTGGGCTGAGAACATGCCAGTCCCAGAGCTCCTGTCCACCAGCCAGCTCGCTGGAAACTCCGTGGCTGACCCCCCCCATTAATCTCAAGCAAAAGGAAAATCTACAACCGCAGCTTTGGCTGGTCTATAAATATGGGATCCAAAATGTTTCTTTTTTTTAATTGAAGAGGTGGTGGGGGGGGGGGGTGTCACTGTAACTTAAATAAAAAGAAGAGATAAAAAAAAAAAAAAAAAAAACAGCAAAGCGATTGCGACAGAGGGAAAGAAGGAGAGTTTAAAACGGGCTGGGGGGTGGGCCAGGGCCCTGGACAGAAACTGGATCCCCCGGGTTGTGAAACAGTGATTGACGCTGCACAGCTTATGGAAAGTGAGACTCTAAAAGGAAGACTCAGCCTGACGGCACCGAACAGAAACACACTGGTCCTGGTCCGAACCCTGAAGCATTCGGTCCTACAGCTCTGGGATTCATACATACGTATTTACGTGTGTGTATTCCTTACATATTTGGACGTGCACATCAAATTCTCTCACCATGTTCAGCAAATCAGTGGTTTCCCCCAAACCCTTCACGCTCTCGTCATCATCCATAATGTCCTCCACTTGGGTCTCCTCCTCCACGTCCTTGGTGTCTGCACCTCCTGCAAGAAAAGCACGTCGTGGGGTGTCATCAGCACACGCCAGCGCAGCTGCAAGAACAGCCGTAGCCTTGTGCCGCATGAGAGTTCTAGATGGGAGGGACCAGCTGTGGGGAGCAGCAGGAGACTTTCATAAGCGGCCGCAGACCTGGAACGGGTGGCCATTGTTAGAGATACGCTGTATTCGTTGTGAAACGTACCCTTTTTATTCACCGCGAACGTTCATTCTCTCGAGCACGAAATCCAACACGTGTTGAATACACGTACCTGACCCGTGAGATGCTGTCCCCGTCTGGTGATGCTGCCTGTTCTGCTCTCGACCTTCAGGCGTGTCCCTGTGGAACCCCTGGAGCGGCACTGTGTGGCTGGCCAGCGGTAGGGAGGTAGCAAGGAGGGCTGACTTCAGGGGAGGCAGGGTATGGAATGTCAGATGCTCTGGGGAACGTTCCTGGAAAGAGGACATTCCCGTCAGGTGATCCGGCAGGCAGTCAGCATGGGAAATTCATTCATCGGTTTGGCTGCAAGAACATCAGGCACTAGAGGCTCAGCAAGCAGCCCGACAGCAAGCAGCCCGACGGGACTGTCAGCCACTAGTGATACCGCACTGCCACCATGTGGCACCCAGGCAAAATAACAGCTACAGCAACAAGCCTTTTCTGCTCAGTCTTGCTGCTTTTTAGACTGCAATGCTTTCAAGGGGGTGGCTCAGTGCTTCAGTGGGCAGCGCTGTGAGCTCACATTCATGAGGTATTCAATTTCAAACCTGAACCCCATCTGCACGTATGTAGATGATGTGCTCGTCCAGGTACTACAGTTTCCATCCACAAACTACAAGCTGCTCTGGAGATCTGGAAACTGAATTGCCTCTCCTGTGATTGTGCATGAGCCCAGCAACCCACACAGGTGCTTAGCTAAAAAGCTAAAGCTTACTATAGAGATTACAGAATGAATGGATGGATAGATAGATATTTAAAAGGTTCTCTAATACATACACCAGGCCCCGGTACTGGACATAATTGCTCCCCTAACATGGCTAAAGAGGGGCCACCGTCAGGATACCCACCCGCTCCCTGCGCCTGACCCGTGCGGAGAGGCTCCTCTGAAGGCTGGCCCCTGAGGATTCTCCCAGGAGTTCTGTGTAGGACTTCTCCAGAAAGTTCTCTGCGACATCGTCCTCCTCCAGGGAGGGCTCCCGCGCCTCCTTGGACCTGGACTTTGCCAGCACCAGCATGTGGCATCCTCCGCATGCTACCTTGGATGTGCACATCCCATAGCACGCAGTCGGCACGGTTACTGGCACACACCAAACCATTGATAGCATTTCTCAGAATATCTACATACTGTATCTTTGGTTATCTCATTTATATTTAAATAAGGAATAACAGCTAATTATGGTTCAAAGGTACAATGGATTTTCCATCCTGTTGCTTACCGACTGTACGTGGTACTTGAGGAATTGTGGGCATAATGTTGGCTTGAACTGGTTGGTGAAGTTCTCCTCCCCAAGGCCCAGTTTCCCGTGACGTCCATCTCCAAAGGTGTATAGGAGTCCATCATCTGCAGCCAGGGATACAATGTAGTCACCCGCTGACCGCTAATCATGGCATCCGTACAGTAATTTATTTGGCCAAATGCAAAATCATGTACTCTTGATTGTTCATTGAAAACCACTGCTGTTGGACTTTAAATTCTGTTCACGTCATCTCCCACACAACTGATGTTAAAAATCTCCTGTCAATTGTACTGTATGGTTTGCACGGTTCTGTTGCTTGCACCATATTTAAAGTATCCTGCATATGTATAATCGCCCCCTAATATGTATAGCCCCCGCCTTGTCTTCTTCTATTCACCGTGGTCCTGGGGAACAAAATTTCATATCACTTGTATGGTCATGTATAAATGATATGACAATAAAATCCACTTGACATTGTATGAGGAGATTATCGATTTAAATCAAATAATATTTATCTGAGCTTTTTATGAAACTTCACAACACCAAACGGTGATTTATGGTTAGTTTTACCCAAAGGCAATAAAGAAAAAAAACCAGCAATAACTGGTAATTTATTTCTTATTTTCTGTCTCCATCAAAAAGAGTAATCGAGTAGAACTACCAAAAAACAGAGCCTATAAAGAGCACAAGGTGAAGGTAACTGCATGCAGTAAACTGTAAGCATAAAAACAGCATGACTGTGGGTGGTGAAAAACTGAGTGAGCAATCTTTACAGGTAGAAGGCAGCGGACCGTGTCAGTCTACATACAATCATATTTCAGAGACATTCAATCTTCTGTGCTACCAATCAGAGCGACTCTGATCATGCCTCCACGTTGTCAGACAATTATCAACCTTAATTAAAGCAGCAGCTTGTAGATTTAGGTCTCCAGGTATCCAAAATGGCATGGTGGGGAGCAAATGAGAATAGAGACTGAGGTTAGAGGCGGTACTTACCCGTGATGACGGCTGTGTGATTCTCACCGCATGTGACCCGGCTGACCTTGCTCTTCTGGAAGTGCTCCACGACTTTAGGGAGGTGTGACTCAAAGACAAACGTGCCGTGGCCCAGCTGTCCAAACTGGCCCAGTCCAAATGTGTACAAGCTGCCCGCTGAGAAGGTGCAGAGGTTACGATAAAAATATACGGAACAAACAGAACACACTGTTCACATGGGGGTTGACTGTTTAGCTGTAAACACGCCGTTCAACTTTTGTTACGCAACCCTAATTTACACCCACGTTTGATGTCATCAGTGAAAAGTGACAGAGAGCATCACGCAGTCTCACGTTTAACACAAACATTTACTATCAACTTAATACGTTGCCATATGGAGATCTGCCTCTGGCCAATTTATTTAGGGAAAAAAATATTTACAGAAATACCAATTAAAAGGAATGCCAGTGCACAGTAAATGCTGAAAAACGGATTTACAGATTTTTTTTTTTTGTTGTGCCATCCTTTTTCATAAGTTTAAGGAACAGGAGTAAATCATCTTTTCCTTGTACTTTCATTGCACTGAATCTTACAGAGACTGATTTCAAAAATTATAGGTTCAAGATTGGATCCTTGAGGAACTCCGACATTTAAACATTCATCGATGTGGGACAATAACACTTTATTACCAGTTATCAACATGGTCTTGTCTGTTCCTCACTACTGACAGCAAAGCGGATGCGGACAGCCCTACCTGTGAGCGCTACTGTGTGCCCCCCTCCGCAGGCCACCTGGATGGCCCGTTCTGGAATGTCCAGCACCACCTGGGGTGTCCTGTGTTTGTCTAGCAGCTCAGGAGGCAGTCCCAGTTTCCCACTGTCAGACTCGCCGAACGTGAAAAGGTCGCCGTCAACTGTAACACACAGCCATATGCAAAGTAGGGCTCAGGAAACCAAACTGACAGACGGTGCTGACTACAGATCAGCTCTCCATCTTAAAACCTCCAATGAGCTTGACCTGGCAGAGCACGACCCAGGGCCTGCTCCACACCATACCAGTGATGAGCGCCGAGTGGTAGTATCCACAGGAGACCCAAGACACTGGTCTCCCCACGGCTACCTCCTGGGGCTCCAGTGTATTGGGCTCATGCCCCAGGCCAATCTGGCCCTCGGAGTTGTCCCCCCACATGTACAGCCTCCCATCTTCTGAAAAACCACAACAAACACAGAAATTTTACATGCTATTATCCATGAAAAAGTTATGCACCCAAAAATATGTAATAGCCTGATGATAACAGCCAATTCAGGGCACAAGCTTACTAAGGCACCACCCAGGAGTACGTAAGGCTGACTGCCCTCACCGGTGAGTGCTGCAGACGTGTTGGAGCCAGCGGCGAGCATTTGGATTGAGGTATTGCCGGCAAAGGAGTCCAGCAGCTGGAAGGACGTCCGCTCGTCACAGTCTCCCAGGCCCAGCTGGCCTTCGCTGTTTCCACCAGAGGCGTAGACATTCCCCCGTGCTGAGGACATGTAACAAGTGCGATGATGTTGCCAGCTTTCAGACTCAAGCTGACATGTGTTCTGTTTCCCTTTGTAACTGCTTAAACACATTATTTACAAAGACACTAAGCTGTTCTAAGCATACCTCAAGATCTAATTGAAAAACAAACGCCACAGATAGTGGAATTCTGAAGGAAGTACTTAGCTGGTTCTAGATAAAAGATCTACCTATGAACCTTACAGTATACTTCCCACATGCAGCCAATGAAGGAGGTGTGAAGATGACAGAGTGGAACCAAGGCAGGAACCAACCAAATCTGGTTTGAAACCACTCCAAAATAAGAGCGTAAGCACAGAAAACTGCATAGAATGAAACTGGAATACATTCAAGCACAACAAGTATTCTAAGATTACCATGTGCAACAGGTGCACGATTTTGACTGCATCTAAACAGCATTATGTTATGATGACTTACACGTGCACACGATTGTGTGATTCCGGCCACAAGCTGCAAGCTTCACCTTCTCAGACTTCAGAGCTAAAACAAAAAGAGCGAGAAATCAAATTTAATCTGTGCGTTTCAGACGCAATTAAGGCAGGCTGTTAAGAATCGGTGAGGAAGACTATAAATTCAAAGAGCTGTTTATTGAACGATGAGGACCGTCTCCGTATGTCGATCTTCTTTCATTTAGCAAAATCTACACACTTTCTGTCATGCAGGCCTCGCCATATCTCACTGGCAAAGTTAATCATTCGTTTCTAAGACATGGAAGACTAGATGTGCTGCTGAAAAAGCATAGGTCTGTGTGAGCAAATAAATTATCTCAGCAGAAGAGCCTTCTTTAACGAGAATGGAAAGCTGCTGGGGAGGAGAAACAGGAAGATGTGAAGTCATCGAGAAAATGCACTGCTGAGGCGCGAAACAGACTTTAGTGCAGCTCAATGATGTGACATCATGGTGTTTTATACATACACATAAAAGCAGATGCATTTATCCAAACATGCAGAATTTCACTGATTCCTACCCAGACTCTTGTTAGTAACACTTGGCCTCCTAGCCTGGGTGTTTTGCCTGCCTTAAATCTTTGCTGTCCCACACCTCTTTCACCGTGTTTACATCACATCTGTGAGTCCAATGTTGCCGTCCATCAGAAGTGCGAATTGGAGCAGTGCCTCGGCCACGTTGGGATGGGCATCTGAATTTACACTTTATTTGCTCCTTCTGCAGCGCCTAGATGGACGTGCTAATTGGATCTCCTGTGGATATCCCTCACTGCCATCTCTGGCAAGCATCTGCGGAACAAGCGTGAACCTCATCCCACATCCTTACTGCAGTCGAAGTAAACAGTGCTCATCCACGCTTGTCCAGCCACAACAACAACAACAACAACAACAACAACAACAACAACAACAACACAGCCAGAACACATCATTCATTTCAATGAGAAAACGAGACCTAAATTTAAATCTTTTGCCTAAAGCTGTATATCTACAACCAAGGGCTGAAGTAATCAGGAGAAGGAAGGCCTAAATAAGAAAGAGGAAGGATGCCCCTCTCCTCCACTTCACCGATATTCGACTGCCTCCCGACACTCCACAAGTACACTTAAAAGGCTGACAACGTGATTACCACAGCTGTTTCCTTGGAAACAGTGCTTCCCTCCAGAAAAGCACCCAGACAGTGCACTTCACAGGTCCCTAAAAAGCCTTGGCTTTATCTTCAACATGTTGTCCCTGCACCACAACTTTCCGTAACATCGCCATTATACCTGACATTTGAAAGTACCAACAGCTCATACTAGGGCTGTATCAGAGGACATTTTATTAAGAAGGTACCGTTTCTTTTTCGCTCTGCTGATATTTTTAGATGAGAGCATGCACATTGCTTTAATGTGCGCTATACTGATAAGACCCTGTATGACATCTCCCCTAAAATTTTTAAGGAATGTACCCATTGTTACAAAATACTCCTAATGAACCACTCACAACCGTTCCGAGAGTCTTCCTCTATCTGTGGCTATGACAAGGGAACCTTTTAAAGAACTGCAGGCGCTAATACAAATATTTCTACATGTTTTCAGGATGATTTCTGAAATTATAAAAAAGTGTGTAGTGCCACCTTGGTAGTTTCTCATCTGGCATTCTGTGGGTAACTACAAGCCCATTACAAGATGGGCTAATTTGCAGATATCAGCTGGCACCTGATCCGTCTGCTCAGCTCTCTTACTACAGTGCTGTTTTGCATTAAGAGCACAGAAATGGTTAAAATACTTTGCGAGGCTGCATGTTATGAGAAATATAACACATTATTACCACAGACTCAGAGTCAGCCATAGGAATATGCAAAGTAGGGAATGACACAGAAGTCCAACTTGGGAGCTTTGCGACCGCATGTAGAGAATGATGTGGTGTGACAAACAATTAATGGAAGGGGGCTTTAAAGGATCTTGCCTAAGTCCCACCCAAAAATGTGTTCTGCTATTCTCAAATTTGCGCTGATAAAGAGCATTCAGATGCCAGAAAAATGACAAGCAGTGATCAGTAAAAGAGGGTTTGTTGGTTTGTGATGATGGCTCACCTTTGACACAAGTGGGTTTAAACACTGTGCTCTTGGTTCCCAGCCCCAGCTGGCCCCAGTTATTACTGCCAAACATGTACAGCTTGCCGTTCTCTACAGGAATACAAACAGGAAAAAGACAATGTACCAGCACAAGGACTAATTATGTTCATGTGACTTTTGGAAAACTAAGTACCAATATTTACAGAATCTCATTCAGCACTTTCCCATTTGCACTAGTATGTAGAACTTGTACTTCCAATTTTTTACAAAAAATTAATCTTTTGCAGTGAATAATTTTATGCATACAGCTTTCTAAAATCTAAAATCAAAAATCAAAGGACACACAGATTCAATAATCACCTGTCACCAGCGCTGTATGCTCATCTCCACATGAGATTTGCACGGGTTTGTCATTTTTCATCCAGAATTTACTTGGTATGTTATCTGCAAACTTGCTTTTTCCAAACGTGAAGACAGCACCTGAATCTGTTAATAATGCAACACAACGCAGTTTCACCAGAAGTAAAATGATCCCTCCAAAACAGTCACACACACAAACTGTAAGATAAACTAGCAGACAACGATATAACATAACATCTTAGAGTAGTATTAGATCTTCAAGGGGTTAGTGCAATAAGAAATGGTAACCTCGGTCTTTACCAATAAACTGAGTGACTACCAGACGCCTGCATAAGTAGCTCGGAGTGAAAACTAAATACAAAGATGTCACCAAATATTTAAGAATTTGTTCAGCCAAACTATTGCAAGCATTTTTATACCGTGGCCAGTTAACTGTCTGGAAGGAATGCCATGTGTGGCTTCTGTCTTCATCAATTGCTTATCTATCACTATTAGCCAAATCTGAGAGTACGATTCAGACAGCTGTGTGGCAGCTTAACCAGCAGCAGGTTTTGGCTCAGGAGTATTTGCAGTAGTGGAACCGAGCATCATCTGTTCACCGGGGTGAATCTCTGATCAACATACCGGGTATCTCGTCTTCCGTGTCACCCGCCATCGCCTTAAGGAGCCACCCGTTGACAACAGCCGTCTAGTATCTCGGGCATCCGCGGCCGTGTTTCTTCGGCGAACCCGGCGACCCGGAAGTAAACAAACGATTTCGCCTGTAGCAACCAGCGCTCACTACCCTAGCAACGCGCGCGAGACAAGACCGCGTGAGCGGCGGTAACTCCGCCCAGTTCAGTGAAACGCCTCGCGCCGGATCAGTAAAACATTGACGTGTTTGTTGATGGAATGCACGTCATGTTTTGAAGACATTATCTGTCTAGTATTTAACTATGGTTTAGGACTTCACAATAGTCATAATAAAAGTATACAATGATAAAAAAAATCATATTTAAAGGTAGTCATAGATGTAAATCATATTAACGAAATTGAGTCTTTAACTGTAGTTAAAACCTAATATATTCTGTTGCAGTTTGAATTCCAGTGCAGCTGGTTAACTGGGTTTCGGTGTAATGTGAGTCAGTGACTCGCTCCTGGCTGTATGCGGATAACACGGCCGTGCCTTACCCTGATTTTGTCATCTCCTTTTGTGATTAGTTACAGTTTAACGTTCTGTCATATATCTATTCAAGACTTCGATTTAATGCACGCTGAAACCTTTCCAAAGTAATGATGTGAAGAATTCTAGATTCTTGAATCACTGCAAGTTAGAACTTATAGCCTTATATGCGGCAATGATTATTTTTTAAACCAGTGTAGACAGTAATTTAATTTTACTGAGAGTTCTTCCCATTTAATTGATTAGCAATTATATATGATCACATATATAAAGCAATGTACAGTTTAGTGAAAATTGATGTGCGTTTCATCTTCAGCCTTGAACACGCAATTTCAAACGGTCTGGTCCGCAAGGGACGTGGTTTATTGACCTGAAGAGGTATCTAAGCCGAGGAGATAAATATCTTGTCGGATGTCATACGATCTAAAACACAGGATTAAACACGAAAGACTGGTATAGATTCTTTGTACTGTTGATAACCCCCAGAGGTTGATGCATAATTTTCAGTTTGATCAAGGGTTTATGTATTAGTTGTAATTTTGGATGAGTGGAAAATTTGTCTTAGCTGTCTTTCATAAAAATACAGAAACCTGCTGGTTCTTCCACCATCATTCATAGACTATAATTTCACCCTGTCATGTTGCTCAGTTAAAAAATTTAAATTCTTTAAATTCCTAATTCTTGCAAGAGTTGTTTAAAAAGCTGCGATCCGTGAAATTTGAATTTAGTAGTGTTAAACTCCATTTAGAAAGTAGATCTCTGCTTGGTGTTTTTGCTGATGTGCAAATGTCTATCTTTTGTGCATTTTATGAGCATTAAATGGTCAGAACCCAGTGACAAAGTCAGTGAGCTGCCTCTATTCCTGCATACTCACTGAAGCCCCTGAAAGGTACGACACACAATAGAGAAACAGATGGGGATGGCCAAGTTTTCCCAGCAGCGCTGATGCCATCTCTTTCCTCCGTCCGCGCCCTCAAGGCAACACATCAAAAGGCCTTTTCCACACAGCACATCAATCGTCTTGTCCATCTCTGTGTCTCTTTGTACATGCTTGATGAAAGGCTTATGGTAACAGACGTCAGGTGCTGAGTGATGTGCTACCCTCTCTGGGGGAGGACCTCTGTGTGGAAGTCAGACCTTTAAAAACTTTTGTCTGCATGTTGTTTTAGAGTTTGTGTTATTGGGGGGAGAGCCCTGCTTCCTGACATTGCAGGATTCGATGCCCTGTGCTCGGAGCTCCTGCACTGTGACAACATGACCTCTGCTAGCTGTTGAGCACCCCTAAATGAATAAAGTGAGTTGTTTGCTACGTACCACAGGGTATCACTTGTTTTTTATTGGCCATTGCTAGTGCATTGCTTATCCCTTTCATGCATGAATTATGACTGACAGATTGTCTTTTCTGTTCTTCTTTCAGGATTAAAAATATTCTGAAGTGATTTTACTCCTCTAAAAAGATGCCTGTATTCTACTGCACGTATTTAAGTAGTTCACTAGAAGTACGCTATCAAATTACAAGTCTGACAGTGACTCACAATTGAAATCTTTGCCCCTTTTGGGGCGACGTCCCATAAAGAGGATTCCATGCAGTGTTTAACTTGAAAATGATCCATATATTATATAATGAGATTTCAATAGCTGTCCACTGCCATAAGCACAATACATGAAAGGGTTAAGGAACTCAGCTTATGACTAAAAGGGTGTCGGCTCAAATCCCAGTAATGACACTGCTGTTGCAACCTTCCAATAAGGTTTAAACCACTTGAGGTTTTTATTTATTTATTATGTCCATCCATACAGCTACTAGCCACTTCTGTTGAAGTGGGTTGTGGGGTGCCTGGAATCTACCTGAGGTAGCGTGATGCATGACCACATTAAATGTTGCGTTCCATGACTCTTTAGCATGTTTGAACTTGCCTATGAAACACAACCCTGGGTTCTTAGTCTGGTTTATAAATGTGTTTGGATCCATGTTTTATCACATCAAAGGTATATGAACCCAACCTCGGAGTCCTTCAATAACCAGGAAAACTCTACAAACAGGAAACAGTTAACAATAGGAACAGGATTATGCTATAGGACTGACCTTCACGAGAGGCTTGTAGTTTATTTGTTTCTAGATCAAGGAAGGCTGTTATATCAGATGCATGAGTGATATTCCTAATGTGGCAAGATATTTATGGAAATATATGTGTTCCGTTCTTTAATTTTATGTTAAATATCCTAATAGGATAATAATAGAAATTAGTGATTTGGGTTTGTCATGTACATTATCTTGCTGTGAGCGAACTGTGTTTAATCCATCTATTAAATAAATTTAATATGATTATGCTGTTATGCTTGGCCCTTACTAGTTAGGAAAACATATGATTAAAGTCATGATTATGCTTTTGCTAAGTTCTCTGGAGCATACCCCTGCAAGAATTATTTAAATTTATTCCACATTAAGCCATAACCAGCTGCTACACCCACTGGACACAAACCCATGACTATAAATATGTTTAACCAAGGATTGAGAGCAGGCAAAAATGAGAAATCCAGGCATAATCCAGCCTAACAGGTTGGCTGGAAACAAAGCCAGTTTGTGAAGTTAATCTCCATTAACAGGGAGAATGTCAGTTTTGCTTGTGCTCTCAAAGATTGCCAAGGCCTGTCTCCCAACTCATTAGAGTCACAAATAATAATCATCTCATTAATAACAAGCACGTTGCTCCCCACACTGTTTCCATGTGGACTGGTGTGGGATGAGGCTGATTCTAACTGGTGACCCATGGATGGTGTCCCAGGGCAGCTATGTGCTCGTCATTAACACCTGGGTCAGCATGGGCCAAGAGGAGGAGAAGATGAGTTTGAGACTGAAAGACTTCCATGGTGACCAGATCACCGTGGAGATAACAGGAAACACAGCTTGTCTGTCTTATAATTTTTCTTTAACAGTCATTTTATTTTTTAACCCCCATATATGTTGTCACGCGTGTTTGTATGTTTTCCCATGATGTTTCTGGTACATCCTTCCCATAATGGTCATCAAAGCCAGGATGGTGCTGATTTAAGCTTCTGGATTTTATCATCAGACAGGAAGTATTGCATCGCTGGACTAGTTGTACTGTCTCCACTACAAGCAGGAAGAAGTAGATGACAGTGTGTTCTGCTTGATTTACTTGATGGGCTTCCTTGACGTAGAGAACCAGAAGAGGACCATCATGGTAGTTTGGCCTGGTCTACATCTGAAAAGGTACAGGAACTCTCTTGAGCTTAATATGGTGTCAGTGTAACCAGCAAGCTATCTAGATATCAAAACCTCCACAAAGGCTGAACAACAGAAGACTCAGAGACATAGAATGACAGTATTATTGGCTGTGAACAGTATTCAATGTCAGATCACTGTAATGTAATGATGAGTGAGGCTGGTAGCATAAGACACACTGGAAAAGGGGGTAATCTGATGATGTGTTAGCAAGTGAGTTCTGTGCAAACTCAACCCAGACTGGATACTGGCTCAAGTTCGACTGGTGGAAGGAACAATACTGCTGCAGGTATTATCCAGTCTTGTGGTTCAGCTGCTGGGTTTGGCCATTAGACTATGCAAGGTAAGCCAGAAGATAAACTGACACTGATGCCCGTATCAACATCTTGGAGAATCTGTCTATTATAACAGGGATAGTGGTTAAACCATTTAACAGCAAAAGATTGATGGCCACCACCACTTCTGGATGAACAGATTGACAGTGTGGGTTATTCTGTGGTGCCCTGTATAGAGAGTATCTTGGGAGGACATTGCTGATCTTCCATCTAATGGGAGCCACAGCACGGGAGGGAGGTATTACAGGTTAAGCAGATGGCTGATGAACTGCTAAACTGAGGATCTCTGCAATGCACTGGTCCATAGCTTCTACAGTATTTCCAGACAAGACAATGGAGAGAGTGTTCACTTTAAAGGGGAGCCCCACGCAGCAGGCCAACGGCACGATCCTATAGACAACATGGGGGACCTCCTGCTTCACATTGCTGAAAACATTTCAGAATTGATACTTAGCTGTGCTGTACTGTCCACTGTCCAGTGCAGTAACAAATGGAGTCAGAGAGATCCCCTGGAGAGAGAAACATAGCTTCTGGTTCAACTGTGTGTGATAAAATTGCCACCCGCACTTGAGTCTATCACAGTCTGGATATGTGGGCAGATGATATCTGAACAGCCACCAAAAATGTGTCAGTGTGTCAGCTTTTCTTGGGAGGGAACGGGACTCTGCAGCCATCATTGTCTGGCTTCCTCACAATACAGGCATAGGTGCAGCTCGAGATGTCTCCAGCGTTGCCCTTGTGATAAGGAAGCTCTTTCAAATTACATGGGTTCAGAACTGGGTAAAGAAGAAACAGGAGGCATAGGCAGTGAAGAGGCCAAAGTTGATGAATGAGCTGTGTGGCTGGAGGTATAGATTGCTCTCTTCGGTCGTATAGCAGATTATCAATGGAGATTGATATTTGAATTTGCCGTTAAAGATTGCACAGGTCACCTTGGCAAGCCAGCTCAGTTTGCAAGCCTGCATTTAGCTCCTGATGTCATATAGCTACTGGAGCAGACTCACTCTACTCACTTCCTGTTGTCAGAATTCAAAAACCCATTGTGTACTCCGTAGCCGGACGATTCCCCTGCTGTTTCTTGCACAACTGAGTTCCCAGATCTCAGGTGGCAGTGGTATGATCAAACACCATCTTAAATAGCAAGTAAAATCACGGCTCTTCTGATGCCACCTCATGGTCGCCCACTCCAGAGATTCTCCCATCAATAAAGACATAACAAAATAGATCTTATCTCTTTCTATACTGAACATCTCTGGATGGAGTTCAATATACACAGGACACAGCATTAGAAAACCCTTACATTTACTGGGATTACAGTCATATCTCTCTGGGGTGGAGATAAAAACAGGCGGCAAAGCTTGCAATTTAGCTTACAGAAGTTAAATTGGCTCACTAAATTTCTCATGCTGGTGCGCCAGTCTTGCCTGAAGTTCTTCTGCATCCATAGTCGGCAAGGTATTCTGTCATGTAAAGACGAGGGAGGATCCAGTTACAGAAGCTTGCAGCTTATTTTCATACCGCAATCCAAAACACGTATGCTATGTCTTATAGGGCAAACTGGGGCAACACAGGGAAGTACGAAATCCAAATCACAGTCCAAAATCCATAGTCAATAACACTGGCAGTAGATCATGAAGATCTAAGGCAATGAGAGATCATAGATCAGGTGAAAGGCCCACTTGAGAGCAGATCCTCAGAAAAGGAATGTCCTCTGAGGTGTGGACATGCAGTACCTCACAAAGAGGGGACTGCTAGTAAGAGAAATTTCCAGCGAGTAATGAGCTTGTGAGCTACAGATAAGCTAAGAGTCCAGTGAAGCGGTGGGTGATCAGACTGGGTGTCACTGATCAGGGAGTTGGCCCAATGCAGTGTGACAGTCACAGCTAACTTGAGTGGCTTCACACATTAGCACCAAACCCACCGATAATAAACTCCCATCAGGCCTTTTTCTGTTTTATGTCAGGACTATTCATGCTATCCTGTGTTCACAACACGTCGCAAATTGAAGCAGCTTTATCTGGCCACTGGCCTGCAAATTCTGAAGCAGAGACGTGAACTAATTGTACCTCCCTTGTCATGTGACCTTGTTTAGTCATACACACACGTGAAAAACTGAACGCTTTAGTCAGGCAACTTAATCGTCTCATCTGTAAGTGAATGCTGGCTTATTGTTAACAGAAAGTGACTCTTTTCAGAATCCTGACACATTTCTTCATTTTTATGGTAATATGCTTCTTTGATATTGTCATGAATAATAATCAGTATCTTCCCCAGAATACGCTGTGAAGTTATTCTAACACAGGTCTCAGAAGACAGTTGAACCCCTTATAACAGGTATTGCATAACCTCCTTTCGTTATCTCGGTAGTCATCTGGGATTGCAGATTGTCTCACCACCAGGATAAACGTCAAGCTGTAAGATCATCCATCAGTCATGAGCCAGCCTTGCAGGCTAATATATTTGTGTGCTAAGTCCTGTTGACTGGCACTCGTCTTCTAGTGTCTTTTAATAGAATGTCACCAGTAGGTTTTGGAGCCGGTAAAACAAATGCTTTAAAATGTATTAATGTCTTAAGCTCTTCTTTATTTAATGTGTTTTATTCAGGCTTGATGGCTTCATTGTCAAGTAACTACACTCTACAAGCACCAATGGCTTAGTGGTTACCACTATTGGTTCACACTTCCATGATTAGAGCTTCAAATCCCACCTTCACTCTGTACGTGAGGAGCTTGCATGTTCTCTTTTTGGCTTTGCAAAGAATTGCATTGTAGGCTAAATGGCATGTCTAAATTGCATGGGTGACTATGCTCTGCAATGGATTGGCACCCCATCCAGTGTGTGCCCTGCCATATTCCCTGGGCTGCCTGCGATAGGCTCCAGGTGACCCTGAATAGGGTAAAGCGGTTTGGAAGACGGATGGAAATTTCCAAAGGTATTAATTAGGGACAGGCAAGAATGGTCATTATGCAAATAAATTCAGATGTGCATTTCAGGGTTTGTGTATTATTATTTTCTTTATTTCTTTTTGCAAACATTGTACAGCCTATTAATTTATTACACAAGAGCGACGCAGTCGCAAACGTTCGGCACCCAAATCAGGGTTGTTGTCCTTTCGCTGCTCCGGCAGAGGGCGTGGCCGAGGGGGGCGGGCCGATGTGCGGCGCCCCGTCATTGGCCGACGACGACGTGGAGACTGCAGCGAGTCCTCCTGGTCCTGGTTGTGCTGTAGTATGGCATCTAGGAGAATGGAGACCAAGCCGGTGATTACGTGCCTCAAAACGCTCCTTGTCGTCTATTCCTTCGTGTTTTGGGTAAGCCGAGCGTACATATGCCATGTTTCTTACGTAAGGCCACCATATGGTCTTGCACCTGTATTTTTTTTTTTTACTAACAATTATAACAGTCTTACGTGGTGCGGTGCTGGAGACCAAGTGTTTGTACATCATGCCAGAAACGCAGCCGCCAGTTATTATGTTGCATTTTTGTTTTGCTTATGATTTTTAAGCGCTGGTTTTATTACAGTTGCCAAGTTAAACGTGTCTCTTTTTTTGCGCACAAGCCGCGCATTTTAGGACTCATATCTGTCAGACTTGTACTAGAAACAATGTATTGTTTTAGCGTGGTGTGCGTGTCGTTTTGGTGTAAATTAATCGCAAATAAACTGATTTCAACCTTCACATGCGTAGAACTTCAGCATTCTATTAGGCATTTAATTGCCTGATGGAGAAGCATATTTGGCATAATAGGCTGCATATTTTCAAACACACCGCTCCCCATAGTTAATTTAATTTATACAAACAGCTTCATGCATTTAATTCAGCCTCTGGTAGGCGTTGCCGTCGGCTCGGACACTCCCGTTACGTGCGATTTGCAAAGTGCAAAATTGTGCCTGGAAATAAACAAAAACCAGCTCGCCTTGATCGCCACACGTTTCTCGATGAATTGCTAATAAATATTTTCTTGCTCTAACAATCCACGGTGTTGTACAATGGGAAGAAAATGATGACCAACCATCTGCCGCCGAGACGGGGTGAAATGCCATCCAAACACGGCTGACTGATGTTTGACTGTCAGCCCAGATCCCCATCACATTTACGCATGGCCGTGATTTAAATGCATGCTTTGCGCAACGAAAGCTGCTCACCTTTGCGCGTCTGAGGTCGTGCAATGTGAATTACGAGTGATGAATGTGTCATTTTAATTGCTTACATCTAAGTCAATGTTCGTTGGGGGGAGGAGGGCAGTTAAGGTTAAAGATCTAAACATCACACTTAGTTTTTGGGGGTGTCTTTCGGTGGAAGACCAGGAGACAGTACAGATGTGTAATATATTGGCCCGTGTGAGGACTGGAGACAATATAATTAAAACATATCTGCCAGGGTTGCTGATGTTAAAATTACATACAACTGACATAAAAAGTAGCCTTTGAAACTTAAGAAGGTCTGCGGTTAATACAGATTCGTGAAGTAATGTGGAGAGATGTTAGTTGAGTTTACAAATTAAAATAACATGTATGAATAACCTGAACATTTTTCCCCCATTTCTCTGCAACTATAACCCCTTTTTCAAAGCAGCAAACTATTTGCACTACAGAGAGAAATCAGCTGAAGAGGTCTCATGGGTTAGCCTAAATCAAGTGAATATTAAACCTCTTTCATTTGACTCACAGGGTTAACCAAGGAAACATGCAGTTTGGTTTGATGGGCCCAGATAGCTGAAATTTAATCATGATGCGAGTCTCATATTATGAAAGCATACTTCTTCGGAGGAACCGGACAAACCTTGGTCATCCAGACGCTAGCCAACTGTAAGCACTAATGCTGTGTTGTGTTTGATGTGTGTTAAAAGTAGCATCCAGTGCAGACCGTTCTCAGATTCATGCTGGCAGTGTTTTCATGCTTTCATTAAAAATAGATTCTGTTCTGCTATTCTTGAGGACATCAGGAACACAGACAGGATGACCACTTCTTTTGGAATCGTATCAATTCCTGGGGCATCAGCCAGCGAGGCTCTGTCCTCAACCACCCCAACACAAAGTTGGAAAAATGTTTCTCAGAGACTGAAATGAATGAAAGGCATATAACATGAAATGGTCCCGCTCATCCACCGTGGGTAACACACTATTACAGGCTATAGCGTGTTACCTGTTTTTTGGCACCAGATTTACACTGGAGACACAAGGTGGCGCAGCTCTCCTCTCTGAGTAATGTCTTCTGAATGGAGAAAGAAACCCCACCCACCTGGCACCCTCGAAGGCTTGACATAGTCACCCTTTCTGGAAGGCTATAGGATGGCCTTGGTCATGTGACACAGAAGTTAGGGTGTGGAGATGTATCCATAAATATGTCACAGAGATCAGCTGCTTATAAGCAGGGCAGTTTTATGAGGAGCACTTTGCATTTCCCTTTAATAGGAGAGGCTAATAGTAGCTCTCTAAATCCTGTGTACTTTGGCACTCATTTGGCAACAGTTCATAACTAGTAATTAAACCCATCCAGTTTCTGTAACTTCTGAGGCAGCGTAGGGTTTTGTTGAGTCTGCAGTCCGTCCCAGGAATCACGGGACGGGGAACACCCTGGAAGGGATTTTTAACTGCAAAATATTTAATCACAGAGCAGCCGGTGGGCTGTTGCCGGTGGGCTGTTGCCGTTGGGACATGACTAGCATGCCAGGAAGTGATTCCAACACCAAGCCACCATTTTCCAGAATCCTCAGTGGTTGTGCTGGCCCATCCTTAAACTACCAGTCCATGAGTAACCAAAACGACATTGTTTAAACACCCGATGCACGGTGACGCTTTCCAGAGGGACCGCCATAGAGGTGAGAGGTCACTCTCGGACCGTGACTTTCGCCTAAGGCAAATCGGCCCTGACCAGAAATCAAAATTGGCCCGGCAGCTCTGAGGCTGGGGAGCTGAACAGTGAGGCGTTTTCTGGATTCCTGGCCGCCTCTGACAGCGACAAAAATAGAAACAGCTCCGTTGCTGTGACAGATATGTTGTAATGGACATTCAAACAGAGCTGTTGCTCCAGCAGTTCTGGTTATTAAAAATGAGTCTTATCATCGCATTCATAATGAATATTTCTGCGATGGAAAGTGAACACATTTGCTGGTTTTTAAACCCCCCCCCCCTCCTG
This sequence comes from Gymnarchus niloticus, assembly GCA_009936485.2. NCBI lineage: Eukaryota > Metazoa > Chordata > Actinopteri > Osteoglossiformes > Gymnarchidae > Gymnarchus > Gymnarchus niloticus. The sequence goes on along the minus strand of JAACJT020000062.1, from coordinate 1,292,061 downwards.
AGAGCCATTTGAAAACCAGCATGTAATGTATTATGTGATTTTAACTCAAGCGTGTGGATGTGTGGCGTGTCTGAATTCCTTACTTCACAGCTTTGTATTAATACTCGTACATCAGAAGTGTAAGGTGGACCTGGCTGATGTGAAAGACGCTGCAGCTCTGTGCCTGTTGGGTAACTTTAGCAGTTCTACTTTCTGAGTAGTAAGCCAAGTGTGGAGATGTGGGGCCAAGGTTTGGGGTTAGGAGAGGGAGGGGAGGGGGGGAAGGGGGTGGGGCTGAACCCAGATCAGACCACAGGGTCGCTGACTCAGGCAGGTGCTGGCAGAAGGTGAAGCACGCGACCTGTCACATTGTTGTCACTCAGAGTGTACTAATGTAACCTTCTCCCCAGACCCATGGGGACCCGAGGCAGCTGGGGGATTTACAAAAAGACCCAGAAAGCAATGCTCTTGTTTACAACAAGGGAGGAGGTTAGCCGAGGCCACTGCCACTTTCTGTCCAGGCAGGAAAGCGAGTGGCCTGCTTCTAGCATTTGCCCTTGGGCTACAGTCAGCTAGCTTGCTGTCTGCAGCCACACGTAGATGCAGTCGGGAAACGGCGGGCTTTTGTTACTGTTCCTTATACCAGACAGAGATGCTGTGGGGGATTAAGGAACACGATATGATTCTTTGTTCTCTTATTTAGGAGCGGTACCTTTTATTCCTGCCCATTACCAACGAACCCATGCTGATTAAAATGCCTGTTTGAAGTCCAGAACTTGACTGCAGTCCACCCTCAGATCTGGCTTTACTCTCTGCAACTTAGAACACTTCCTTTAGAAATATCACTTGCTGTCACTTCAATCTGTTTTGTTCTTATTTATTAATACGTTGAGTTTTTGAGGGCTTCTGCTCTGATCTTTTTTTGATAAGTACAGTTTGCACCCAAATAAGTCATACACTTGTAGATTATACTGCTAACTCAGGTACCTGATATCACTTTTCTGTTTGTGTTTCTCCGGTCTTTAGCCTCAGTGGTTAGACATAATGGAGACCATAAGAACACAGCGGTGTCTTGAGTGCTCTGTCTGCCATGTCAGTTTGGGCCACCCCTGCTCATTTGCCATTTCAGCAGCTTCTGGTCTCTCTGGTTCTAGGGCCTTCGGTGTTGCTGGCAGCTTCATTTATAACCACTGCTGTTAGAAAGTGAAATGGCTAAAATGGCTTCCAACTTGGGGGTCCGTTCCTGAAAGCAGACTTAATGAATCCTAAAGTAAAACCTGAATTCTGATTGGAGAAATTCGGGGAGATTCGGGGAATCCTGAAGTTGGATTATCAGAATTCAGGTTTGACTCTGTTAAACCCACTTTCTGGAATGGACCTCCGATCTGCCTCTAAACAGTACATAGTAATAAAAACTATTACAATAATATACATCTCAAAGAGATACTTTTGAAGAGTAACATTTCATAAACCCCTCTTTTTTTTTTTTTTTTTTTTTTTTTTTTTAAATGGGTGTGCGATTTGCTGCACTGTGTGTAGACCCTCGTTAAGTGTCATAAGGATAATTAAAGGTCTTTCGGGAGTGTGTGTTAACGATGCTCTCTCGTCACCTTTGGGGACCATGACACTATGTCGTCACATAAACCCCCACCCCCCAGCAGCGGTTTGACCAAGGTTTCCACTCTTCATACTGCGTGTACAGAGGCAACGAGGAGCGCTGTTTCACTTCAGTCGACTCAACCGACTGGCGGAATTCTCCACAGAGACTTCATCGATTTAAAACCGCAGGGTGCAGTGTCATTGACTTTCCCAATAGTAAGCAGAGCACAACTCCCTCTGTCACTCAGATTTACCTCACCTTGAACTAATGGCAGCAAATAACATGGCTATCTAGTTTTTAAAGTTTGGCTTGGGACACAGTGGTTGGCAGAATCACTGGACATTTAGGGAATGCAGTCACTTGGCTTCCCTGGTCATCGAAGGGTTTCGTCTGAGCTTCCTCCCAGGAGCCGCTTGGAGTGGACGTTTCTGGAATTCTGCAGCACTTAGTGGTAACTGGCACACAGCGCAGTCCCTCTACTTTAGCCTTGAATTATTATTAATTCATCACAGCATCGTTCAGAGGGAAAGTTGTGTCCTTCACTTCCTTTGGTTCATTTAATGTAACTGCATGGTGCTGCAAACACCCAAAAATAATAAACTTTAGTAACACCGAGAAAGACGAGTATTGTTCTTTTAAAACAATATTTTTGTAGCCTGTCTGCCATGGAATGTATGCATTTGTAAGCTGGTTTGTAACAAAAACTATGAGAAAATACAGAAGATATTTTCCCTGATCATTTGAGTCTCCCCTGGGTAAAATTCTGCCATCTGAAACATGGCCTGTCCATCTCTTTCACTGGGGTTTGGGGTAGCACCCCTCAGTACTGGCGTTGTGTGTAGGCAGTGCGTCTACGCAGTGCTGTGCTTGATTCATTCTATGGCTTTTTCTTGTCCATTTTTTTTTTTTTGTTTTTCAAAGATGTTGCCAGGTTGTTCTCCTTCACCCTGCATGTGACTTGCCAGGGTGGCACCAAACTCAAACACGAGCCCAAGACCGCGGATTTACCGTATGGAGCGTGGTGTGACGCCAGAGTATGACTCACCCCCCCCCCCCCCCACTTAACAACCGGCTCTGCTTTGAGTGCCAAGGGTCTTATCGCGGCAGGATCACACATCGACTTTGCGAACCTTCTGCCTCTCTTCCTCCACCCCGAAGTCACGCGTTTCCGACGGCGCTCCGGCTTGATCCGTCTGCTCTCTGCTGTATGCTGCATGTGTACGTGCATGCTTGCTGCATGTGACAATGTGTGTACGCAATAAATAATCTCACAAAACTCTAGGCTTGAAACCAGGGTGCTGCAGTCTACATTCAAATTCTAACTTAAGAGGTCCTAATCCTTGTAAGAGACTCTACATGTGTACTGTGCCTTTTACGGTAAGGAAATTATTAGTGAGACCCTTAGCATGGAAGCTGCTCCATCCAGATCGAATCATGCTTATCAGTCGAATGTGGGAGATCAGTGAAGGGTACAGTCTGTGGGACCTTTAGACTGCTGGGGGGATCTAGCTGTGTGCTGTGCTGTACCAGATGTCATCCATGGAGCTTTTATGGAGCTGGGGAAAGCAGAGTATCCCCTAGACGGGATGTGCCAACACGTAATGTTTTTGTTTTAATGTGTCAATGCTGAGATTGTGTGTTGGGTGGGGGGGGGTCGTTGCTCTATACCGTGATCCTGCTGCATCCTGAACGACCCCATCAGACCACCTGTGTGGTTCACAGTCCAGACACATACGGGTCCTCACAGAGACTATTACATGCCCGTTCTTCTTATAAGACTCATATTCTTAATAAATAGTTGATGCTGTTAAAAAAATTCCCGGGATGAGCTGGTCAGCTTGGGCATCATTGAAATGTTTTACAAGGTTTCCTGTTGCCCCACAGAGTAAAGTGATGCAATCTACTAACAGTTAAATGACAATCAGTTGTCCTCGCTGATGACAAGGAGGGGGTTATTAAGAAGTCAAACCACTCCTTTTTAGGCAGATTGCAGATAAAGCTAAGAAGCATAGCTTTTATTCTACTCACCACTTGAAATCTGAATTGCATTTATAGACAAATTAAATTTTCTGTTCTGTAAAACTGACAGTTTTTTACAATGCTTTTAGCAGGCAGTGTAACAGGAAGTTTGGCTGCTCAGGATATCAAATAATGATGAAATCATTGTTAATAAATGTAATTGTACTGAAAGCCTCAGATGTGATCCGGAAATTGATGGAAGAAACCAGTGAATCCAACTTTAACATTTTGGTTTAGTGGTACACCGCCCCCTGCAGGCTGCCAGGCATGTTCACGGTCTAGTCATTAATTAAGCACCTTCTGGCTCAGTCTAATTGATTTTGTGGTCGTGCGCTTTTTTTAGGCACAGAAGAAAACAAGATAGTACCAATTAATTTGCTGACAGCTACTGAAATAGGATTCAGTTTGTGTTTTACTGCTTCCTGCTGGGTGTCATTAATTGAATTCAGTTTGGTTAATGTGCTTTGCTTTACTCACCCTGCTGTGAAAATTCTCTGTAAAAGCACAATTATGTTCTGTGCCCCCCCCCCAGAAGGTAGGAAGTGATAGCAGACAGTTTTAGAGGTTCGAAGACGCATGTGGGCAGTTCTGCTGGAAACAGCAGTCCACCGCTCGTAATGGCCCCTTTGGCTGAGGTGTGGAAGGTGGAAAGGTCATAAGGTGAAAACCTGCAAGGCGCCACACGGTTTCGTGTGCCAGCACCTTCTTGTCACCACCTGCCACATGAAGCTTGCAGACTCATTTTCCTCCTCCTGCTATGTCCAGGGTGAAGAGCAGTACGATTGGATGATATGCTGACTCCTTTACACTGTTACTCTGGATTTCATTTGCTTTGCTGTGAATCGATCGAGGTCAACAGGACGTCCCAAGACCTCACCCCTGCATCTTGCTCATTGTTCCATTGAGTTACCCAAACTTCTCTCTCAGTAAAACTCTCCCCATGCTGAGATATCATACTCAGTAAGCAGTATAAGAGCACGTCAACGAGATCTCTAAGAATATTGATTAAAAAAAAGGCAGCATTACTAAGCAACTGTTCAACATAGCCACAGTTCAAAAACTGGCTGTGTTTGAATTCTTTTTAAAATTTCTTTCTGCCCAATTAGATTTTGCCCAAAATCTACACTTTAGTATTAACTTGTTTCTATTGGACTGACGTCAAAAGCAAGAAAAGGAGAGAGGCTCCTTGTTGCTTTTTTGTGTGGCATGTGATCTGTGCAGCACAGGGTGTTAATAAGTGAGCAAGTTAAGTGGTTGCCTGGGACAAGTTGAAAGCTTGCTGGGTTACATCCCAAAGGCGGACATTCTGTTGGACCCTTAGACCAGGCGCTGAGACCAAATTAAACACGTCTCTACTAGCTTCCGTGTAAAAACAGGAAGTTTCTCAGGATGCCAACCACACAATGGGTCTGCTTGCCTTAAGGAGATGCCGTGCACCAAGTAAATAAATTACAACCGAGAAGAAAAATTAAAGTAAGTGGAGCTGGAGATAAGGTGTAAAGATTTTATAAATCGCTGTGGATGAAAGCAGTGGAATGGGGACAGGGAACGATGGAGATAAAGATGTGTGCTGGATAACGCGAGGGGACGGTGCACGTTGCCTTCTCATCTGGGTAAAGTGCAGATTAGTGGAGCAGCTCAGACGCTAAAGCCCCAGGAATCCGTCACGCTGCGCAGGAACGGAAATTAAAACGCATGGACAGCGTCTCTCGCCACTCGGGCAGTCTGGCGTCTCTAATTAATCAAGGACTCCTTCCCACCACCCAGAGCAGTTGCCCCCCAGGTGCAGGGAGAGTCGTGGCTAATTAAAAGAGCCATGACGTGGATCCACATTCGGTTTGATTGAAGGCGGGAACACGGGGGTCTGTGCGCGTACGCCGCAGCCACGCTCCCGCCATCATTTAGCGCTCGTTTAACAGCATTAGCGCTGACAACCTGCATTCGCCACACTCTCCGACAAATCCATCCGTCTCCCCTTTCTAACGGACATGTAATTGCTTTGACTTGCATGCAGGGATGCTTTTCTGTTATCTGTCTTGTATTTTAAGTCTTGCGTGTCTTTTTTTTTTTGGTTGTTGTTGCTTGGCAGTAGCGCATCGAGACGCTAAACTACCGATGAGGTTCTGTGCCAAAATCGTACTGCTACCCTCCTGGAAAGCACGAGACGGCATTGACAGAGAGCTCCTCATGTACGGGGATTTTTATGCAAGGATTAATCAGAGATTAAAGGCACCCTGACTCCTCTCCATCTGGGATTAAGGCTTTGCCACATGTGGGGTGTGGCACCGTGTCCAACAGGTCTTAGGTGACCAGTTAGTTATATCTTATGGCAGCATGAACAAGGAGTGGTCTTCACCCTCATCCATCAACGGCCACAGAGAATACTGCTCTTACTCATCCATCCATTATCTAACAGCTTATCTTGCTCCAGGTCGCACTGGAGCTTACAATTAGGTGTCAGTCCATCTCAGGACGCCCGTATGCACACACGCGCAGTCTTTCACGGATGCCAGTGAACCTAATTTCATGTCTGTGGACTCTGAGAGGAACCCTGCATGATATACAGAGAACACGCAGACTCCATTTGAACCCCAGACGCTTTAGGTGTTATGCACTGAGCCACTACGCCCTATTCCACTGTTAACACCCTTGGCTGAAATCCATTTTCATGTGTCAGTCGGTGTAGGTTATTAAAACTTCGGCCTTTTGGTCTGGGTTTTGTGTGTGGGTTCTCTGGTCCTCTGCAGTCTGTCTGTCCATCAAGTGAAGGCTCTCAGTGTGAGAGGAGGGTCTCCAAATTAGAACCGCTATAGTCATGATTGTGAAATACTGCCTGTGAGGCCAGGTCAGGCAGGATCAAAGGGCAGTAAAGAGCTAGCAAGTTAATTTTGGGAAGCCAGTGAGAAATTCAGAGGGACTCTCGGAACACATGCTGTTGTCTGCAGGTTGACAGTGGTGTGAAGCTCACCGCCCTGGCAGGAAGCAGCTCGCAGGCGCACGGTAATGAAAACAGCTCTATAATTAGCTGGCGCCCGCGCCCCACGCATTTAGGCTGCCCCGTCACCATGATGGATCTCTCCCTGGGAAGCGGGCGGTAGAGCACGAGGAAGCAGTTAGCATCGCATTTACGGTCACGGTGTGTGATTTAAGCCACCCCCCTACCCTCGCTCCATGCAGTGTTATTGCGCTTATCCGTCTCGCATGTGCGAGACAAGGCCGACACCCCATTGAGGCCCGTGATAGAAAACGGCCTTCTCCACCGTGATGGGGTGGGGGGAGGACATTCATCATGGTTTGTGGAAGTATCATTTATTCAGCAATTTCCATTTTTAAGCCCCTTCGTCTCTAAGGGCTTCGGTTTGCCTGGTTGCTTTAACGGTCCTGCCCTTTCTGCTGCTCTTTCCAGGCAGGACCTTCGGCCTGGGGGGCAGTGGCAGAGCACTCCGCACCACCTCGTATCCACCCTCCGCCTGGCATGCAGAGAAGCCACTTTAATCATCTCTTTTCTTAACCTTGGTTGACCTTTGGTTTTATTTAGTTGCTTCTCTCACAGTTTGTGTCAGAGCTGAAAGTAATCAAATCCGGACCAGGCTTGGTCGATTGGCAAACAGAAAAGCAGATAAAGCCTGGTGTCACGGCGCAGCCAGGAACCGTGCTGTAGGTTAAACGTGCTGTTCTGCGAAGGTGTAAGGTTTCAGTCGCGCGTTAATCCCTGCATTGCTGTTGGCGCTTATTAGCATGTGTGCTAACAGCATCTGGCCTCTCGGCGGTTCTGAATGAGTGACTCATGTAAACAGATAGTCTCCCCTCCCCCAGCTCGTTATGTGGCTCGTTATAAGACCGTGTCTTCCACTGTTGTGGAAACAGCAGGGTACAATCGGGGGGGGGGTATCAGGGATATGGGGTGGTTAGGCCGGCCACCAGAAAAAAAAACTGCCAACACATGCCGGTTTGTTAGAGATTAACTGAAAGGCAGACACTTTGATTCAGTTCCAGCCCCGGCCTGCCTTCTGGGTCGTGCTGCTGTCTCATTAGTCAAGTCGGGTCGCTTCCCCAACACAAGGGGCTCAGGGGATAATTAGCCGGAGCTGTAATCCCCAGTCTGTGAGATATCCACTGATCTGTGTTACTATCTGTTCTCTCGGGTGGCCTTCGGGTTCACTCCGCTCTCTGCTGTGGGCTGCAGAGAAGCCCATCCCTGACTCCAGATGCCACTCCTGGTACCGCAGTTCCACTTCCAAACATTGGAGGGGGGCACTCTCTGCTCACCATCGCCACGAGAAGAGCAATCATTTGTCTCTCCTTCTGCCTAAAGGCCAATGATAGTAAACATGCATGTCGTTGGGTTGCCTTCCTTGACAAGATTTAGCCACACTGTTAACTTGGGGTTATTGGTCTGTGGGATTGTGAGACCGGGCTACTCTGTGCTTTGTTGGTCCCGGATCATGATTTTGGGCGTGTGCATGGCCATCTCTAGCATAATATGCCGTGTCTGAGCACAAGCATATCATGGATTCGCTGATGAAACTGGAACAAAAGACGGTTAACCCTATAATTCCGACCCATGCACACATATATAGAGCCGATCACCTTTTCCTGGTTTCCCAGCACGTCTTTCATGTTGTGTCCCAGACAGCCACCTTTCCTTTTTACCCACAAACAAACACGCTGTGGACAGATGTCCCTGTCACCCTATCGCGGTGCAGTTTACCTCGCCCACCATACCGATACTGGATAATGGGGCTCTTGCCGCAGGAACATGGTGAAGCCCCACAGCTAGCCATGGCTCCTGTTAATTACCATATTAAATGGATAAATGGCTCAGCACTTCCCAGTAATACTGGCAGTGCCATTGTACTATGATTCCAGAAGATCAATTAGCTTTAATTAACACAGACCCTGCCGCCTCCTCACGTGAGGCACAGTGGTCTGTACCTTGGGATATACTGCTGTTTTCAGTGCCTCAGTCTCTACTCTCACTCTGAATACCAAGTTATTTAGGCAGGACCGATGTTGCTTAATACCACCTTTGTTAAAGGATGGCACATTCAAGTAGATTTTGAGTGTGTTTGTTTACTCGAGGGGGGTAGGGGGAGTGTTTCCATGGTGAATTCAGGGAGAGATGTTAGTCTGCAGGGTGGTCGATTGCAGCGCTGACCTCTGACTCTGCGACTCGGGACACAGTGCGAGTAGACTGCACTGAGCTGTGAGATGATAAGAGGAGCCAGCACCTAAGTGGAAGGACCACCGAGTGATGGGTAGGGCATTACCTGGTGGATGCGGTTGCTATGGAGATGGACCTTCATTGCTGAGATGCATCTTTAGTCTTTTGTCCTGCTGCCTGTCCCTGGAAAGAAGCACCAGTTAAGATCATCTACATTTAGAGAACGGTGCTCAAAATGTCAGACCACATTACACTCATGGTGGTGTCTAGTATTGGTCGAGTATTTTTCTCGATCCAACGGAAAGTAGATCTACTCAGGAACAAGGCAGCAGTGAGCCATTTGCATATCCTGACTGGTCTCCCCATTCTTCGGCAGAGCACATTTTCCCCGCGGCACCTCACCTTCTGATCGCATTTCCCGAGCTCTGTGATGTCGCTGCACACTTTCGCGGACGTCAGCGATCATCAAGGCGGGGGAAGGAGCCCACGCCACTTCGCTCAGATCACTCGTGCCTGATTAGCGCCGGGTGGGAGAGCGAGCGATCGTTGGCGCAGAAAGAGACAGCAGAAGGTGTTTCTGATGAGGCCGTCTCTCGCTGACAAGCTTGTGCTAGACGCTCACCCTCACCATGCCATCCTACCCCGCCATTCCAAGTCGATTTCTGTTTTTCATCATCTGATTTGCATCTAATCTAAGGTCATTTCCCCTTCTGAAGATTTTCTCAGCCTGCGTTGAGTGTGTGGTCCCTCGATTATTCTGGAAGTCTTTCTGGTTCTTTGACTGTCCTCAGACATGGAATGTAAATGAAGGGGGGTAAGCAATTGGTGCCCCCTGTGAGTCAGTGTGAGTCACTGCTGGGTCATGGCATGGGGCTAAGGTCCAGAGAACTTTGGTTTTTAACCTTGTGGTCGACAGGCAGCCTTGCACTGGTGGGATTGGGTCACAGATTTGTGCCAGCATGACTCAGGGCTGCAGATATTCTTGGGCAGTCAAGGCCGTGGATGATCTTCATGAGCTTTGGAAGCGGGCTGTCAGGCGGCAACAGAGGGAGGCAGTCTGGGAGGATGCTGAGACAGACTGGCCTGGCGGGAAGTAACCTGCCTGATCCAAAAATGGGAACCAGCTCCCTTCTCCATCAAAGTGAGCAGACAGTTCCACCGCCCCGGTGAAAAATGGCATCGTCTGGCTGGTGCGGGGGGTGCCTTTGATCAGGCCTCGTCATTTGAAATGCTAAGAGGAAGAGAACAAGTGATGAGGCTTCCTTTGAATCAAAGGCTATTTTTTAATTGCACACTCCCCTCCCCCATGTGTGTGTGCATGCAGGCACAGATTATGCCCCCTCCTTCAACTAGAAAAGGACCTCTGGTCGCCCAGAAAGCATTTTGATTCTTCTGACGAAAGGCTGCTTCTCTTTTTTTTTTTGGGGGGGTGGGGTGGACTTCCTTAGGGGACTCTAACAAAGCCCACGTCCCCCCCGCAGGGGAGAGTGCTTTACCTGTGCCAAACAGCTACCAGTAACGAACCGCCATTTAACACGGGGAGGGATTTCAGGAGGGTGGGGAGTCCATGTCCTATATACACAGCCCTTTCCGTCACTGTGGGTGGGCGTCTGAGTACAGTGGCAGTAAGTCTGCTCTGAGTTGATAAACAGAAGTGACTGCATTGAAATGGGGTCATCCAAATCGTCCCAGATTACAGGACTAGACTGGATGCTGTCACCTGCCCTGTACACATTAGTATTCTGCTTAAAGGAAGTTTGGTCGGTAACTAAAAGGAGCATTCAGTAGGTCAGCCTAATGTGACACAAAGTCACAAGATAACTAATACCTTCCTGGGATGTGCCCTGCCACTGGGAGGCGCTGTTTCAATCCTGCCAGCCATGTTAGGCATGATTAAAGGCCACCAGCTTCTCTAAGCATCTCCTTTCTGGTCAAGGAGAATGCCGCCACCCCCCACTCTTCCGTCCCGTCACCCGCTGCCAATCTTATTTACTCCGGTTCAGCTTTTAATTGTCCAATCGATCCGGCCGGCACTGAGTCGATTAATGATGGATTCCTTGAGATGCGATGTTTCTGTGCAGACTCCTGTTTTTTAATCCCCTCCCGCCCCACTGCCTTGTGTCGGAGCCAAACTGGAGTGAATTAGTCCTAACTCCACTGCGAAGCTATTCCGGTATCAGCCCCGGGCCTGCTGGGACACGCCCCTCCTGCTGGAATCCTGGAGAGGCCATTGTCATCAGCGATGTCCCCGTTGCTTGGGGCAGCCTGAGTCCCTAGAGGCAGCACCTTTCTTTCCCAGCTTATGAATATGGAACATCCCC
>JAACJT020000062.1:1262181-1272221 GCA_009936485.2 Gymnarchus niloticus | reverse complement strand
GAACCCGTCATTCACTTACCAGGCTGGCTTTGGCTCACACAAACGCACACACACTCAGGCACGCACACACATTTATCACTGGCTCACACCTTCCCCCAGCCCCTCTAATTGCCCGGACCTGACGGCGCTACTCAGGATTATAAATAATGCTGTTTGCTTCTCAATTAACTCCCCGATTTATTACGTTCCGTCTGCGCCGGCTGCTTGGTATGATAATGCTTTAAAGAGGCAGGCTCTGCATCTGGGTGCAGGCTGCACAGCGCTGACCTCCCAGGGTGGGTCGGGGGAGCCCTGTTTTATATTTCTGTCACAGAGCGGGGGCCACGACGGTGGTTTAGCCTCCCGCTGGATTCTGGTCGTTTCACACGCAGTTAGCTGTCTCATGAGATGCGTTCACTCGGGAGGGAAATAACAGACGCAGCGCGAGAGCCGCGGTATGAGGCCGCCTGACCATGCAGGGGAGTGAGGGAGGGACTCAGATCGCTCCCATCAGGCCTGGTGTAACGGTTTTACCTCGCAGCAGTCCTGATCCTGACACGAACACGCCGTGGGTCACGTCGGCTCACCAGTGGCCATTTTTTTTTTTTAAAAGGGAAAGCAACAGGAAAGAGAAGTAAAGATGATCTTCTCCAGAGCGTTTACACCACATTTATGATGGGGGTACTTTGGAATCAATTAGGATTACAAGTCGGGGGGAAAAGTGTCGGCATGACTCAGTAGTTATCTGAATAGTTAATGAAAACCTTCAACGAAAGTGTCACACTTGAGCTCCTCTCCCAATAACGGGTGTGCGGTCCCCAGCAGTCCAGCTACGTAACGGCCAGCACTGGTGATGGTCGCTGCCTAGGAAACGAAAACCGTCAGCCACCTCGGCTAAGCCACAGGACTTTATCTGATCCTGTCTATGTTTGTCTCGCAGGAAGTTGAAGAGAAGCTGTACGTCGACCCTGGAGGATGGGGGAGGGGGGGATAGAGGACGCCACCAGAAAACTAGCTTAGGCCATTCTTCTCCACCCCCTCCCCCCCCCCACACACACACACCTGTCACCTATCCCACTGTGTCATTCCTTCACATGCAGCTTGTTTTCCAAGCTGTGATGACAGATGAAAGCACCAGGGTAACGTTCCAGTCTGCACGGCCCCGGCGTCCCCCCCCGTGAAAGTGCATACAGAATGGTACTTAGAAGGCGTCTTCGTTATCACATGTATGCCATTACCCCACAACTATTACAAGGTGCATTTTTTTAAGCTTTCATACCTGGTTTTGCTAGCTTATGTCTCCCTGCAGTCCGGATTTTCAATGCGTTGGCTGTACACCTACCCTGTCCTTCACACCGACCACATGTGCTTTCCTCCACCTTGTGAGGCCCACCTCAGAGTCCTGCATGGACGCACCTGTGTTCCTGAAGGTTCCCGTTGGGTTCGGTGCCCCCCCTTGTGCGCACACGAGTGTGTTTTTTTTTTTTTTTTTTTTTTTTTTTTTTTTTTTTTTTTTTTTTTTTTACAGTACCCATTTCATTTGTTTGAGGGTAGGGTTTCAGCCACAGCCTGGTTATTTCTTGTTTTAGTGCTGCCACTGGTCAAAACTGCACATCCTGTCTGAATGCCCATTTGAGAGTAGGGGGAGGTGTCACACTCCACTGTGTTTCTATGGCATTTCCACTAAATTCTGCTAAACGTGACACAACCTCATGCAGTTTACACCCTACCTAAGAGATCTCCACATGCACACCAGCCGCTGCATTATTCCAGTATACCCTGTGTACACTAGCAGTAAAATGTCACATCCTCCCTAGTGTACACTACTGGTAATGCTGGACCCTCCCTGGTCCACAATTCCTACAAAGTACATCCTTTCCATTATACACTACCTGCAGGGCCGCCTTCTCACTGCACTCACAGTCTAACGAATCACATGGTTAAGCTGAGTCATGGAGGCTAACCAGCCGAGGACCTCCAGGACCTTCTTGCTCCTTTCTGACCCTCCTCACAAGTGATCCTTCTGAGACAGACCAGCACCGGGGGCCTTAGGGCAGATAGGGCTGCTTTTAGCTCTAGAGATTAAGAAGCCTTTGCGTCACAGGAAATGATGGCAAGTAAATGTTGTAATGACTGATGATGTCAGTCATTCTGTACCAGGAAAGCCTCAGGGATGTAACATCTGCATGCCAAGCACTTCATCATGAACAAGACACTAACATACCCAGACCCCCTCCCCCAGCCAGAATGACACCCACACCGGGTTCTTTCCAACTCCCCAAAGTAATTGGAGGAGAGGGTGCCACGTCAGATTGCATGACATTGCAGACAGGTGCATTGAGGGGCATTAGTTAATGTGAATTCTGGTTGACTGGGCTGTGTGGTCCCCCCCGGTGATGATCAAGGTTCTGCTAACCAGAGGTTGCTCTAGCTTCCTATACGAACACCATAATGTCAGGGGAATCGATCTGAAGGAACCTGTGACGCACCGCTGAAAGGCAAGAGCATCCCTGTCCCTCTATCCACTAGACCCCTCACATTCTGAAAGTAGAAGGCCAAGCATGGTGTACCCCGGGGACACGAACTCCATCGGTCTTCTTAAAAATGTGCCAGCTTACGGCACCTGGCCTCACAGCATCCCCAGATTGACGAGTTCTAACATGTAGGTTCTACAGGTGGCCTGGGAGCAGTGGAGGGAGAACACTGAAGTCAACGACAATTAAACACAGCTGTGATGTGAATAATCAAGCCTTGGGGATTAGCCATTCTTTATAGCTCCGTGTACGTGATTATCGTCGTGTCGTAATGTCAAGTCCATAGTTGGTCTGTATTACCACCAGTATAGAAACATAGTCCCACAGTGGATAAGTAAAATCATAATTATGGCTTTATATTAAAAAATTTATATGAAAACAAACCTTTTTAAAAACAGCACCAGCTAGCATGCCAAGTATGTTGATGTTGTAAACGATAGTGATCTCTGTATTAATAAACCGTTATTACCAATTTAATGTCATTTTTTCTGTTCTTGCTTCCTGTGTCTGACAAATGAATTGAATTGGGAGATTCCAGGATGATTCATATGCAAGCTAACACTATTACACTGAGTTTTAGTTCTTAAGGTGGTCAAAATTTTGAAACAGAAAAAGATTTGGGGGATTTTATTTTTGAACAAACATTAGGTCTCTTGTCCTGTTTATCTTTCCCCCAAAACTAAATACCATGACAATACAGCATTAGGCTGAAAAGAACAAATGATGCTTTAAAACCCATGGTGTGTGGGAGTATCCTGAACTAACCAATCAATGCTGGCACTAGACAAGTTGTTGCCAGCATGGATTTCTTAGTTTGCGATGCTCCCACCTGCCACAAGTTTTGAAGCCTCATTTAGCACCTGCATTGTTTGATTAGCTCAGGATACTCCAACCACCACGTGTTTTGAAGCCTCATTTAGTGCCTGCATTGATTGATTAGTTCAGGATACTCCACCCACCACGTATTTTGAAGCCTTATGTAGCGCCTGCATTGATTGATTAGTTCAGGCTATTCCCACCCACCACGGGTTTTGAAGTCTCATTTAGCGCCTGTATTGATTGGTTAGTTCAGGATACTCCACCCACCATGTATTTTGAAGCCTCGTAGCGCCTGCATTGATTGGTTAGTTCAGGATGCTCCCACCCACCATGGGTTTTGAAGCCTCATTTGTCCCATTACTACAGAAGAGAGCCATTTGTAAAGACTAAATTGGATTCTATATTTTCACTTAAAACAATACATTTAGCAGTAGAGCTCCAGTTACGAAAGAGACATGTGGCTGTACGTCTTAACTCTTGAGGATCTGCTTCTCTTTGTGGCATTAAAAAGTCCTGTTTTGAACAAATCAGGCTTGTATGTTTCGACGCCTTGGTGTATTGTGTTTAACTTGCTGGTTTAAACACATTCACATAGTCACTATACAAACTCTGCCATTGTATTCTTTTCCGAGTAATTGGCGAAATGTTGTCTGCATTCCGTCTCCGGAGATCCCAGTGATCCCAGCTTGTTTGTTGGAGTGGTGGTGAGGCGTCCGGATCACTTAAGGAACCGGGGGCCCTGCACCATTTCGCCTCATCAATTTCTTATGAGACGATTTTAAAAATCACGTCATTCGTATCTGAAAACATCCACTTCCTGAACTATTTTACCGAATATCCAAATTTGAGCATCAGCTGCATGTTTCATTGATGCACACAAATGCATATTCGATCTCTCGGATTTTCGTCGGCTTGCATCTCATTAAGGTTTATTCCATAAAGGAATACGACAGGCCGAAAGGGCTTTAGGCCTACGTTTAAATTGAACAAAAAAGGTTACAAAATGACAGCACAGTGCAAAGTAGAAAAGTCAAATAAAGTTAACAGGGAGATGATTTAAAAAAAATTAAAATATTGTATTTGTAAGAACCCATCAACGCTGGTGGTCTCTTTCATAGAGTCTGTAAAACTCGGTTCAAATGCATTGAATGGACCTTAAAGAGTGTTAAATGGATCTTCCCACACCAGAAGATGCGAGGTATTTAAACCACAAGCCACGGGGACTCAGAAAGAGTGTGGGCCTAAATTGTTGGACCAAGTAGTCAGTGTGCTTAAAAACCTGCCCTAAATGGCTTTGGAAGGAAACAAACGACGCCTGAAAGGCAGGAAACGCAGCAGGAGCACCGAATTACCACATTACAAATGATTTGGTGGTTGAGAAGATCCCCGTAGCGCTGGAGCAAATTGGCGTGCATTGACGTCTGGATGAGAGGAGAAGCAAAAAAAAAAAAAAAAAAAACGAGAGTAGCAGAGGTTCACTGATCGGCTGACTTGCTGCTCATGAGGGCTGCCCGGGAACAGCAGTCAGGAAATCGACGTATCGATCCGGCACCATGCACGAAGGATCCCTGGAAACCTCAAGCACGCACGGAACAGGCGCCGGCGTTGAATGATTCATGCCATTTAATTAATGTACGGCTGTAAATATTTGTAGTGCAAAAGTCGTGCTTCTGCTTTCTTCATACATAACTCGGATGAAGTTCGGAATCTGTGAACGAACTTGCCTTGAGGTGAATCGGAATGCTGTCTGCCTGCGCGATTTGCGGACAGGCGCCCTCTGCGGTACAGTTTTGGGCCGCTAGGTGGCACTAAAACACCGGTGGAAAACGTAATGGGAAAGACGATCGTTCCAGTCACCGACCGAGAGACCGCCAATGAGTCGGAGCCCACAGAACCTCGCTGCGGTTGAAAACAATCAATTAAACGGCCATTAAGGCTTGTACACTAAAATATAATCGTCCACTCAAATTTTTTTAGCGCCTGCGCCGCAAAACTGAAATAACATGAATGGCATCAATCAATTGATAATTAATAGAAATTCGGGCGTAATGATTAAATACTCGATTCTTTCGTGGCCGCGCAGCATTGATGTTCTTATTCCTCTCGGTCGAAAATTAAACGTGGGGGTGAGTGAGCGCGCCGCTATGGGGACGGAGGGCAGCCGCCTTGCATCACTTAACGGGGCGCTCTGGTCGGGGCCGGTCCCTGCGCTCGGCGAGGTTAGATGGCTCCCCCACCACCTTCCTCCATCTGGCATTAAGGGGGTGAGGGAGGCGAGCGCTGAAACCGTGCGCAGCTCAAGGCTGGCAGGCGGCCCGATTCTCCGAGACCCGAGTGGAAACCATGAGTCGCAGAGGAGCAAACAGCGAGGCGCGGCCGGCAGTCACTCAGCTTGGCCCGGGACATCTTATTACCTTTTCAGACGCGACTGGGGGGCTCATGGGCACTTCCAGGCCACAGGGCGTCCCGCTAGAACGCATAGCTGTGGCTCTGGTATTTTGCGACAACTAAAAAAAACCAAAACGGGAGTCTTTGAAGCAGATCACGAAGCCTGGACGTTGCGCTGCAAGCAATATCTCAATAGCGTTTTGGCGCATTTTCATCATTTTATTGGGGGTCAGCGTTTTTTTTTTTTTTCCACCACAGAGAAACTGATGCAATAAATATAATATTCGCTAGACAGGCTACGTTATGCACGGGGAGAATAACAAACCATTAAATGGACTAGGGAGGAGACTGTCAAAACCTGACACGTATATTTTCCTTTTCTTTTCTTGCATATTCATTTCGTGCGCCTCCTCTGGCTTATTATACAGTATCTGCCGTGGGAACAAACGCGTAAAAACATGCGACCGTAATGAAGAATGCAGACAAACAGCGCAATTTAAGCATTTTATTCTTTCCTCCGTGCCCTATTATATTTCCCCGGAACTCTGTCGATTTCTGTCTGCGGTCCAGACGTCCATGCCTGTCCAAGCCCGAGCCTAAATGATCCGTTGGAGGAAAGAATGATGAGCGAGATAAGAATCTGTAAACCAGAGAGACAGCTAACCGGGATACTAATCTTGTTAAGCAAATTACCGTGTATCAGCAGTCTGTCTGATAATCAAGCACGGCTCCCAGCGCCCAGTGTCCTCGCTGTTTAATGGAGAGGGGAAATTATATTTCCTGTCGTTCGTGGAGAGGAAACCGCTTACCCTATTACCAAGGGGAGCTGGTGTGGCGATACATTCACAGAAAGGCCACGATTTATCTTGCGCTCACATATTTCCAGCTAATTCTGGTTCCCGTGGGCGTGAGAGGCCTTGACGTGGGATAATCTTGAATAGCCATCCCTCTGGATGTCTTGGTTGTAAAGCCTAATGCTAGGTATGTTAATAAATATATTTGTCTTTTATACTAAGCAGCGTACATGTAAAGTGTAATTACACTAAACAATACACAAGGTTTTTTTAGATTTATTGCGGTACCATGCATGAATCCGTGTAGTTTGACATAGGCATATGGGGGGTGAGAACAGGGATGAAGCACTGGATGCATACATGTTCCCATGGAAAGGGCTTAGTTGATCATTTCAATGTCAGCTACGCGCGGTTCCGGCGGTTGCCATGGAAGTTTCAGCAACAATCACCTTCCTCAGACAAAAGCCTTTGGTGCCCCGACAACAGGAATTTCCATACGTGTGGTGGATATTTGTTAGAACTGTTTAAAACCATGGGCAGCCACACAGCAATGTTAATTCTCAACATTGACAAATGAGCTTCAGTACACGGGTGGCTGCGTAGGATGAACCCTCAAAATGTTTTTGTTCCTATTGTAGTTTATTAGCTTCTGTCTGAGGAGGCTTCTGGGATTCTTGATTGATTGCCGCGATATTGACACAGTGGCATATAGGTCTTCACATTCCTGTCGCGGTACTTCCGCGTAATTATAAAAGTAAAAATATTGAATAAATAACTGCTCAGTTAGATACAAGTCATCAGTTATAGAAATCTGCATATATCTGAGCTTTTTAAATCAGTTAACGAGTGCCTTTTTCTGCTGTGTGTTTGTCAGCTTTCCAGACTTGAGAGTATGAGTTGTAATTATGGGCCCTGACAGCTGGATTGAGAAACGCTCCTGTGATCTAAAGTTAGGCGACAAAAGGAAGCCGAGGCATGAGTTTAGGCTCATCGGAACACAGAGACTCTGGAACGCAGCCTTTGCAAGCATGTATGTGTGGAATGTTAAACGGCTGCTGTGCAGTTGCATAGTGCTGCACCACACGCGCATGGCCCTCCGTTGTTGGCATGAAGCCCTTTTAGTATCCATTTAACAGAGAAATGGCAGAGAGATTTCCAACACATTAAAAGACGACACCACCTCCCCCCCAATAAGAGAGGAAAAAGATGTATTTTCTCATCAACTGGCAATGGTGGATAGTAGAACGTAGCATTAAATGCGACTCACGGGTATTGGGAGGTGAAAGCAGACAGGGGGGCACAGGAAATGGGAACGGACAGTGGGTAAATCTAACGTGGCCTGACAAGCTGTCCTTCAGCAGGTCAGCGAGCGGACGTATCTGTGTGCCGGGACAGTTTAATTGGCCCCCAGTCCCATCCACAGTGATCCAACAAGTTAAGACTCTGGTGGCTTTGCGATGATGAGTTGCATTTCACCGTTGTGGCTCGGTTGCAGTAATTCTATCATGGCGAGGAGCTGAATGAGCCGCACTGACCACCTTGTCCTGAGTCGTCCTCGGCCATCCGGCTATCCCATCGCTGCCAAGAGAGTGTCTTCCAGGTAACAAGGCTTTGGGCCAGAGGCATCACGTTGGCACTGGATGAAGAGGAAGCTGTTTGGCTTCCAAAAGCATGACCCCTTGAATGCTGGCGACACTGGCAATAAGAAGCCCTTGGAGCTTTGATCATCCTCTCTGAAAAGAATGATGTGAATAAACCCCGCAGTGTTCCTGGTCGCTGATGGTATATCGTGTTGTGCTTATGTTGTACCGAGAAACCTTATGCATTCATAAATGACATTCCAGTAGTGTTTCTGTTTCCTGGGTTTGCATACATGTTACTTCTTGAGCAGGCAAGTCTCGTAAAGCAATGAGTTTTCTGTGTGTTGGGGGAGGGGGGTAATACTACTAAGCTAATCAGTGCTACCTTATTACATGTGTAAATGCTTTCTTACCTGCCCTTTAATCCCCATGGCTGCACAGTCTGCCATCATCTCTCTCTGACATCATCTTTGGTAATTGCCCCCTGGTCCCAGTTATGTGCTGTTCTTACCCACTGACTCTCAGAAATAGCTTTTGAGGGCCAGAAGTCGTTGGCAGGTCGTGGTGCCACTAAACACACCACCAAATACCCACTGTGCTGCCTGGCTGGACACAAGGTGGCTGGAAATTGAATTCTCAGGGAAGCAAAGACCTTTGAAGAGTTTCTTAAGTTTCTTGTCTTTAATTGGAGCAGCTCGACTTATTTAATTTGTCGCACGCCCGTTGACAATCCTAAAATTTTAAATTAGGTATTAATTGGCTCTCAAAAGACAGAGGTGACGGAATGCAGGAAATGGGACTGTTTCAAGTTCAAATGCAACCAATACGCTGCACAGAAACGCCACCACAAATTTGATAAGGAAATCAGAGATAAAGGAGCCCGCTTTTACATTATTATAATGAAGATGCGGTCCTGACAACATTCATTCCATCCTTTAATGGATAACCGGGGCTTTGGTGAAAAATAAACTTATTAAACAATAAGCGAATCTCTTCTTTCTCTTCCTTGCCACGGGGTTAGATTGAAACATTAAGAATGAACAGTTCTAAAAGCACCCATGCTATAACTCATGAAAAGAAAATGTTTCCACGTGTTCAAAGTTCTCTTAAGAAGGCGTAGGGCGTGTATTACCGGTAGAGCAAACCACGCAGCATTTCGTACATACAATTATATTCACTGTATAGATCAGTTTATTTATTCATTCCAAATGATGTGTGTGGGAAGAAAGGCAGAATATGCATAAGCCGTATTTCCAAAACTTGCATTACTTTCCACTAAAACAAAGTGAAACAAATACTTTTCTATACAAGTTAAAAAAAAACAGATGCCAAAAGACGCACGGAGCATCCATCGATAACCGCGTGTTTATCGTATCATTGTATCATTCATGAATCATTGTATATATTGCTAAATTAATTATGTATGTATGTTTCAAGTCTTGAACAACTTCGAGGGACGGCTTTGACTGCAATTATTAAGGCTCATGGGGAGAAGTGCAGACACCCTCTCGCGTAGGGCTGGGTTCGGGTACTACGGGGTTAAACGCATTCAGGGATTTGTTTGCCTAACTTGGCAGCAGCCCAGCGACCTCGGTCTCCATGATTGGCCAGCGACACTCTGGCCCGCCGTCAGCCCGGCAGCAGCCTGATTGGACGGAACCCGAGGCGGCCGTAGTGGGCCGATGCGCCGCCTCATGAATATTCAGCAGGCGGCCGGCGCGGCTCCGCGCCACGCCTGGGATCGTTTGTTTATTTCGCTGGCGTGGTTCGCTAAGGCTCGACAAAAGTCCCTGAAAATTGATGAAGTCGGTGACGAAGCGGGGGACATCAAATCGATTCCCAGTGTGAGCCCTTCAGTCGGTCTCTTTCAGTGTGCCTGTGTGTGTGTGTGTGTGTGTGTGTGTGTGTGTGTGTGTGTGTGTGTGTGTGTGTGTGTGTGTGTGTGT
>JAACJT020000062.1:1247647-1262081 GCA_009936485.2 Gymnarchus niloticus | reverse complement strand
GTGTGTGTGTGTGTGTGTGTGTGTGTGTGTGTGTGTGTGTGTGTGTGTGTGTGTGTGTGTGTGTGTGTGGGGGGGGTAGGGTATGGTATGTGGCTTTGTTTTTGAATTTATAATGAAGTTTTGTAACTTTGGGGACTGTTGTGTAAAGCCGGAATGTAAACACCGGTAGCCGGATAAAGGCGAACGCACAGCACCTCTGCACCGGGTACTCGGCGTGCTCATCATGCAAGGTCGCGGTGCTGGTGCTGAATGTTAATTGTCTTTTTTTTTTTTCTGTAATCTCACACCCTCGGCATTCTTAAGCTATTTCCAAAGATCGTACGAGAGAAGCGAACAAACCGGCTGTGCAAGTCCGGCTTTGCATCAGGTCATTGGAATCCAGTTACCGACTGAATGGCACAAAACCAGTCAGGGACAGGTTTTGGAAACGCCCAGACAACCGCTTTATAAGAGCAAGAACATGAAACCTCGGTATTATTGATGAGAAACTAAGAAGAAGTGCTTCGCAGGCCTACTCCGGGGACAGAGAGGAGGTGCCACAGAAGCGCACCTTACACCTGCTCTGACAGCAACACCGACTCTCAGCTGCGACGATCTTACTTTGCAAGTCGATTAGAAACGGAGCTAAAGTAAAAGTTTCGGCCTGAAGAAAGAACTGGAAGGCAGTTTCTTTAGCCTGCGCTTCGTGCTTCGTGCACTTTCAGGAAGTTTGAGCCCGCACTGCCACCTACACACCTTTTCGAATATGATGCAGATTTCAGATTCCTACAACAAGAAGAATTCCCTGTCTAATGCCATGAATCGCTTTATCAGCGCTGTCAACAACATGGATCAAACTGTGATGGTACCCAGTCTTTTAAGAGACGTGCCGCTGGAGGAGGAAAAGGATATGAACTCCATGAGGACGACCAGCAATGCGTCACAGTGCTTCTGCGACGGTGACATGTACAGCTACTATGTCCTCTTGAAGTCCATCAGGAACGACATCGAATGGGGAATTGTGGCAGCTGACGAGAGGAGGAAGGATAAACTCGGTGGAGCCTCCCTGGAGATGCCCATGATTGAAGCGGAGGGTGAAGATGAAGACCTGGAGAAGCTCTTTCATTTTCACCTGAGTGGGCTACACACAGTCCTCTCCAAGTTAACCCGCAAGGCCAACACCCTCACCAACAGGTACAAGGAGGAGATAGGCATCGGAAGCTGGGGACGTTGACCCACCCACTTCCCTTGAACCGTGCTGGTGGCTTCACCACTGGATGTGGCGCACCCCATGAAGTTCCCATGAATGGACAGAGAATGGTCATTCAAACTGATGGTTGCGTAACTATGTTGAACCCTTCTTAAGAAGAATGTCTGTCAGATGGGTTGACTTGTACTGCTGTGTGTTTGATTATTAATATACCTTACCAATACTCATGCAATGTTTTTGTAATGTGGTATATTTGTCTTTCAGCTCTGTAGGGGGATATACATTTGTGTATGTGTATTTAAAACAAAAAAACACTTTCCCCAAATGTGTGCAGATTACTTGAAAGCTGTATCAATGCCAAACTCCAGATGTATTCCTCAGATGGCCAATATGGCAAAGGAAAATGAGAATGTCTGGTTGATCTTTGACAGACTGATACTATGTACAAGTCCTGTATTAGATATTAATTGAAATTTAACTCTTGCAATTAGCAAGACTGCTTGATGGTATTACGCTAATTCTCTTATGAACCAAATAGTCTAAGAACGGAATCAAATGATATTTCTATTTTGCAGTATTGATAGTTTCCATGAGACTGTTTGGTTATTATAAAGATGATAGCGACAATACTTGAGAATTTGATTAATCTTGCTTATTTTGTATGAAATGTTTGCAGAGGAAAATACAATGTCCTTTTTAGCAAATCTATCAATATGACTGATTTCTGTTTTCAATTATCCTCGCAATTATTAGATCCCATCGTTGCTTTGCTGACTTGTGTAGCTGTGGAAATATTCAGGGCAACAAAAACCTGTTGTACTTTGGCTACCACCCACTGCATTGAATAATTTATCAAAAAGGTACACAAGAAGACATCTTGAAATTCAAGCTGCAGGAAAAACGCATATCGTGTGCTATGACGTTAAATAAAGGAGGCATGAAGAGTGTCTCTGAAGAATATGAATCGTCCATTTTGGAGAAGTTAAAACAGGTGAGCTGTGATTGTGACACACAGTCTTTTTTTATACTTTTGAGTATTGTGATAATCCACCTTTTATGCGTAATGTTAAACTCTGGATGTCTCAACCAAAACAGCTGAAGAATCCTGTCATATGTCTGACGTGTGCAATGACACAGGAAGTGATGTTTTGTAACGTTCAGAAGCATTTGTGTAGATAAGATTTTTTAGTTGAAAAGTAATATCTGCCCCATGCAGGTGACAATTTCAAATCTGTTGTGAAACAACAGGACTTGGGTTGGGGTGTGGGCAGTAAAACATCTTCCTCGGTTTCACCTGCCTGTTTACTTGGCATTTGCTTTGCTGGTTGTACTCGTCTGAAAGGGAGGTAGTCAGAACCGCACCTTGTTTTGTATGCTATGTGCAAATCAACCATTTTACACATTTCAGTTATGCACCAGACATTTCTCCAATGTGGTTTATATAGCTTACAATTTTCGTTGTCAGTTTCTGCACAAGTGCAAGACCTACATGCCATGAAAAAGATGAGTAATGACTTTTACATCATTAACAGATATTGTTTGAGTTAAAGTTTCATCCATCGATACACATAAATATTTTTATTGACTAAAATTGTCCAGAGCTGCTTTCTCAATAGTGCAATATTAGGGTTCTCCCAGAACTTAAGTACAAGTCCCTGATGTTTCTCTTGGGTGGCTGGGGGTTTCTGTGTTACAAAGTGGGAGGTTATTAGTATATATATTTGTTTAATTTATTGATCAATTCATTCAATAAATAACAGTACAATTAAAATTGCTTAAAACATCAGTTTCACTTTTAAAGTATCAAGCTAAGAATCTAATTTTATCAAATACAACAATAAACCTGATGAAAACTGATCCTCTCATCTCTGAGACTTCATTAATGACCACAAAATGAATGGTTAAAATCAATCATTATACAACACAAATTAAGTTGGATAAATACAATAAAATGTCAATAATAATAAGCACAGTTATAAAACACAATGGTTTAAAAATCAGTCTCTCCTTAGTATTGATGCAGACCAGTTTCATGTGTCTGCCAGCAGCTAAGCAGTTAACTGTGGTGGAAGAATGTGTTTCTCAGAGATTCAACAGTTCTTGCAACACTATCAGAGCAAGCTAATGGGTAACTGCATATAGGTTAGTGATGTGGGGAGCATGTGCTACACTTATATTTTATTATTCAGAATTTTGAAGAAAGCTAGGGAGGTGTCTGTCCTATTAGGCAAATCGCTGGGGACAACAGTGACAGGGCTCCTGGCACTGCTGGGAATCCCATGGCAACACCTGCAACAGTGTCCACTATTGTAATGACCGCAGATACCCTCCACTGTTTAAGAGCCACTCCAGTCCTATGGCCTCAATACAAGGATGTCCAGAGCCCAGAAAGATGAACATGTCAGTCCTAGCAGATGGCAATCAAGAAACAACAGAACCTGGCAGGAGATATATTTCTGTGTCTCATTACTGTCACCGACGCTGGTTAATTAGCTGCCAGTGTTCAATAGCAACGTTCAGGTCATCAACAAAAATCCAAGTGAACACATTTCTTTTGGTGAAATAATCCCTCATTAGGTCAGCAGCAAAAAAATAAGTAGAAATGAGAGGGTGTCAGTACATAACTGACATATTTGTTCATGAAGAACAAATTACTTCCATAATTTCATACGAATTGTGCCCAGAAGTGCTGTATGATTTATCTGGCATTGACGACATTAATAACAGCAAGATGTAGTTTCATCTTGTTTTGCTGCATATCTTTCTTTGTTTGTAATTGTTTAGTTTGCGGGCAGTTTGTAATAAAACAGAAAACATGGCACATTACATGTAACGGTTTGAATTGTGCGTGGTTATGTCTATAATGCTCCAGTTCAACGATTCTGCCGCTGTCTCTGCGAAATCTTTTTTTTTTTTTTTTTGTAGGTTTGTTCGTCCCGTTTGTCCCCTTCTGCGCCCCGTAGGAACTCGCTGTAGCTTAGCTACCAGACTACAAGATGAGTTTTCCTAGCCATCAAAACATTGACATTAAACCGTAACAAACAAGGGAGAATAAACTAATAATGACAGCGAGCAAAAACGACAGTAATTCCTGCGGTCGTCTTAATACAGAATTTGACGAGTACCAGTGTGTAAGTACAAAATAACGAAGTAAGCAGGTTTACGTACACGGATAGCTACGTTTTCAATATAACACAGCGTTACCTCGGAGGCCAGCTGAATTGCTATGTAGCTAACTAGCATTTACAAAACAAGCTAACTAGCTTTAATAAAACATCTCCCGGCGGCCTTTACCTCAGCTTTGACCATTAAACAGCCATACGAGCTCTGAAATGATGAATTCTGTTAGGTAGAGAGCCACTTAGACGTGCTGTACGGTAGTGACTAAAGGTGAAAGAAGGCGTCGTGTCTGTACGCGTAATTAACTGCTCGTAGAGAATATGGACACCCTGGCAAAGCGGGGAATCTGACAAATTATCGGGTTTGTGTACCTGTTCCGTTTTTGGAATCAAGGACACGCCTCGCTCGGTGATGCTGGTGTTTGCCGCTAATGTGGGTCCAGATTGCCGAGGAGTGCGACTCTCTTCGGGAGAGACGTCTTTAAACACGCCTGGATACCGGCAAGAGATCACACACAGCTTTGGCCCTCGGAGGTCTTTTTTTTTCTTTTTTTGTGTGTGTGACACACACAAGTGCCCTCTCAGTGTACGTCTCAAACGTGCTTTTCCAGCAGCTTATCGTGGCCGGGGTCTCGGTGTGTGATGAAAACACTGAGCCTGTGGGGACTGTTCATTCAGCACGCAAAACAAGTCATACAGACGTTAGCAGCTGCGTATCTTAAACAACCTGAAAGTGATGCTTTATACAACCAAATGTGTGAGGTATACAATAAAGATAAAGCGAAGACATTGCATATTGGATAGAGTTATGTTTTGGTGACAGTCCCGTGTTTTAAAAGCATAGTTCGGCAAGCATCCAGTGTGTTTAAATACGGCCGTGTTTGTGTAATACGCAGTCAAAGCGTACCGGTACCGGTGTAATTGGGCGAGCTACGCTAAAACCC
Organism: Gymnarchus niloticus; assembly: GCA_009936485.2. NCBI lineage: Eukaryota > Metazoa > Chordata > Actinopteri > Osteoglossiformes > Gymnarchidae > Gymnarchus > Gymnarchus niloticus. The sequence continues at coordinate 1,256,829 of JAACJT020000062.1, read as the reverse complement.
TCCCCACCGCGTGCTGCGCTCGCTCGCTCGGACCGCGGGCTCGGCGCGCGCTTGGTCCACGCGCTCTGCGTGCGGTCCGGCGACGCCACTTTATTTGGCAGACGACTTTTTGTCGGGAGTGACCTACAAGCGCTACCCGCGCGGCGTCCCGTTCGGCGGATTGGGCTCCTTTGTTAGCGGAGGCGGCCGGTGACAGATGACACGACAGATTGCTTTCGGGGACATTCCAAGCCTCCGCCGTGCCACCCGGGTGGCTTTTGTTTTTGTTTGCAGGACGGTTCCAAGAGGGAGGGGCATGTGTTGCGTCGCTGCGCAGCCCTCATTGTTCGCAAGCCTTCAAGCGAAGCAGGTAGCTTCTGCCAGGCCGGTTTCACTTCTCCTGGCCAGAATGCTCCGGGAATGTGCTGGAAGGTTGGTGGTCACAGCGTTGTTGGCAGCTCAAAGCACTCCCCTGGCATTCTCTCATCCACACGGACACAGCAGCTCTGTATAAACCCCTCCTTTGGTGTTTTCAAGAGCAGGAAAGGCTCCTGTAACGCATGGTGACTGAATCTGAGTTCTGCTGACAGGGCAGGTGTCTGGAAAACAAGGTCACCGGGGTCACATACATGATGCTCTCCGCCCTTATTGCCACGTTATTTGTCTGTTCATTTTTACGTGCTTTAACAGAACCATATGATCACAAAGAATGTGTAAAGTTTATGAATGAAGGTAAATTTATGATGCTTAAATTTAGGCATCTTAAAATGAGTAAGGTTGTGTGTGTTTTAAATGATGGTTCAGCCTTAGCCTCAGTCTTGTGTTTGTGACTGGCCCCGAACTCTGATTTGAGTTTGTGACTACTGTATTTAGGTCTTGTGTATGAGCCAGCCTCAGGCTAAGCGTAAGGCTCTGTCTGTGATTTGTTGTCAGTTGTCACTGAGTAAACACATTATTTTTCCGAGAGGTAATAGCGTGTTCTCTCTGTCTGCAGACGGTGATCCTCACAGTGAAAAGGGCAACAGCTACATTTTCGCTGATAGGATGGTGAGTACATTGCTGCCTGGGCGATAACACATGCAGTGCACTATTTCACAGTTTACCAGCTCGAGTTAATTGCAGCTGTTTCCGTGGGAATATGATATCTGAGGCTCGGTGTCCATGGTCTAACATGATTCCTGTAGGCGATCATGAAAAACCTTCTGCCTTTCCCCTCCTCAACTTATCAGTTCTTAGCTGAAAAATGCAGTTTTAAACAATTGAAAACTAAAGTTGTGCCAACATGTTGTTTACAAATTTAATGTTTGGCACGCTCTAAAAAACTTGCCTTCTCTTATGAAGGTCACATTATAGCTAGTGTGTGTTTTTAGGTCAGCAGTTTTTAAAAAGCGTGGTTTTAAGAGAGCAGATTAATTTCAGATATGTAAGAATTAAGCATTGTGGTTGTTTTCTTACCGTTTTCCTCCTGCTGTCCACAGCAGCCTGAAAGAGTGTGAGACGCTTCATTCTCTAGTGACACTTTTACTTTGCTGTTGTAAATGCGATTTAATTACTTTGCAGTGATGCTACAGCTTAGGGCCCGTATCGAGTTCTTGAGCTGTGCTGATGACTGCCGGGGTGGGTGGAGAACCTTAAGATTGTCTGGTGGCAGATGCTAGGATTTGGTATTGTGTTCCTTCTGACAGTCACTAGCACCTGGGATGACACGGGAGCTCTTGGTAACCATGAGCACTACAGCCGATTCACTGTCTTAACAATGTTTGATGACCACAGGACTGTACAACCCTCCTAAGCACCGGGAAGAGGCGTGAGTGTGTCCACAGAGAAGCGAATGGAGCAAAAGCGAGCAATACGCTGAAAGGAGCTGCCGTTGGGGACCGTTCAGGCCGATTGCTCTGTGGAATGTGCTTCTCTAAAAATGTTGCAAGCTGTCTTTCCAGAAATCTTCACCCTGTTTTCAGAAAAGGCCATGAACATGTGTGATTTTTAAAATTCTTTTTTTTTTTTTTTTTTTAATGTTGTTTATCTTTTTTCTTTTGCAGCATCTTCATGCTTTTTGTGATCTGGCTTTTCCGCAGGTACAACTCCTTGGCTCAGGTAAGAAGCGCTTGTACACTTCATGTGTCTGTGTCCATGTGCGGTTGATTCCTGCCCCCCTTCTGCAGTCCCACAGCATTGACAGGAAGTAACATCATCGACCCCGGTGGGGTGGAAGGCCAGCAGGTTACCCCCTGGTGACCCGCAGGGAAAGCCTGACTCCGGGCACGCTCCAAGTAACATGTGGAATGTAATGTTGTGACACATCTCCAAAGACGTTCTGTCACCGGCAGGAATGTGGAGCGACCACTTCAGTCCTCGTTAGTATCGTCGCGTCGGGTTTTTCTCTTCATTCCCCGGGCCGCGTCTGATCGGCAGAACCTGCTGCGAGAGAATGTGCTATAACTAATGAAAAATGTTTAAGAAAATGGAAATGCAAAGTAATTATTTAGCTAATTGATTTAGAGTCTGTTAATTACAGGCCTTGTTTTTCTGGGAAAGTTGGCGTGAAGTGAGAGAGCACTGGGATCACACCGCGATTTGTCGTTTTCCACTCAGATTCAATAGTCGCCAGTGTTTTCAGCGGCACAACTTTGTTTCGGTGTACTGACACCTTGTGCAAAATTGAAAGAGGGCTTTCTGGCCTCGATCGAACGTGTGTCCTTGAGGTTAGAGTGTGAAGTTAAAGCTGAGCTGGGGGGTGTGAAGGCGGGTAGGACGTTTGCTTTTGCCCCCCGACTTGGTTGTTAGGTTGGACAGGAGGGAGAGGTAAGTTAAAGGGTTCAGCGCTGCTTTTCATCTTGCTGTGTTGCACAGATAATCAAGGTGCTCTGGTCGTTTTCAGCACGCAAAAGCTGCAACCCCCCCCCACCCCACACACACACACTCCCTCCTCAACGCACGCACACACACACATGCACACAGCCTTTTCCTCACTCCCTCTCTTAGGCATGCAAAAATGATTAATAAAATTGGCAGGCTGAGCTGTGCTGCGCTCTCCCCTGGAGCCTGGCTAATTTACAAGAGAACAGCGGAGATCGGAAAGGGGGGGGAGGGAGCAAGGGAAGAAAATGGGAGGGGGGAGAGAGAATGATAGCTGGAGCGAAAGGCAGAAGGGGGGAGAGAGAGACAGAGAGAGAGAGGCAGACAGACCAAGGGGAGATGGCTGGCTGGCTGGCTGGCTGGCTGGCTGGCTGAGTGAGGGAGCTGTAATTGGTGTCTCAGCGGAGGCGTGAGAGAGTGCTTTGAAATCCCGTCTCCTGACGCGGCCCGATTACCCGGGAAAACCTCATCTTTCCGGTTGCCGAGTGGGGCGACATTAGTCCAGCCCCGAGTGAGTTGGCTGGTCTGCGAGGTTCTTAAGCCTTCACCAAGCCGGGAGAGTGGGTCATGGTGAGGCGGGGAACAGGCTGGCCAGCTTAGACGCATTGGATACACATTGGCGATAAATAAACACACATGCGCATCCAATTGAATGCTGTGTGTAGTTACAAACACTCTTCACACATACACATTCCTAACATGTATTAGGGGTGATTGAGGAAAGCAAGAGACTAATGTAAGGACACAGATTAGTAGGGAAGCACTAAGTTAAGAATAATGGACTCCCGTTTTTGGTGGGGCAGCAGGACCACCAGTTCACATTCTGTAAAACTTCTAGAGATGTTTAAACCAGCATGTTGGGCTCTGCTTTTTGGTGCTGTAGTTCTGTAGTGTGAGGAGGTCTCTCTCTGCCAGGGAGCGTCTCTCTACCCTCTCTTCTTCTCCCTTACTCTGTCCCACTTTCCTGCTCTTCTCCTCTCCCTCCCTCTGTCTGTTCCCTGCTCCCTTACTCATTTCTACTCTCTTCCTCTTCCCTTCTATCTCTCTCCCCTTCTCTCTTACTCTTTCCCTCTTTTTACTTTCTCTTCCTCTCTCGCTCTTTCTCCTTCTCTCTTATTTTCATGCCTCTTCCTCTCTCTTGCTCTCTTTGTCCCTCTTATTCTCTCCCCTTTTCCTCTCTCTCCTCCCTTCCTCTTTCTGTTCTCTCTCTACCCTTACTTTCTCCCCTCTTCCTCGCTCTCTCACTTTCTCTTTTCCCATCTCTCTTATTCTGTCTCCTCTTCCTCTCTCTCCCCTTCTCCTTTCCTCTTTCCCCCTCTTTCTCTCTCTCTCTGTGTCTCCCCCTCTCTCCCCGCCCGGTCGTCAGGCAGGCACACAGCTGGAGTGCCGGCTCCCCGCCGTTCATTTTCTGCCTAATTAGCTTTTAATTAACCCTTTTCTTTGGGAGCTGTGTGGGAATCCTCTCAAGTGCCCCCCCCCCATCGTAGCCCCACTCACATGCTCACTAGCACCCCCCAGAGGTACGGAGCACATAGCCAGCTGCGCAGCGGGTAGCTGTGGGCCACTTTGCATCACACAAATAGTGCAGGCGTGTTCTTGTGTGTTAGGCTTGCATGTATGCATGCAGCCTTTCTGGGCCCGCTGATCTCACAGTTGCTCTGTTTGCTAGGCGATGTCACGGGGCCAGTTGTACCGCTCATCCAGAGTCAGGCCGTCAGTGGAGTGAATGGTCCTCAGCAGGGGGCGTCTGTGTTCCCCAGAGGTCACAGTGTCTATTGTGCAGTCAGCTGCTCTGCCTTTTAATAGTGAGTAGGGGGCCAGCCCTTCCAAGTCCTTCTGAAACGGCAGTGTGTTTCTTCCAGCTGTTGAGGCTCGTAACTACAGTGCAGGTCAGGAGGACTGGACAGCCTCTCCGGGTCCCATGCAGTCCATTCACCCGTTTCCTGACGCTGATCCCCTTGCGATGTGCTGTGCGAGCTGAGTCCCCCCCCCCCCCCCCCCCCCCCCCGCCGCCCCCGGCCGCCCGGCGGCGCCGGCGGTGTCTGGTTGGCGGGGGCGCCCCGCCCGCGGTCCCGCCCCGCGGGGTCCCATGCAGTCCATTCACCCGGTGCCTGACGGCGGGCCCCTGGCGGGGGGGTGTGGGGGCAGAGAACCCCCCCCCCCCCCGGTGCCGAGGCGACGACAGCTGAGCATATGGTGCCGTGTTTGTGTTCGTGGGGCTTCGCCACGTGCTGTTTATCCAGCCTGTTTGCACATCAGGCCGTGTTTACCACCGTCTCTCTGCAGCGCCCCCGCCATTCTCTGTGTGCGTGTCTGCGAGCAATTGCACACATAGCTGTGTGTGTGTGTGTGTGTGTGTGTGTGTGTGTGTGTGTGTGTATTTCTTGTCTTTTATGTATGTGCATGTGCTTCTGTGTGTGTGTGGATGCGCCTGTGCTTTTCTCTGTGTGCCTGTGCACCTGTGTTTATGCGCGCACCTCAGCTTTTTCTTGTGTGCGCGTGCGCCTGTTTCTTTGTTGTATTTCTGAGTGTTTTCCTGTGTTTCTGTGTGTGCGCGAGAACGAGCGAGCCTGTGTCCCTCTTGCTGTGTGAGCTGCTGCCTCTCTCTCCCCTGCGCTGCTCCGTGGTATGAATGAATCACTTGCTGTGGCTGATGTTTCTCCAGGGTGGCGTCTGCAGGCCGTTACAGTCATGCACTGCAAAGTGAGTGATTCCCTCATATTTGTTTAATAAAGGCTGTACCGACCGGCTACCGTGTTCTCACAGGGAGCCATTGAGGGCTGTGTGCCTATCCCGCTGTGTCGCTATACCGTGCCTGTCGCTAGGGGAGGCCCCTGCATCACACTCCGGTGTGGGCCCGCCCCACCCGGTTCCCGAGATGACGGATTGCTGTGATAAATGCTCTGCCCTTGAGGCAATGAGAAGGCTCATGCCATTGCCCCACCCCGCGTGACAGCCCAGCACCACAGTAACAGCGTTAAACCAGGACCTGCGGCCCGGGGCAGCAGCCGGGTCCTTGGTGATCCGGCTGGGGCACGATGCTGTGCGTTCAGAGCGCTGTTTAAAAGAACATGTATTTTCCCTGTTTGTGAGTGCCTTGTATTGGAGGATATTGATGAGTGGTTTGCTACAGAGATGCTGCAAGCCCCCACCCCGATAATGAAGCAGGGACTGAGGGACTGGTCTAGGAGCCCCCCCCCCGTCAGCGCCGTTTATCATCCCGTGGGTCAGTCCCCGGGGATGACCCGCTGTGAATCAAACCGCTAATCAGCTCCGGCTGTGCCGCGTGCAGACCGGCCGCATAACGATCCCCCCCCATCAGCCGACTGCCGAGGCGGCTCGCCTTTGACACTGGCGGCTAATTCAATTAGCACCGACCTTCCGGAGGCCAGTGGCGGCGAAAGCGTCGTATTAATACGATTTGCCAGCCACTGGGATGGCACGTTGCCCTCTAATCCCCATATAGATGAAGCTTTCTCTTAGCGCTCAGTGTCAGATTGTGCCGTTTCGGTAACGGTTTGAAATATCGTTCAGGCTTCTTCTAATTCAGACCATTTTCTTTCCCAAGATTCCTTTAGCTTTTAACCTTTTGTGTGTAATATTGCTTAAATATTTTTCCGGAGTTGTTTTCATCCTGCTACTGTGGTGCTTTTTGCTGTAGTTCGGCACCTTTATCAGGTGTTACCTAATATTTTCCTAGTGCCACCCGTCAGTCCCATAACAAGTCTTATCCTGTGAAGTGTTGTTTCCTCTGCTGCGTGTGGAATTAACAGATGACCGTTTTTATCACATCTGTTCAGGTCCCCCCAACAAAGGTGCCGCAAGGTCTCAAACTGGCGACCTTCTGTTGATGTGCCTGTGACCTTCAGGCACTTGTTTGTTTGGTCCTTGTTCTCTGCTGTTGTGGGCTCTGGTCTTGGAGTGGTTGTGTTGGCCTCCCTGGTAGATCTGTGGACTTTCAGCAACTGTTTCCCCCCCAAAGCCTGCTCTGTCAGGAGCTGAGGAGGCTGGAGAAGGATCCCCAGTCCCCCCGCTGTTCCCACAGCACCAGGCTGTTCTAGACATTAAAAAGAATGGCTGGATGTTCAAAGAGAGAGAAACATTCTGATGTACTTTTCGAACCTGAATGAATACTACTGCAGCAGAGCCTGTGTTTGTTTCCGTCTCTCTCTCTGTGTTTCCGTCTCTCCGTTTCTCTCACTCTGTTTCCGTGTCTCTCTCTCTGTTTTTCTCTCTGTTTCCATCTCTCTCTCTGTTTTTCCGTCTCTGTGTTTCTGTCGATCTCTCTGTGTTTCCCGCTCTGTTTTTTTCTGTGTGTCTCTGTTTCAGTTTGTGTTTCTGTCTCTCTCTGTGTTTCCATCACTCCGCCTCTTTCTCTCTGTGTTTTTATGTCTGTGTTTACATTTCTCTCTCTTTCTCTCGGTGTTTCTGTCTCTCACTCTGTTTCTGTGTGTGCTCACACAGCTCACTCACCCGCCTGTCCTCACAGCCTCTCTGTGGCCAGCTGGGGCCTTGGAGACCTGCTTTCGCTGTTACAATCCCACGGTTCAGAGCACCGCCCCGTGCTGCGCTCTGCTTTTTAATCCTGCACAGCCAGCCTGCGGTCTGGCCTGAGCGGCCCCCCGCCCCGTCCGCCTTACCCCCCGGGAAGTCGCTGGTCCCCACGTCTCATTCACGCTTACTTAGTGCTGTCCGTCTGAAAGGCAGTGGCCGGCATCACTCAAGCTTGTGCTTCTCGCTTCCCGTAAAGACCGGCTAATCCGGCGCGTGTTGCCATCCGGGAGGGTTTGCAGCAGGAATCCGGGCCGGATTTCTGACTTACGGATCCCCGCTGAGCGATAAACTCTGATATGCTTCACTCTGTTTCATTTCGCTGCCTTTGCTGTACTGAGAGCTGTCGTCCTCTCCGTAACTTCACCGGGAGAGAAGGGGAATAAAAAGCCCTTAGCAGGTGGAGCAGGAGTGTGGTGATTTTTGTCTTGCTGCAATCCCATTAAATAAACATGACGGTAAATATTGCAACAGGAAGCACTAATCTATTTACAGGCTGTACGTTTTTGAAGAGGCCCCTGGCCAAGCCACATGCTAAAATTGAGCATCTTATCTCACTGTGCATACGGGTGTAAATTGGCTTAACAACGTCCCCCCCCCCTTATTTATTTATTTATTTATTTAAATGGGAGAAGGTGTCTTTTCAAATACACAGCAAATAATATCGCCCGCTTATCCTGGCACAGGTTCCGGTACTCTCCGCTGCTTTTTAATCAGCATTTTTATATGCTAATGAAGAAGGCCCACTCAGATGGAGAGGGAGCACAAGTGAGAGAGAGAGGGAGAGAGAAAGAGAGACGGCTCTAGGCCCAGTCAGATACAGGGGAAGAAAGAGAGGTGGGGGAAGAGACGGCTCTAACAACCTCCAGGCTGGCTGAGACTCGGTGGAAAATAATAGGCTGCCTTGGCTCTCGTCTCCCTTAGCTACCGCTGCCCGCGGCTCGGCATCTCCGTGAGCCGCGGAGGCGCTAACAGCCCTGCCGAGTGCTCATTTCGCATTCTGCGGCGCACATGGGGGCTGACAGACACGGCTGTGGCGGCAGCGCTTTGATAGCCGCGTGGAGGGCCCCGTGCCCGGCGGCGCATGTGTGTGCGGGTGCTTGGGGGGGGGGGGGGGGGGCAGGGTGGGCTCCGGCCGCCCTGTAGGTCGGGAACCAGTCTTACTCCGTCTGATGCCTGACAACCTCGCCGCCGCAGGCCCTCGCCAGCGTCCTGAGTGACAGCTCGCACTGCGGAGGGGGGGAGAGGAAATCGGTGGCTGAGTGATTGAGTGGGTGCCAGACTTTAAATGTGCCCTGAGAGGGGGAGGGGGGGAAGCAGAGGAGAGGGAATCAACAAAAGTGCCCTGATTAAAGTTTAATGATGCGTCGTTGCCTGATGTTGAATAATAAGTGGATCCTGATGGGCGGCCATTTAAAAGCTCCTCGCTCTACTGCTATCTCCAGCGCCACTGCCCCCCCAACCCTGGCTTCCATGGGAGACGCCCTGGCAGGCGCACGAGTCACCCTTGCCGCCTGGGGCCCCAACCCAGCTTGGGTGTGGGCGGGGCGGGCGGGGCGTGTGGCACGTTCAGTACCAGCAGGGGTGGGGGCTTATGAGACCATCTCTGGTGTAGGGGGATGGGGATTACAAAGGAGGATCTCATGACGTGGGCCTGAGTGGTGTGTCCACTAGGGGATTTAGGTTCCTGCGGGGGGGGGGGGGGGGCCAGGGCTTGGGGGAGGTGGGGGGGCGGGGGTGGAAACCCCTGGAATGAAAAATCAGTTTTTTTTGCCGGTGCCGGGGGTTTTCCC
>JAACJT020000062.1:1221336-1232898 GCA_009936485.2 Gymnarchus niloticus | reverse complement strand
CCCCCGCCCGCCCCGGAGGACCCCCCCCACCCCCCACCGGCCCCCCTCCCCCCCCCCCCCCCCCCCAACACCAAAACAATATTCCGACACCCCCCCCCCCCCCCCCCCCCCACACACACACACACACATAGACTCCCCCATCCTCTTAAACAGCCAGGAGCTCATGGGGCTGTTTACAGAGCACCGTGTGAGATCGCGGTGCGTAACAGCGCTATTTAAACACCCATGATGATGGTGCTCTCACCGCCTGCTGACTAGGGGCTGTGCTGGTGGTTGGGGAGGGGGACCGGCGCTGGTGGGAGACTGGAAATACTGGAACACTGTGGCACTCGCCTTCGTGTTGGGGAGAATATTTTAATTAAAACCCAGTTGACACCTCAATCTCGAAAAGATAAAATGTCAATGTTAACTGAAGTAAAGCAGTGCCCTCCTGCTCTGTCCCTTCCTTGGCCCCACCCCTGCCCCATTCAGCCCCGCCCCCTCTCCACCCCACCGGACGCCTGCTGCATGGGCGCCCCTTGGTCACGAGCTCCCGCTGATCTGGCGGTTTCTGCTTTTAAGGCTCTGTAATCATTTAATGTTCTTGGAAGAGGAAGCATGGTCTGGGGATTTGGGGGGGCGCTTAATCTTCAAAGTGACGTGAGGGCCATAGGATGAAGGGATGTGCAGCCCTGAGGTGTCCACAGTAGGGGCTGTGGACAAACTGGTGGCTGAGACTCGCCATGTCTTCATGTCTTTGGGAAGCGCATGTGTCTATGTTTACCTGTGGCTAAGTCCATTACTGTGAATGTAAATATATTTTGTTCTTTATATTTGAGCATGTTTGTTTATCTGTGGTGCATATGTGCTGCTCTCCCCGTGTGTGTCTGCGGACACGTGTCCACACCGCTCCTAGGCACTAATTGGAACTGAGGTGACAGAGATGTCACACTCCCAGTGGCTTCTCCAAGCTCTGGCCGTAAGCGGTCTCTTATACTGCCAATGGGAGCATGTTTGTGTGCTGGGCGTTCCCCTCCGGCCGATGAAGGAAAACAGGAAACGCATGAGTAGTGGCTGTCGGCGCTGGACGTATGTTTAAAAAAAGCCTCAGGCGGCAAGGAGAGCGGTAAAAGTGGCTTCCTCTTTCGCATCGCTTTCGGTCATCTGAGGACTCGACGGTTACCATGGAGCAATGCCAGTCGTGCTCACCACACACACTGTGGAAAAGCACTGCAGTGCCTGATTCTGCTGCCGTGAGGATCGTTCATGGCTGCTAAAAACAAAGAAGCCGTCTCTGGGCCTGGGGGGGGGGCACGGATGGGCGTTCTCTGTAGCCTGAAAGCATTCAAACTTCTCGAGTGAGCTGAAATTCCCAAGCAGACAGCTGGCTCGACACGGTTACTGCAAGGCTTGCTGGGATGCGAGTCCCATGCTCTGTGGGGACCTACATGAGTCTCCTGGTTGTTGTTCATTTTCAGGGACACGCGCACACACATGCATACCAGTGTTTCCGCTTGCTCTGTGCCTGAATGAGTACCACATGTGCCTTTTCTCACGTGTGCCGGACCGCTCTCACGTTCCGGCTCAGACCAACCGGCTTCATGCTGTCCCAGCAAGATGCCCGCAAACTCCAGCTCTCCTTTCCAGACAAATGTGCCGTTTTCCGTTTCCCCCGCAAGGTCCTGTTTGTTAAATCATGCTGCGTGGCTCTGCTCAGGGGCTGTGCTTTCGTGTGTGCGTGCGTGTGTGCGTGTGTGTGTGCGCCTCTTACCCTCCCTCACTGTCTTCCGTGTCTTCAGGACTCACGTTTCCAGCAGCAGGCATGAGGAGGTGGATGGGATTACTGAGAGGGCTGACGTATTACTGCTTATGTTCATCTCGCTTCTGTTTACCCACAATGCACATATGTTTACTGAGTGACCCTTGCTGGCTCTCCCTTCTACCCCCGTTTGGGCAGTGAGGCCCAAGGAAAGATGTGGCCAGATGACATAGGAAGCCGGGGGGTGGTGTTAATCATAAGACTTAATGTGCATCAGGATTAACTGGGGGCATTGGAAAGGAACTGGGGGCAAGTGCAATGTGTTTCTGGGGTGTTTAGGGACCTAAGTCCCCCCTCTTTGTTATTACTTGAGTGTGTCGCCGCCCCCCCTGAGGACAGTGGTGACGCAGTGTCTCAGCCTACCATACAGCACGCGCCCAATTTGGAGTCCAGCGCGTGCCCCATTCACTCTGCAAACAAACATGGCTCTGTTTACATGCAAGTGAACGTGGCTCAGCCGTGTCCACCTGGCCTGTTTACCCGAGAGGGAAAAATCACACCCGTCACATGCACACACAGAGTCACACGCTCTGTCATTTTTTTCGCGAGTTCCTAAGTCTTTAAATACGTCCCAGTCAAAGAGACTCTCTGATCCTGCTGGTTAACGTACATAACAGCCCTCACGATGGGCATGAAAACCGACAAAAGGTGTTGCCATACCAACGGCTGAGCTGCACTGTAAGCGGGGGCAGCGTCGATGAGAGTCTGCTGGGCAGCACTTCAGAGGCATGTGATGCGTGGCGGAACCTGTTTTTGACAGAGGACCCCAGGCCGGTACCCGTCTGTGGCGGAGGATGCTGGCAAATCAGGCCGGGTGCAGCAATGCCGACAGGATCCGGCTACCCCCTCCCCTGTGGGGATGGATGGTTATGGTGGTGCTGTGTAATTTTCTTTTTTGGCAACCAACGAAGACCGGGGATATCGAACTGTCTGGCTACTTTTGGAAGTTGGTGTTTGCTGGTTTTGTTCCCCTCCAATAGAATCAGCAGACAGTGGCACCGTAAATATGGGGAACGAAAATGCCATTAATGGGAGGATGGTAATTAAAAAGTAATGATGTCACCAGTCACCAGTGAGTAATGGGCTGAGAGAGAGAGAGAGAGAGAGAGAGAGAGAGAGAGAGAGAGAGAGAGAGAGAGAGAGAGAGAGAGAGAGAGAGAGAGTGTGTGTGTGTGTGTGTGTGTGTGTGTGTGTGTGTGTGGCCTTTGAAACACCGTCAGAAAAGCAGGGACTCGATCTATGCTCCTGGAGTACATTTTGTGTATGCGGAAGAGTTTCTCATGCAAGCCCCCCTCCCAAATTTAGAATAGACCCAGATGGATGTCCTTCCTGCCCCCTACACCACTCCTTTGGACAGCCTGGGTTTGCACCATGATGGAGTGTGTGTGTGTGTGTGTGTGTCTAAGTGAGAGAGAGAGAGGGAAAGGCTGGTGTGTGCGTGTTTGTGATGGAAAGGCGCTGTGTGTGTCAGAAAACTGCTCTGGCGGTTCGGGAGGTGCTGCGTGTGTGTGTGTGTGTGTGTGTGTTTGTGTGTGTATGTGTGACTGAGTGAGAGCATCGTGTGTGAGTGTGCGTGTCTGTCTGAGGCTCATTAAGCCTGCTCTCCACTCCGCACCCCCTCATCTCCCCCGGGGAGCATCGATTTCCTGACAGCCTTCCGCTCCCACTCAGCGCGTGTAGCGAAGCCGTCGCACAGTCGCCTGTTCTGCACCCCTCCCCCTCCCATCAGGACAGCGCTGGGGCTCGGGGGGGTGGCCTGCCGGGCAGCCATGTGGCCGCACTCCTTGGTGGTTCTGGGTTCAAGTTTGACCCTGCTCTATGTTTTCAGAGTTTGTGAATTCTCCTCCATGTTTGTGTAGGATCCTCCTGTTTAATGCAGGGTCCTGTCACATACATGGTAATGTGTAAGTCTGTGTATGAGTGCACACCAGCATCCCTGTGAGTTTTTCTCACATTTTATGACTATGTGCTGTTCCCCCCCACCCCCCCATCTAAGAGTGTGAACACAGTTTCCTGCCCTGGGATCCGGCTCTGTACTCCCCCCGAACACCTCGTCCAGCTGCATCTGGACTTTGTCAGGACGTCACCCTTTCCATGTGTATGGACCGCCAGCTCCACCCTGCCTTAACCCCCTGCAGCTTTTCTCCTCATCTCTGCCTGGGCTATGGGGCGGCGGTCACATCACGTTAAATGCTCCTGACCGAAGAACTGATCTTAACCCGAATGCATGCCAAACAGTCCCAGGCTCGGTTCTGTTGTAACACACAACTTTGCCTGAGGTTAGGCTGACTGATTACTCTAGCAAGAGGTAAATAACCACTATAGATTTGTGTTTATGAATATTTTGTTTGCATTTGTTATGGCTCATGCAGTTGTTGTTTCCCATCTTGGTCGAATGACTTTTCTTTTGAAGGGTGTTTCTGAGCTGGGTTACCCAGAAATCACCACGGTGTGAAAAATCGGGAAAGTTCAAGGAAAAAGAGGACATTTGTGTACATGGTTTACGCACCCTCCGATAAGAGCTTATGCCTTGTGTTGGGTACAGTTTTTTGTTTTAAATAAATCATAAACCATCAGTCAAGTCTTCCACCATCATTCATGAGGGGAATGCTACAGTAACGGGCAACGTGGTCTTTTCGATGACACTCGAAAAAAGCACAGGGGTGCTGACTTCAGGTTAGCATTTCCGGGAAGGCCTGTTTCTTTGATGCTCCCTGGCAATCCAATATGATGAAAAATCCTGGAATTCTTTTGCACCAAGATTCAACTTTTATTTGGGCTGACAACAGTCTGTTGCCTTGATTGTGTTGATGCCAGGAATCTTAAAGAGTAAAGATCAATGCAGGGGGAGCAGATGAAAAGGTTATCTTTTATGGTTGATTTATTTTAGATACAAGCAGTTGTTTTCTCTCTCTCTTTTATTAGATGACGCAAGCCTCGCGTCACCTATCCCACAGTTTGGGGGTCTTGCGTGTCCGTGTCTGCATGCAGCGTGTCCTACAAGGCACCCCAGTCTTGATAACAGGAGAGTGAATGGCAATGGTGCGGAGTCCATGGGCTATCTGGTGGAGGCAGTAAGTGGCTTTTGTTTCCTCATCTGAGGAGGAGGAGTGAGAGGCTCACCGAACAACGGCGCATGTTTTCAGTAGGAGGTAACCGGAGATGGGGCCTCGCCAGCTGACCCGTCTCCCCTGAACTCACAGAGCTCACTTTAATCTCTGATTCCACGCTCTGTTTGCTGTCACCTCCAGCACCGCTTGCTCCCTCTCCCCACCCCAACGTCAGCTGGGCGTCCGGCCTTCCGGCTGAAGCAGGACGACGCCACGCTCTGTTTACCGCTTCCCTCTCTTTTCCCGACGACTCGTCTTGGGGCACCGTCACGTCCCGATGAATGCTGTCCGGGACCAGCCACACACACACACACACACACGTACGTGATGAACGCACTAAATCCTGCTCTAATAGCCCGTTCACATGACGGCATGGCTGACAGCGAAGTCCCCCCCCCCCCCCCCCCCTTCAGCTCACAGTGTCTGCACAGAATATAATAGATGCTGCGAATTATCCTGCCCTAATTGCTGTCTACTTAAAGTCAGGCGCGGAAGCTGCCGTGGTGGAACAAGAGCCGCGCAGTGAGTGTCGGGAAGCTTCTGGAAACCGCGGTGCGGGGTACCGTCTGTCCCTCGCCATCTCTCCATTTCTGTGTTGAGGGCCAAGTGGTTAATGGGCCGTTAGTACGGGCTTAGGCCTGGCAATGTGCTGGGGAAGCGTGAGATACTGGCGCCTCGGATCAGCTCACCTTCGAGCTGAAGGTGGGTTCGCATTCTCAGAAGGGCAGGGCTGTTGGATCCCTTCGAAACGCTGACCCAGTAAGACGTCTTGTTGTGTACCACAGTCAATCGAGGAAGGCTCTCGCAGTTTAATGGTGATAATGATCATAATGCAAGCTGTGACGAGACGTCACCGGATGACCGAGCCCTAAACTCGGTGCTGTTTATGGGAGGATGTAATCTGCTGCTTGATGGCGAGAAGCTCTTCTGACATCCACAGTCCGGTGTCTTCTACTGTCCCACAGGGTTCTGCAATGGATGGCTCTCTGTACTTCTTGTAAGAACCCTGAGGTCGTCCGTTGCTGAGGACGTGAACCTGCAATTCACTGCAGCTCTGAGTCAGGAGGCGAGCTGAAGTGTGTGTGTGTGTGTGTGTGTGTGTGTGTGTGTACACATGCATACCTTAAGAACAGTATGTCTGAGTCTGTTTATATATAGTGTGTTCGTCCATCCATGTGTTTGTGCTTGTCTGTTGGTGTGTGCGTGCGCACGTTACCACTGCCTAACTCCATGTGAGAACAGCTGTGCTTATTCTCCCTCCCGCTGGCCGGCTGGCTGGTGGTTCTCCACGGCATTGGGAGGGATATATGGAGCACAGCCAGGAGGTCGTTTCCGCTGGGATGCAGCAGCTCGGCTTGTGCTGCCTAGATCAAGCAGGGGAGAACCCAGGCATGGATGGCTGCTCTGAGGCTTTGAACTCACAGCCTCATTCACACTATAGATCCAGCTTTATTAACACGTGGCTTAGCTGCTTTTTTCCCTTTTCTCACTTTCTGTATGTTCCTCTCTCTCACTGTCTGTCCCTCTCTGTCTCTCTCACTGTCTGTTCCTCTCTCTTACTCTCTGTTCCTCTGTCTCACTGTCCCTCCTTGTCTCTCTCTGTCTGTCTCTCTCACTGTTTGTTTCTCTCATTGTCTGCCCCTGTTTCACTGTCCATTCTTCTCTCTCTCTCTGTCTCTCTCACTGTCTGTCACCCTCTCGGTTCCTCTTGTTGTTTGTCCCTCTCCCCCCCCCCCCATATCTGTCTCTTTGTCATCCCATTCCTGTATCTCCCTTTTTTCCTTTTCCTCTCTTTTCCATCCTCTATCTGTTCAGGGGCCCTAATGGCAGGTTTTGGGGCAGAACTGCTGGACTTTCTCTGTCTAAACACAGTCGTTATTTTCCAAGCGGAAGCCTGGAGGCTTGGAGTGCAGCTTTCCAAGGAGTGGGGGTTGAATGAACCTGGAATGAGATGGCGGGCTGGGGATGTGCGGCGTGGTTCTATCTCGGCCTGTTTTCATGGCGCCGCTCTCAGTTGGGGGGGGGGGGGCAGGTCATGGGTGAGACTGAGCATTTCAGAGTGAGCACAAGGGTCATCTCTGCAATTAGCCAGCCAGCACTGAGAGCAGGTGCACATCAAAGTACCTGGGCCAAAAGGGCATGACCCCCTCATTGACTTATCATTGCACTCACTCTTTTTCAGACCGTACCATGTCCTGGCCTGGGGGGTACCTCTGCTGATGTCTTGCCTGCCTCTCTTCGCTGGATACTATGGACCAGCTGGACCGTGGTGGTGAGTGGCACAGCATGGGAAGGGAGGGGAATACCATCCAGGTCAGGGTGAGGTGGTCCAGAAAAGGGGTCTCCAGTGCACCAGTGAAAGGGTTGCTTTGATGAGGGATTGGACGAGGGGCCTTCACACAGAATGACCTCATCAAATCTTGGCCCTCTCTGTGCAGGAAGCACCTGTTGAATGGGCCCCCCTGTGGGGCAACTTCCATACCTGGCTCTTCCAAATTCGCACAAAGCCAGGCCTTCTGCAAGGCTGTCTCTGTTGCGGAAAGACGCCTTTGTTCCCTCAATAGACTGGACAGTCCAGCTGAATGCCTCGGGTGTTTTAGAAAGAAACACTTCAAAAATAAAATATCTCGCGGTGGCCCATGATGTGGCCCCCCTCCGGTATGTGGGCTTCCTGAGAGCATTAGTAAACGTCACTTAATGCGCATGTTCTTTTAACACATCTGGGAGACCCAGTTTTCCCTCAGGATCTTTCTGTGCTTTCTATTGTTCTGGTCATTCCGGTTCTTTCTGGGTCTTTCCAAGCCTTACTGCTGCCTTTAGCGCCGTTAATGCTGTTTGCGATGTGACGCAGGCCCCTCTTCCTTCTCTGGAGCTCGTCCCTTAATGGTCAAACTTGAGTCCCCTAAAAATAGGCTCCCGTGTCCCAGATATGCGGGGGTGATGGGGGGGGGGGATTAGACACATCCTGTGGGAGTTAAACTGCCGACTCCTGTCAAGCGTGAAGATGGGCGGTGTTCGATCAAGATTACCTTCAGGATCGTGCAGCCATGCTTTCGTGCCTGGCCTGTGGGAGCCTATCCCCCCAGGCTGTCCTGCTGCTGGGGGCGACTGGGTGGCGCCGTGTCCGTGAACTGAACCCAGCTGCATGCCTCCCGCGGCCTAACCTCCGCATGACCTCCGACGTACTTGAGCCAGAGAAGCCTTCAATGCGGGCGGCCCGTAAGGCAAGGGCAGAGAACTTAGTGTGTGTGTGTGTGTGTGTGTGTGTGTGTGTGCGTGCGCGCGCGCGCGTGCATGCATGTGTGCGCGCATAAGTGCAGCCGGCAGGGAGGGGGCTTGTTGCTATGGTGACCAGGAACTCAGAGCTCTGTTGCGCTGTGCTGCATTGACGTGGGAGGAATCTGCCTGAACGATATTGCATATTTCTGCTCATTGTGTGGCTTCATGGCTCAAGGAGAGGCTCCGTAAACACGGAGTAAGTTTACCATTCGTCTGTATGAACAGGCCTCTGTCTCCGTTCATCTCCCGTTTCCCCCAACGCGAGCGTGTGGAAGGCAGAGCGAGTTCTCATTTCTCATTCATCTGAGCATTGCCAGGCTGCGTCACGCTCTTTTCACAGTCCTCGGGTTACGGTTTGCGTTTAATCGCTCGCAGCACAGTGGTTTGGGGGTGTCCGCATTCGCTAGTTCCTTAAACGTGCCGTCTCCCAGAATGAGGATGCGGAACGAAATATCAGAGCCCACGTCAGGTTCCAGAAGGAGAGGGCAGCCAGGTCGAGTGCTGGATCTGAAACCCCACATCGAGGATGTAATTGCTATGTCGCACCGGCAACACCTCTGTCTAGATGTGGATTTGCCCATGTGGTTGGAGCCCGTCAGCCAAGCCGGTAACTTGGCAAGTTGTGACTTTGCCAGGGGGAAAGAACCTCCACACACACCCCCCCCTTCCTGGGGATTTAGATTCTTAATGCGGAATAAAAGGCTGGGAAAGAAGCTCAGGATAAATGTGGCAGGAGGGAAACTGGCCACATGCCAGGCACAAAGCCCTCTGGGTAAAGTCCCTCATCTCCCCCTCACCACACCACCCCTCGTGGGACAGCCTCACATGACCCATATATGGCTGTCTTGGGAGGAGTGTGTTAAAGGTCACATTTATGTTGACGGTACTGCAGTATGCTGACCAGTCTGTCCCCTTTTCGGCCTAACCATGACCCTCACAGGCATAATTGTGCCACACTCTGACTTGACTGTGCTGCTTGTAATCACAGGCTAATCATTTCCAGCTTGGAAGTGGATTCACATTGGGCGAAGGGTGAACCAGGAGAATTTATGGTCACCTCCTTGTTTCTGAGAGAGTTACACTCGTAATACTCGTCATTGCATAGTCACAGCAGCAGAGTTTTTCGGGCCCGCCTGGGCAAAGGGGGTTCCGTGTTCTTCATCTTAATCTGGCTGTGGTTCCTGGAGGCCATCATTTAACAAGGGATGACACACACACACACACACCCACCCACCCTGTGGATTTCAGTCTGGTTCCTGGACGCAAAACTGCTGTCGATCCCATTTCTCCTGGAGTGGGGCTCCGGGCTGGGGGGGTCGGGACCCACACCACTGCTCCACGTGTCATTAATCACTTTCCTGCAGCATTATCCTAATTATTGCTTGATGCCTGGGGGGGGGGCAGCAAATACACTCTCCCTGTTCTGACACCCTGCAGGTGTTCGCAGGTCAGGAGGGGCTTTGTGAGTGTCATCGGGGGGTGTGTAATTTCACAAGACCCCCACCCCCCCATGCCCCTTTGGGCCCTGTGTATTAATAGCTTCAGCTGTGTCCCAGTTCCACGCATAGTAACAGAATTCTCTCTCCCTCTCCCTCCCTCTCTCTCTCTCTCTCTCTCCCTCTGTCTTCCTCTATCCAGCTGGATCACAGACAATCACGTAGCCTGGAGATTTGGAATGTAAGTACACTTCAGCTGTGGAATGGAAGCCCGCGGCTGGGCGGGATCAGGTGGAGTGGGCTGGAGGGCGGCGTCTGTCACCCGCAGGCTGTGGCGGGGGTGGTCACACACTTGGGGAGGTGAGAGACGCTGCGTGACACGGTCAGCGGCTTTCATGGATGGCCTCGTTTGGGTGCACCGTCGACGAGCCCCGTTTGATGTTTGCTCTGCACTCTCACGCACGGCACATCTGAAGCCCCCCCCCCACCCCTATTAAAGGCGTTCAGCGAGAGCCGCGCCTCCGCTTCCCCCTACTTTGATCTGGTTAAATACGATCGCTGAGACGCAGAGCGCGTGGAATCGGCGGAAGAGACGGCAGGAAAATGAAATGTTTGTCAAAGTCGTGTTATTTTCCTCCAGCGACGGGGAGCACGGCGACGCACGCGCCCTTGTCATTCGTCACGTCTCGCTCTCTTGCTGGAAAATGAAGCGGGGGGGGAGTGTGCAGATTTGTGTCTGCGGTGTTTTCCGCTGCCTTCTCTGCACCGCCTCAGGAAGCTTCGTCCAGCTGTCGCCAGGGTGGCCACTCTCCCTCCATCCCTGGGAGGTGACTCAGAGTACCTGCATTCTGCACTGCAACCCCCCCCACACACATACACGCACTGCACAGAACAAGCTTTTAGTGCGTTTCCTTTCAGACAGACCAGAATAGCTTTTAAAACAGTTCTCATTACCGTACCATCCAGTTAATGTGCGATGACAGATCAGTTTAGATAGTTTTTCCCCTCATGTGTGATGTTGTCATATTAAGGACTCCACTGCATGTGCAGCCCTGTTAGCAGGAAAAACCTGATTAAGATGGTGTTCGATGGATGACCTGGGCCCTGCGTTAACCTGCACTCCTCCATGCTATGCTAAGTAGATGGTAGCAGCTGACTGAAATGGTGTGCGATGGATGACCTGGGCCCTGCATTAACCTGCACTCCTCCATGCTATGCTAAGTAGATGGTAGCAGCTGACTGAAATGGTGTGCGATGGCCGAGCTGGGCACTGCGTTAACCTACACATTGCCAAGCTACACTAACTAGACAGTAGCAGCTGACTGAAATAATGTGCGATGGTAGAACTGGATCCTCCATTAACCTGTGCTCCTCCACGCTACGTTAACTGGGAGTTAGCAGCTGACTGAAATGGTGTGCGATGGCAGAGCTGGTTGCTGCGTTAACCTGCACACCTCCACGCTACGTTGACTGGGAGTTAGCAGCTAACTGAAATGGCATGTTAGCCAGGCTGCACTATGCTACGCTAGACTATGCTAAGGAGCCTGACAGGGGCCGTGGCACATTTGTACTAACTGACTGGAGGTCGTGTCTGTGTTTGTTAACCTGTCTGCAGGGGCTGGTGGGCTTGGGGAAAGACACGGACAGCTACGAGGCTTTTGGGCAGACTTATCTCCCCCATATCCTGCACAAAGTGCCACCGCTTTCCCTGTCCTCTTCCCTTGGCACGCTCTCTCTCTCTCTCTCTCTCTCTCTCTCTCTCTCTCTCTCTATCTCCCCCTCCCCCCTTATTCCCTCAGCCCCTCCTTTCTAATCACACTTCTCCAGCATGTGTTTGCGTTCATTCCTCCTTGTTCCTCTGCTCTGTGTGTGGGTCTGTGCGTCTGTCGCTCTGTAGCTGAAGGTCCGTTTTGTTATTTGAACCCCTTTCCAAAATGGA
>JAACJT020000062.1:1198603-1208949 GCA_009936485.2 Gymnarchus niloticus | reverse complement strand
CTGGGGGGGGGGGCGGGCTGCTCAACTGCAGCTAAACACATTCAGCGCCGCCCTCGTTAACGTCTCGCACCATTATCACAGTCCTCCCACCCTGCCACTCGCTGTCATTCATCACTCTCTCTCTCTCTCTGTCTCGCTCCTTTGCTTGCTCAATCACACACACACACACACCCCACCTCCCTCACACGTGGGACCAGAGCTCAGGTTTTACTGCGTCCCACTACGCAGACAGCAGGTCCCTTTCTCAGCCCATTCTCTGGGTTACTGATTAAATCTGTTTCGCTTCTATATGTGGGTCATAGAGCAAAGACAGGGCAGGTCAAAGTATCTCGTGACTGGAGTGAGCGCACGAGCGTGTGTGTGTGCGCGTGTGTGTGTGTGCGTGAGTGAGAAAGAGGCTCGTCCTAACTGGCTAGGTCCCAGCTCCCACCGCAGGCTTTCAAGAGGCCGGCTCTGTGACACACTAGGTCATCCAGATTGTTCACCGCAGACATAACCGTGGCAATAGCCGGCCGCTGCCCTCTATGGTGGCAGTCCGAGGCCAGTTATGCAACCTGCCCCTCCTCCCCCTTTTCCCCACTCCCACCAGAGCGGCTGTCAGCAGGCCATCCCCACACTGCCGTCGAAGCTCACTACAGCTGCGGTGACAGGAACAGGCTTGCCACTCTGCTGCGTCGGCGCACACACACACAAACACACACACTCACACGTGACAACAGCGTATGCTGTTCCGTCCCACTACCTCTTCCCAGATGTTGTCTTTTCAGAATTCTTGTTCCATTTCTATGGCCAGTTTTTTATTTTGTCCCCCAAGTTATACTGAGGTCAGCGTTGATTGACAGAGGTTGTGTGTGTGTGTGTGTGAGAGACTGCATGTTATCTACAGGGCCTGCAGTTTAATATTAATTGTTGTGATTTAGTTGCCAGGCATTGGTAATGTATTCATCAGAAGCAGGACACACTTTTTCTGTTCCTCTGGTTAGCCAGTTGGCTGGGGGGGCACTGAAGAAAGGATTTAATTTCCCTCATCCTATTAGGATTTGTACCACTCACTCACACACACACGCACGCACACACACAGACACACACCCGCTGCGCTGCCTAGCTGCACCGAGGACTGAGTGAAATGGTGGCACCGGTGCTGACATGGCTCCCCGCTTCGCCAGGGTCCCTGGAACCTCAGGGATCCTGGGGGGCTCGCTTCACGTCCGCCTACTGAGGCTGCTTGGCGTTTCAGAAGGAAATCACATGGACCCGCTTTCTGGGTTCGGGGATGAGTCTGTGCATCTAGTATGTGGATTTGTCAGTACCTTGTGTTCAGGAAACTGTCTGTTCCTTTTATGTCCTACCGCAGGGTGCAGTAGGGGAGAATCCAGCCGTCCTCATAGTGGAGAGAAGGGACAGGGTTAGGTCTGCCTGTCAGCGGAGTGCGCAGCGGCTCACCGTGGATCTGGGCCCTTATCGTGGCGCAGCTCACAGGGAAGGACAGGAGAATCTGCCCGTCAGCGTGCCGAGGCTCGTAGGGATGGGGCAAACGACAGCTGTGATGGATGGACAGGCAGTACTCGCCTTTATGACCGCGGCCATTAATGAATGTCAGCGCCGCAGGGCCTTAATTGATGATCTCATTTTCCCGGGGAGGGGAGCGAGCCGGCAGGGACCTTGGGAGGTGACACTGTAGGGGTGGAGGGCTGTTTGGCTCAGAGGCTGTCAGGTCCTTAGGAGGCCACCGGGGAGCCTCACAGGTGACTCCCTCGTGAGAGAGAGAGAGAGAGAGAGAGAGGGAGAGCGTGACGAGGCTCCGCTTCACTCTCTCCCACAGTCACACACTTAACCTCAAACCTTCTGAGCACACTAATTGGTCTAAAGAATTCAGCAGCGAAGCCTCATTCAGCGAATAATATAACACTTGGGCGGCTTCACGGCCATGAATATGTATGTACAGAAATAATTAAATCCCCCCCCGTCACCCTGTTCCTCCATCTGAAACCAAGGCTGTGAGGTGTGTGTGAGATTCTGAACCACAACTGGAGCCAGCCTGCCTTTATGCCACTTAAAGGGGGGTATATATGTATATGTATAAATGCATATACACAGAAATAAACATGCATCTTTGTTTCTTGATAGCCACAGTGATGGTGTCTTAAACTCTGCACTAGTACGTTATCAGCTGTTTGACGAAACACCACAGTGTGGCCTTTCGCCCCGTAACTGGTGTTCTCTGCTCCCCCCTCCCCCCATGTCACGGTGAGGGTAACCCCCCTCTCCCCCCACTGTGAAGGACTGCGCAGGACACGGGCGCCCACAGGCCTGCAGAGTCTGACAGTGAGTCATGGAGGAAACGGGCAGGCGGTGGCTCTGGGGAGATGTCTTCCGCCGCTAGCAGCAGGTGTAAATGGGGGGGGGGAGCCCTGCTGTTGCTGTGGGTGCAGCGGAAACCACCGCCTGTGGTGTGCCGCCTCCCCCCACCTCAGCCCCCTGCCGTGTTACTTGATAGCGGGCGGGTGCCTCGCGGGAGCCGTGACGAGCGCCAGCAGCGTTCACAGCCTGCCACAGCGGTTATCGGGGCCGTCAATCGCAGGCCGGTGACACCGCCTGTGTGACCCGCTGGGTGTGTGTGTGCGTGATTGAGATCAGCCTTCTCTCGGGGCACTTCTGCATGCGCACACACGCAGAGAGGCACAGCAGCCGGCTCGGGGACGCACGCAGCGATATACGGGCTGCCACGCTAAAGGCAGATAGATGCAAACGCACTCAGATGTTTGGTAAACAAGTGGCGAGCAGCCAGCTGAAACTGGGCAGGCGTGAGCATGGAAACGCACAAAAAAATACAGGTCATACGAACCACGCTCGCCAAATCAGAAAGCCTCAAGGTCAGGCAAAGGGCATTAAATCCAGACGTTCATCAGCACCACCCAATGAAACCGAGAGGCGGAGAAAAAAAAAGGCAAGAGCTCAGTGAAAACAAACATGGAGAGGGTTGATCTTTTCCGCAGCGTGGCGATTGTTTACAGTGCTGCAGTAGCCCAGCCGGAGGTCACGAGGGAGGCTGCTGTTTATCCTGGATACGTGACAGGCGCCGTTTTTACATGCCGCCCCGCTCACTTTCCATTCTACGGCATGCCAGATCACCATTATGTAACCACCAGTGCACTAATAAAATTAGTATTGATTATTAATTCCCCGGATGGCTTCACATCTGGAGAACCATGTCGCAACGCCGCTTCCCGTCGACATCACGTGACCGTCCGCCTCACTGTATTTTTAGACATCCGCTCGCCTCAGCTCTCGTGGTTCCGTGTATACAATTATCCTGGGTCCCGGCGAGCACACTGACCTTCCCGACAGCCCCTCCCCCCCTCCTTGGGCGGGACGCTCCCTTGGCGACGGCACCGCTTGAACCTGTGTGTTCGCACGCTTCCCAGAAATGGCTTTCCCACCCACTCCGGCCACTGTGAAGCGGTAATGATGGTGCCGCCGGGCAACAAAACGCCTTTGAGCCACTGGCAGCTGGAGGATAAAAACCGGAGCCTTGGGGGGGAGGGAGGCGACCTCCATTTAGAGGAAGGAGGCGGGGGTGCCACAGCCACACACGAGGCTCTGAAAAGAGGTGCGGCGGGGGCTGCCACATCCACAGTGGATGCGCTGTTATCTCTCCTCTTTGTACGTACAGGCACATGAGGGGGGAATCGGCACAGCGATGCTGCGCTTCCAAACGGCAGGCTGTGGACAGCGAGTGAACGCATAAACACGGCCGCTGTCCCGTCTGGCACTACCTCGTAAAAAGCACCGTTAAGAACGGGTCTGCTTTGGGGGGGCCGGGGACGATGGTGGGGAAAATGGCATCTCCCACGTTTGATGGCAGCCGTCTGCCTTCGCTCAAATCGCCATGCAATCACAACAGATTTGAGCGCTCGGCTTTATTCCTGCGACGATTCGGAAAAACGGCCGCACTTAGAAGCGGGTGTGGTGGGCTGGTTCGAGCGGGGGTTGGGGAGGAGCGGCTCATTAAACATTCCGGCGGGACGTTCAGCAGGCAGCCTGCGAGCGGGAAGCAGATAGGCCTCATTTCCATACCGTGTGACTGAGGACAGCCTCCAAAGAGCTGAGCCTTCGCTGCAGAAAGGCAGGCAGGAAGCTTTCAGCGTCCGCCGTATCTCGACCGTCTGCCTGTTACCCAGGGGCTTTGAGTGGCCCTTCGAAGCGAAACCTCCTTTCCCCGAATCATTCGCTGTCCATTCTGTCCACGTGAAACCCAGTGTTCCTCCGACATGATCTTAGCTCACATGGATCCGATGTGATCTTAGCTCACTTGGATCTCTTGTTCTCCCTTCCCGCTTTGAGGCGAAACATCGGACCGTTTAGACAGGGAGGAAATGAAAGTCGCCGGGCAGAGCTCGCCGGACATTGCGTCATTTCGCGGAGGCTCCTCCGTCATTCGTGCTTCTCGTTTAACAGCGTGACGGAGGTAACCTTGGAGCCACCAGCCCGGCTGTGTCCTGTTTGCGTACAGCCTGTCCCTGAACGGTTCTGTCAGTCCTCCCTGGATCCTGTGCTTCTATTTACGGCGTAGGGCAGGCGGTCTCGCCCTGCAATGCAGCACCGGTGATAATGTGGATCAGTACTTGGGAGCGTGAACAATTATGGCGGAATGTGACACATTTAACAAGCCCTCATTCCACACAGGTCTCTGTCAGGGTTTGCGCTCACGACGATCTGGACTTGGGGCATTTCCATCGTTTTGTTTTCTGTCACGTTCTGTCACTGTGTGAGAGATGCAGCCATGCGTACAGCTGCTGGAGTCAAGTTCTCCCTCGGGTCCGGTTGGGAAAAATAAAAATAAAATTAGAAAAAAAAAGCTGATTAGTTCCACTGGTGCATGTATGACTGAGTGTCTCTGTCCTGGTCTGTGTAATTACCTGTTTATTACCCTCCACGGAGGGTCTTGAGACCCTTGACAGGAAGAGTCCAGGCTTTGAACCACCCTGTCCCCTCCCCACCTGGGGGGCTCATTGCGTCTGCCGACACGTGAAAGCAGTTAACTGACACGGAGAAGGCACAGCTGCTCAGACACTAATGAGGTCCACCCTGGGCCCCTGGTAGTCCCTGCTGTTTATCGTGGCATGTAAACACACTCGTGCGACCCCACGCCAGGACGACCTTGTGCCCCTCGTCTCATGGACAATCACTCCGGCCCCCATGCAGCCACTTTTAGGGTCACTGGCAAACTCATTGTAGGAAAGCAAGAAGCTCGGCCTAGTCCTGGGTATGGGACTCGGAACTGTGTTTTTGGGCTGGATTTGTGCTGCCTGTTACCAGGGAGCCAGTAGCCTGTTAATGTTATTTAATAGCTGTAATAATACTAATCTAATACACGACTTCGTGTTATTGAATAACATTTTCTAAAAAGTAATCAAAGTTTTTTTTTTTTTTTTGTCGTTAGCAGGATGATGTAATTAATTACAGCTTCGCCAGCCTGAGTACCGATGCACAAGACCACCAGTGGTCCTCAATATCCACTGTGAAGCAAATTATGGCGTAATTTTCTTCCTGGCACCCCTCCACTGGAGTCCAAATGGCAAACGGTCACAGTTGCAAACCACAATAAGCATTTGCTTCACCCGCTGTCTGTGCCATCGCGCTTTATTAGGGCCGGACGTCATGGTCACAAGTGTGGCTGAGCGCCGCATGTCAGAGCGGCTTTGCCATGCGCCATCTTAGGGGGCCTCGTGGTCCGTGCAGTCTGCCCTGTCTGACGTTTATTGTTTTGTTCCTACAAAACACCAAGCCAGTCATCGGCAGCGGTGTCCACTCCGCTCGCGGCGCCATTTGATCACATCCCAGACGGTGGCTTTGATGCTGCCGCGCCCTGTCACCATGCTACGCCCCGTTTCCATGAGGACGGTCCCCTGTGCCTTGCCGCTATGGGGGAAAAGCCCGTCAGGGCACAAAGCCCCCTTATTGGCCCTTTGTGTGTGATACAATGTCCCTCCTGGGCAGGCGTGCAAAAGCGGTGGGGGGGCTTCTTAAGCACCCACTGTCCTTTTATTTTTTGGTGCTTCATTTGGTAAAGTTGAGGCCACCTCAGCGAGTGGCTCGGTGGGTGGGTTGGTGGTGCTGGGGTCCCAGAACTCTACGTGCAGCTGGCCCCTGGTGCCTCTTCCAACAGGGTCAGCGGGGCAACGCAGGACCCGTGTTCCCCACCATGTTAGATCTACCATCTCGACCTTCTAGCTCATGTCCCACAACGACAGCCAGACTCCAGGCTAAAATTACTGTAGCTTAGTAACGGCGAAAGACACATTTAGGCACCCAGTTGACTATATATAACCACCTTCTGATGCCTAACTTAAATTTCGGCGATTATTTTTGTCGTCTGCACTTGCGCTCAAAGGATTTCTGTCTGGCTCGTGCTGCTTAGGAAGACGCTGTGTGTCCTACAACAGCATCGGTTACACAGGGTGACGGCCTGACTGGCTGATATGATCCCCAGACCTGAGGGGAACATTCCGGATGTACCGGTGGGGGCAATCTGTGTTATCAACGATGTGTCCATGCTAAAGTCAGATGCTTACCCAAAGGCATCTGGAAGGTTCTGTCTCCTCTGCGTCATTGCCTCGCAGCCTTTGAGGGTCTGCATGCCCATCCCATCCTCTTTTGATTGGTGAAAAAAAAAAAAAACAATTAGAGGAACGATTTTTCATTCTGATTCTTCTGCACATGCTTGAATCGAATCGGTCATATGCAGCAGCAGCTATGACGTGCTGTCCGGTCCTGCGCTTGGGAAAAGGATAGTTTTTAAGGATGCCTCTAGAATCTCCCTGCGTGGGAGCGTGAAATATTAAACGTGTGACACTCCGAGGTTATCTCTGAAATTTAGACGCCGGCTGTGGCGGCCTTACCTTTTTAATGATTCATTCCCGCGAGCAGTGCTGGCCTTGAACGTGCCGCTCTCTCATATGTCGGTCGTGCGAGCGTCTGTCCGCCAGGCCAGGAGGTTTATCGACAGGCGGTTAGCGGAGGCTGCGAGCCGTCAATGTCCCCGGGACCCTGATCAAAATGCCTGTTGAGAGCTGCCTTTGTTTATCTTATTCTCCATTATCATTCATGGTGCTTGTTTTTGGTTTGTCGGGAGTGAGTTTGGTAGGCTACTTCTGTGAATGGTGCTTTCCTGTGTGTGTGTGTGTGTGTGTGTGTGTGTGTGTGTGATTGAAGCACTTACAGAAACACACAAAGACGTTTTAGACAAAGGAAAAGCCCGCAGATTTCCCCGTGGTGATCTGTTCTCATTTCAGCCCCCGTGGGCAGTCTGTTTGATGGTTCTGCTTCAGTTATGCGAAATGCTCCCTCCCCGTCGGACTGTTAAACTGCACAACGTCATCCCGCCGTAACATTCAGGCATGGATCTGGGGACAGGAGCGGCGGCGAGGGGGCTGCATGTTCAGTTTTAAGACCACCGGCTCGCCTGGTTTGCTTTTAAATATGCCGTCATAAAAGAAGCGCGTATCGAGCCAGCGGGTGAGACTCCGAGCAGGAACGGGGGGGCGCTGCGGCGAGGGGAGGGTGACAGAGTGCAATCAATAATCCAGCACCGCGTGGTTTCTCCCTGGTGAGAGCTCTCCGTCCGTCTCTTCAGACGCGTGTAAATCGAATCCCCTCTCGCGGCCTTGTTGCAACAATCACACGTGCCGATGCGCGCTTTCGAGAGATTTTCCGCTGCCGCGAGAAGCCCCCGCTCACACACACACACACAGACCCATTGGGCTCTAAGAAAAACGGAGGAGCTGCCATCCTCCCTCTCCTTGGCGCGACGCTGCATGTAAATCAGCTCGTGTGCTTTGCCGGAATGAACCGCGGTAAAAGCGTGCGGTAAAGGTTTCTTAAGCGAGTGATTTTATGTCAGAAGCAGGGGGGTGGACAGCCATCACTCGCATCTGGATTGGTACCTTAAGAACAATTTGGCTTGGTTTGGACCTTGTGACTGTAAATGTGATATTCAGGGTCCAGCACAGTGCCTAGCTTCGAGGGGCTGCCTCTCCCCCGTGTGCTGCTGTTAAATTCACTTGCTTCAGTTGTGTTGACCATAACGGAGACCTCAGCCCTCTGGCTAACGGTCCACTGCTGTATCTTGGGGATGTCCACCCATCACAGAACCATCTCCCAAAAAACTGCAGCGGTATGGTTGTGATGTTTCACCACCATGGGTCTCCAGAGCTTCCGGTGCTGTCTGAGCCAGTCTGGGCTTGTCTGTCGCCAGTTCCACTTACTGCACCACCGTAGTGCTACCCCCCCCCATCTAATAACAATGAATGCTTTTTATCCTTCCTCCCGCCTTCCCACCAGAAAGATAACCAACACCTTTTTCATGCTATGGTGGTGGCAGCCCCGTTAGC
Organism: Gymnarchus niloticus; assembly: GCA_009936485.2. NCBI lineage: Eukaryota > Metazoa > Chordata > Actinopteri > Osteoglossiformes > Gymnarchidae > Gymnarchus > Gymnarchus niloticus. The sequence goes on along the minus strand of JAACJT020000062.1, from coordinate 1,200,556 downwards.
ACCTGACATTCAGGGGGTGAAATGAGAATGTTTAAAAGGCACCAATCTGGCAGGAGAAACGTGGACCCGCTGTAGTACTTTCTGTTATGTGGCTGGCCCGAACAGGCTGGGGGATGGGTGCCGAGTGTGTTCCTGATGTTTATCTCGCGGAACTCGATGCGCTAATCCCCATGACAGCACTGGATTCCAAGAAGCTTCTTTCATTTTGACTGCTCAATGGTCTCTAACATCCTGTCACGGGATTTTTCAGCGACTGGGCCGAGACCCTGTGGGGTTGTAATGGGCTCGTTATATGAGCTGGACTGGGACCAGGAGCTGAATTTGGGTGGAAGAGACTTTGTCCTGTGCATTTTAATAGGTCCTTGGCCTGTTAGATATCCCAGAAGCCAGAGGGCTCTCGTAAATGAAACTCAAACTGTCTGTGTCATGTTTGGATTATCGTTAACATTGAGGTTTTCCTCCTCCACGGACATGCACTCGCCACCCTGACACGAAAAACAGTGTGTTTATCATTCTTCACCAGACTGTGCTGGGGCTGGCACAGATAAATCGTAATGCATTTCGTCAAGGATGCCATGAGTGCTTCACATGAAGCCTTGCAGGCCCGGGTTCGAGTCACAGTGCTCAGGCCCTCTTCTCAAGTGCTGTTGGCTTTCTCAGATCTTCATACCACCCAGGGGCTCGGTGTCATATCTGCCCCCCAGGGTCACCATGAGCCCATCTAGATAAGCGGGTATTGAATGGGGGTGGGGCAGCTGGTGTCTGAGCTCAGCGCACTGCTGCCCTGTGGTCCAGCATCTTGCCCTCTGTCTCCTGTCTGTCTGTGACATTGCTGTAATCACTTTTCCACTATGGGGGCATGACTGCTAATATATTAATGTCTCTGTTCCTTTAGGTATGAAATCTATAATGTAATGTTTTTCTATGTAATATTATACAGTACTACTGTATTTATTTTCTATTTACTGTAGATGTCCAATGTGTATTTTTATGTGGGAAATCAGAGAGCTGTTCCTTTCCTCACCTGCAGGTGTCACTGGGAGAGGAGATCAAGCCTCTGAAGTGGTACCCATCGGTGTACTTGATGGTGTCCCTGTTCCCACTCATCAACAGGTAATGGCCCTCGCAGCTTTGGTTAAACCTTGTGGAACAGCAGCTGGACCCTCATATCTCCTGGCCAAGCTTTAGGGTTTTGTGGGTTTTTGTGCAAGGTGTCAGCGGAGGTTTGGCCAAGGTGGCCTGTAACTGTTCCACCTCCCTAACTGTGAACGGTGTCTGTGGAGTACCACTGTGCTGTTAAGGGTCTTTGTCCCTCGTTGCTGCCGGTTGTCTTGGTATTCAGGCTATTGTCTGTATTTTTTGCCCACCCCAGCGCCTCTCCTCTGAATTCATTTCTAGACATCCTGTAGTGCCCCCCCCCTCGTTTCTTCTCCTGTGCGAGTATAAATAAACTCTGTCGGCTGTGGCAGGATGGCGTGTGGGATTCACAGTTTCCAAACAAGCGTGAAGCTGCTTCTGTCAGCCGGTCGGGGTGCTTCCGCATGCCAGCGCTCGGCCAGGCCGCGCTCCTGAGATGACGTCACTCGCCCACCCACCGCCGATCCGCACTGCCGCACGCTGTCGCAATGTCGGTTTCCTCTCCCGTCCCAGGCTTCTCCTCCCTGCCTCAGTCTGCCCCGGCCGCCGCCCGTCCCATAGCCCCGCCTCCTGACTGCTAATGTGACGACCACATGCTGCTCAGCCCGCTCCCCTCCTCGTCACCAACAGCCGTGCCATCTCTCAGATCATGTCGATCCTTGCAGCCTGATCGTATTGGCCATCCAGCCGGCTCCCCCCCCCCCCGATGACTTTACACTGCCCAGCCAGCTCCCCCTCCCCATGACAGCCTTATGCTAAACAGCCGGATCACCCTCACCACGATGACTTTATACTGAACAGCCGGATCACGCTCAC